>JAOWBC010001592.1:21322916-21334796 GCA_028566105.1 Hypoplectrus providencianus
AACTATTAACGTAAGTCGTGGAATTTGCATGTTTCTTTATTTTTTCGGGTCCTCACAGCTTGCTCATAAAATAATATTGTCAAAAATATAATTTTTAAATATTTAAAAAAAGGAAAGGGCTCAAATTTTAATCTCTAAAAAAAACATACATGCATACAAAACTAATGAACTTGTTTTTAATGCCAATTTTTTTTTTTTTTTTTTTTTAAGAAAAGAAAATACAATTGGCTTATATGACAGAAAACATTTAAACCTTTAAACTACATTTCATCACTGAAGCACATATATGTAATTCTTGAAATAAATAAAATGTAAATGAAATAAAATGTAGGACAGTTGGTTGATGTCTCTCCCTGCATTGCAATTTTTATTCACATATTTAATATTTAAATGTTATTATACTGCATTCAAATGCTCTTTTATCATTTTTTTATTGCAGTGTTTCAGTTTTATTTATTTTTTAACAGATTCACAGCATTGACAGCTACAACTGCTAGATTAGATATTAGAAAAAATACTTACTGGTATTTATTAACAGTGCATTAAAAGCTGCCTCTATATAATTACACTTTTCCTCTCCTTTCTTGCATCATCGTGTCATGTCTCCTCCTTTCTGCTTTTAAAAGAAAAACAAATCTTCTTGCGTCTCAGCTTCTTTCTCTGTTTCTTTAGTGTCTCAGTGCCACGCCGGCTGCTCGGAGGTCGACTCCTTGACCGAAGCCGTGGCCGGAAAAGGATTTTTGCTGGGCTGCATCTCCTGCAAGAAAAGAGAGGAGGTGGCAGCCCGGGCCACTGTGGACTGGTACTTCAGGCCGGAGGCAGAGGAGGAGTTCAGGCATGTGAGTTCAGCAAAGCCTTCGAGGGGACGCAGAGTTAAACCTGGTTAGGGTTTGTGATGAGAGGAGCTCTGTTCTACCATCTGAAACTGCCATCAGCTACTAACTAGATGGAAGTATAGTTTCGTTTAGTTACTTGCCTTTTTAAAATAAAAGTCATTAATTTGGGTTTTGACAGCACGTCATGAACTTTGGATCATTATTGGAGCCGTTAAATAAAAGAAAAAGTACATTTTATATGTCCATGCATATATAAACGAGCTTTAACATGAAACCCAGGAGGATCTTTAACTTTAATAGAAGTACTGACACCAAACTGTGAAGTTATTCCACTACGAGTAAAAATCCTGCATTTAAAAGTTACTTTAGTAGAAGTATCAGCAACAAAATGTGTTTAAAGTATCAAAAGTACTTGTTATGCAGAATGGACCCATTCAGACTGATTTATTTATTCTAAATATATTTTTATTGATACATTTATGTGAGGAGCATTTTATTTTTCTCAGGGCAGGTTTAATTTAAACTACTGAATATATTGTTGTAAAGTGTAATTGAAAAACAAGTTGAATCACTTCAGATGGATCATGTTTTTATGGTTAATCTTGACCTGAAACGTAATTCAAGCTCCAATTTCAAAACTGTCCTTAATTGGCTAAATGTATTAAGATTCACCAATCCACTAATGCCAAGCTGACAAAATAATTATAAATATAGAAAAAAATATATAATATATATACCCAAGTGTCATGAAATTAATTTACATTTACAGTAGAATTTCACATTTTTAACAGATTATAGTATTTCTAAAGTTGTTTTTTTTATTTTATTCCAAATGATAAATGTGGAATAAAGTGATTTGGCCAGAAACAGGATAGTTAAGGACAGAAATTCCGACGTTAATGCCTGTTTTTACAGTTTAGTTGGTTTTGTTTTGTCATCTGTTTTTTGCTTTGCATCTTAAAAAAAAAAGACATTTCAGTGTTCAGAGAGTAAAAGTTACAACCAACAGGCAACAACAGAATTCTTTACATTCAACAGTTGGAAAATGCTGAAATGCTGTAGGAGACAAATGAGGGCACTTTGTGTCAAAACCCCCAAAAATCAGCGTGTCACAGATGCTGAGACCAACTTAGTGTCCCGTTCTGTACAGGATGGTTAGAAGAGGGAAAGCAAGCTTTACACACGTTTCGTTCATATAATTCCCTTTTGTTTCCTTCGACTAGATTTTCCACTATGAGCACCCTGATGGGGAAATCCTCCACGAGGATTTCAGCGAGCGCCTGGAGTGGCGAGGGACACAATACAGCGACATCCAGATAGGATCCGTTTACATCCATACCGTCCTCTTCAATGACACGGGGACGTACCGCTGCTCCATCCGCCGCACGCTCTTCCTGCCGCAGTATGATGAGCATGTCACTGTGGAGAAGGAGGTGGAGCTCAGCGTGGTGGCCGTAGGTGAGGTGGGATGTAGTAAAAAAAAAAAAATAAAAAAAAAAAGTTCATTTCAAATCCTGCAAGTTCTGCAGATTCATGGACACTGGTCCTGCGCTGTATGGGAGGAGGGTCGGTGGTTTGAGACAGGGAGAAATATAAATAATAAGGTTTTCATGCACTGGTCGATTTAGAGGTTTCAGGCTAGATTCCCACTAAAAGTTGTCCTCTTTCATGAAAACACTCTGAATAAAATGTAGGTATATATTTTATCATATTTTCCAGATTTCTCCTTAATTCAATGAAAGTTTTGTTTCAGCGTGAGCCTCGTCATTGTCAGAAAGCTCCCACTCTGCTGCACAATATTGTGTTTAATATTGTTGTTGCTGTGAGTTAGATTTAGAGTTAGATTATTTTGTCTTCAAAAAGTCACTTCCATTAAGAATGTATGACATCTCTAAAGGCAGATTTCTCACAATGAGTTTCCATGCTCTGAGCCTTAAATCTCAACTCTAGCTTGACTTATAATATATTTTCTCTATAACTACAATCTGAAAGTTATTTACAGACGTGTTTGTCTACACATCATTCATACTCTTATTTATAAAACTATTTGTTCCTGAAAACATATTGAATTTTTTTTTTTCTATCTGTATCTGTACTTTTGGTAATGTTCAAAGAAGATTTCCAAACTATCTTCTGTAAAAAACAAACAAACTTGACTCGAATATGTCAACAATATAAAATAAAAACTCAGAAACTGGCTTCATCCATTGTTCACATTACCGTCCTGGAAATATCTGCAAATGAACACATATATAATGACTTCACCCCTCATTTGCATTCATAAAATAACATTTTAGAAGACGTGTAATGCATCTGGTGACATCTATGTGCTTCCTCTTTCCCAGCCAATCGGGAGCTGACAGCCGTGATCTCAGAGATCATGATGTACGTGCTGATCGTGGTTCTGCAGGTGTGGCTCATTGTGGTGCTGGTCTACTGTTACAAGAAGATTTCAGAGGAGCACGAAGCTCGGGAGGCCCGGAAAGCTCTCAAGGATCAGGCACAGTGAGTCATCTGTCAACACGTCTTTTCCGTACACTGATAATGAAATAAGTCCTCACATCTTGTAATAATAATTCACATTTTCTGCATTTATTTCCAGGCTGTTGGAATCTAAAGACACCTGTGACGGGGTGCAGCTGGAGTAGCAGAACTGGTGCATGTGATGTATTTTACACTATTATACTCATTCACTGTCCTGCTCCACGTCTGTTTTAAAAAAAAATACGACACTATGATACATATGATAGCATGTCTTTCCCTTTAACTTGTTTTTGTTTTTTCATTTTGTATCCACCAGGTAGAAAGATCTCCTTCGCAGGACTCAGGCTTCATTACTTGCTGACAAAGACACAATTACTGTATCAGAGGTTGATTTTAAACTGCCTCCGTCTTACATGTTTGATTAACTGTGAATAGAAGCCAACTGCAGAGAGCAGCAGACAGGGCTGTTTTTTTTAAATATATATATACAAGTTTGTGAACAGTTTATTAAAGTCTCAGATGCTTGGATTTCTTTTTAAAGAAAGAAAAAACAACAATGTTGGCCCTTTTTTGGTATTTTATAAAAGAGAATACAGTGAATCATGTATTTTTAGTAAAATACTCTTGAAATCTTGAGTCCTTTAATTAATTCATTTAAAGCCTATAAAATACCAAATTACCATAAAACCAGAAAAAAAAATACTTTGCGTATTGTGCACATGCACATTCAACTGAAAAATTATTAGTGATGAATTTTATTTTTTTCTATGAAGTAAAACTATTGAAATGACTGACTTATTCATTAAACTTCTTGACTGTCTGTAAACATCAGTTAAACCAGGCCTCTCCTGTCTGCTTATGTCTGAAAGCAGATCACAGATTTCCTCTGACTTTTGGAACAAACGATGTCCCCATTTTTTTTTTTTTTAAAGAAAAACTGAAAAAAAAAATACATTAAATGTAGGCCTAAGAATGACGATTCAGAGGAATTGTTTTTGTCTCGTCTATAAATTGATTTTAAGGAGAGTCCTGCATAATAAATCACTAAAATAAATACACACACTGGGGGCCACCCAAAAAAATCCATCTTTGCAGTTTTTTCACCATAAACAGATATTTACAGGTAATAGTTTAAATGTTTTTTGCCTTGAACAAAGTCTTAATGCTGATGAGTGCTCTTGAATTCAATTATTTTGTATTTTAATATAAAAGTGGGTGAGAACAGCCAGCTTGGATATCATGAAATTAACATTGATGGTGACATCACTCACTGTTAATGAGTGATGTCACCGAGAGTAAACAGGAAGTAAACAGGAAGTTTTTATTTATCAGAGTCAACAGGTTAAATCACTTCTTGTCAATGTTATCTGTTTATCTTCTTCTATGTGTGCCCAAGTTTGTAAATGATCTTGAATTAAAAAAAAAAAAAAGAAGAAACAAAGCAGTTTTCGTACTGTTTCTTTGCCCTTGTGTTTGCTGTCGTTGCCGTATTGGTAAAAGCCTGAACTGAAAGACAGAAAGCAATGACCTAACCAGGGCTGACTTTGACAATGATCCACTGTTTTTAAAGAAACAAACATTAACCTGCAGTGTTTCAAATGTAAATTCTCTGTCATGTGTTTTTAAATATATTATTTATCTAAAAATGCTTGAGAGACCTTTTGGATTGTCATTTTAAACCCTCTGTTTTTTGTGGTGAGTTTAAGGACATTTGGAGGTGATTGTGCTGTAACTCAATCCAGTCTGAGCAGCGCTGCAGACAGTCCAAACTGCCTCTGGGCTGAAAGCAGCTTTGTTCTCCTCCTGCAGCTCAGCACCTCCTTCTCCAAATGCAAACTGTGAACTTTGCATTGCATTATTTTTTATGAATACACAACACAATACAACAAACCACATGCACTGTTCACAAACACCAGTTTCGAGCCACAAAGAGTGACAGAAACAAAAGTAGAGAGAGTTATTTTTACTTTTTGTTTGTTCCTATTATTTTGTGTGGACTTCTTCACATGCAGTGGAAACATTTAAACAAATTTTTCTTAGGATCTTCATGACATCTTATCAGATTAACAGTGCTTGCATGAGGTCTGTTGTCAATATATATTCTTAAAATGTTCATCTGCAGAACTTCAGCTGTACCCCTACAGGACAGTGGTTTCTCCCACACACTGAGCTTTGACCTTGCCCCATGACCTCCTGGTTTCATTAAAAGTGTTGACAAGTGGAACATGCTCCTTCTCCCTCCTGTGAAAAGCTTGAGCATGAAGGAGGGCACATTATGCCCGAGACAAGGAGGGGAAGTAGCTTCTGTCCGAGGTTTAGTTTGAGACAAGCTGCTGTTTGAGAGAGCTACAGGTGATTTTAAATAATTAACAACTGATTCCAGATCCTTGAAAGGTAGGAAAATCCAGCTACTCAATGAAGCTTGAATAACAGATGACATTTGTTTTCTAGAAATCCGTTTCTTTGCTAATTTACCTTCACTCAACAATAACACAAAGGAACAACAGGATTATTGGCATTTCATGCGGCGAATAATGCAGAGAATTATGATTTGTGGTTATATGGTTATATATGATGTCATTAACCTCCTTTTTTATTCTTAATTTTCTATGTTCTTCTAACTCAGCACCTGACAGATACTGATGTTTATTTAGTCATTCATAAAACAAAGAGATAGGAATGATCTATTATTATAAAATATCAATAGATAATAAATATTATTGTAGAATTATAGAAGTATTAAATATGTAGAATTGGTAAATATAATGAATAACAATGATAAAATGTTTGTTTGTTATCTCACAGGTATTTGTATATTAAATAAATAAAATGTAAAATAATGTTTAAAAAAGAATATCTTAACTTAAAAGTGTTTGAAATTCCATTAGATAAGTATATTATTGAAACACTGTGCAAAATCTACATAGAAAGCATCTTTTTTTTATTCCAGCTCAAACATTCACTGCCAGTAAATGGCTATGTTTCCGCTCTAAAACTGGCATTCCCTAAAAAACTCCTATAGAGGTCGGGCAGAAGTCATGGAATACATTTCCACGATCCTTACAAATTGTATCTTATGGTTAAAGTGACTATCCAGGCTATCCAATGATTTATAATACAACACAAACCAAATATTCTTCTTACCGTCTCTTCTTCCTCCTCGCTTACAGTTTGCTGAGGGTCCGCCATGTCACACATCAACACCACGGAGCTGCAGGCGCTGCTGCTCTCCTTCCTGCAGCACTGCTTCAACAGCACAAGCCTACCGTCTCCTCAGACACCCGAGAACTACACCACCCAGCAGGCTGTGCACCACGTGGCTGCAGACAGGGCCCACACTCAGTCTCAGGGAATCATGTACATCCTCCTGGTCGTTGGCATGTTCAGCTTCTTCACGTTCGGCATCATGCTCAGCTACATTCGCTCTAAGAAGCTGGAGAGCTCTCACGATCCGTACCACCAGTACATCGCCCACGACTGGACCACGGTGATGACTCCGTCCAAGGCCGTCGCTCAGGCGCTGCACAGGGAAGCAAGAGGTGGCGGCAAGGAGCCCACCATCATCTGCAACCCTGCAACACAGGAGCAGCTGCCAGACTAGAATGAGACATTCAGCAGTTTAGTCATTTTTCAGTTGTGAAAAAATAAAACTGCATAACACAAGATTTTGATTCCCTTAACTTTTAATGTCACATAGCAACTAAAAGTTACAGTGTAAGGTTTGTCTTTTCAAGTCAGTAATTTCACAGAAACAACGTTGTGAAATTGCCTTGTATTGTAATTATATATTATCAACACAAGCATTTTCACACTTTACAGTCACGCAACCATGATTGCTCAACACTGCCCCCCCACGGCCACCTGATGACATCCTACGACAGAGAAATTGAGATAAACTTGTTGAACTGTCTTTGACTCTGATTCAGAAATAAGCAGTAGAGCAACTCAGTCTGAAATATTGCCCAGTGAACTGTGACGATTGGTTTGGGGGGAGAAAAAATATGAATAATGCTTTTGTTCACTCAGATTCTTAAGTCTTAGCGTTATATTCGGAGCAGATTCTTCATCCAAGACATCAGGCCTTGTTTGGTATTTTTATGCTTAACGACTGTGTTGGCTCTTCTCTTCTCTTCCTTCCTGCGCTCTCGCTCCTTTTCTCTCTCACTCTGTTGGTCCAGCCGCTGTTGCTGTGCTCCTTTCTCAGCGCGGTCGATCTCTCGTGACAAACTGTAGCGAACCATTTGCATTTTGAGCATCGGTACAATGAGGTTGTAGTTGTCCACCATCTTGTTTAATTTCACCAAGTCCTCCTCTACAGATGCAACCAGCTGCTCCCATTGGCCGCGCTCCTTGGGGGTCATGGGGTCACTGAGACGGGCCCTACCTACCAATAATCTATTTCGGATCTGAGCAGTTGTCTCTCGGATGTCGCGCTGTGTGACTACCCAGGGAGGCTGGTAACCATTGTCGATGAGGATGCGGTTGAGGTTGTGGGTCATAGGATCAGCGTATGGATTGTGCTCAAACTTGTTGAGGGGCTTTCCAGCTCCACTAAGGTTCCTGAAGTCTCCTCGGGCCATGGACTCCTGGATCAGGTCCTCCACAAGCCGTTCCACAGCCTGCGTGATCTTGATCTTTCGGCTGCGTTGACGCATGTCCCGTTCCACGAGCGCTCCCTCTGAAGCGGCTGCCCTCTCGTGCTCCCTCTGCCGGTAGTTTAAAACCTGCTCGGATGCCCGGTCGACACGGATCTGCCGGTACTGGCGCTCACGCTGGCTGGGCGTGCCTGTACCCACACCATCATAGCTGAGGTAATGTCTGTGTGGAAGTGCTGTACCTCTGGACTTATCCTCTTCATCTACTTCCTTTCCTCCATCAGGCTGTTTGGTCTTGCTCTGATGCGCCAGCACAGCACGGTAGGCCTCCTCAACCCGAGCAAACAGCCCTGCATCTGCAGTCGGAGCCCCGGAGTCTGGGTGGTACAGCTTGGCCAAGCGCAGGTAGGCCTCTTTCACCTGCACAGGACTGCTTTGACCCTCATCCGGCAGTTGCAGGAGCCTGTAGCTCTCTTGCAGGCTGCGGCTGATCTGCGGCATGGACCTTAGCGCTCTGAGCGGCAGGGAGTGTCTGGACAAGACGAGCAGAAAACGACCATGGTAGAAGTCGCAGCAGGAAGCCAGCAGGTGAAAAGTGCAACTCATTTCTGGCCAAACCTGCAGATTTGAAAAGCAAAAAAATCTTTTTAAAAAAAGACAAGCACTGCAACGAATGATTATTTACATTTTTTAATTAAAATATCCAATATATTCTTAATTAATTCAATTGTGTAATGAAATGTCAATAACATACACTGTGTTATTTTCTTGTACATTGTACTACACTACCCAGTGTTCTAAATTGTACGTTTTATCCAACCAACAGAACAAAAATCATCCATCTGAAAATATACCATCACACATGAACTACATGCTGTATAGTCTGTTTATTATAAATTCGACGTGACAGTGTCATTTTTTTCCGATTCATATCCTCACCACTGCACTTATTTTAGATGCTTTATTTATTCTAAATTTTACTGTTTATTCTGCAAATAAATTCTGTCAATTTCTTTAATTTACCAGCTATTTGTGGTTAGGTTTTGAATCGTAATGGAATAACGTTGAGCGTAATCTAATCTATTGAGGGTTGTTAACAGGCAATTTAGGAAACACCATATTGTGGCACATTAATAATAATAGAGACCGGCGGAATGGGCAGCTTCATTTTTGTAATATAGTTAGCTACGTTAAACAAAGCTACAGCTTGACAGATAACAGCTACAAAGAAGACATTTGAAGCTACTGAACACTTAAAAACGAATTTGATAAGATCGTTAACGGCACTTAAATCAATGAATGTAAGTTAACCTTGCCTACAACTTTAAAGGCTACAGGAAAATCAGGTCACCTGCCAGTCGCCTGTCAGCTTGCTGTTGTTGTTACATCCGGGGTCTTCTTCGTCTTCTTCTTCTTCTTCTTCTTCTTCTTCTTCTTCTTCTTCTTCTTCTTCTTCTTCTTCTGCAGTTATGTTGCATTACCGCCCTCTATCGCCTCCAAACAACTGCCGCAGGAGGGCAGATTTGGAAAATGATTTTTCCATTCAAAAAATAATCATTTTATTTAAGAACTTAATATTCAAGTCACATTTGAGAAATATTTTTCTGGTTGATGGCTAAAGCGTTTGCTTACTAAAGATTTTTATTTTATTTTATTATATTTTATTTTTATTTTTATTTTTATTTTTTTACAAAACCTAATAATCTTTGTGTAGGTAAGATAAAGTTAAAAGCCTTTTTCTTCTTTTTTTTTCTTGGTTAATCAAGGACTGATGTTGCTCAATATTACAGAGCCCATACACAATGATAAAGAGCCTCTGTAAGGTAACTTTCTCTAAAATAATCCAGACAGGAGATTAAAGCACCAAAAGCTTTGTTGTTGACATTATTTGTCCAGATCATTATTATCGAACCAAGATCTTCCTCGTCAAATTTAATTTATTGAAATGATTTCAAATTAAAGTATTGTGACAATCTACCCTGTTCTAACCTTCAATCAACAAAAAACATGAATGTAAACTAACTTTCAGATCTGATAGCACACAAAAGTCACGACACATTCAACATTTATTTAAAAATCCAAAGAATTCAAGAAAACGGCATCTTGCTTTATCACAGTTTTTAGTTTATTTTTGCCTGTGAATCCATCCCTTTCACCTTCACACAAAGAGACTCCTGCATTGAATTTATTGCAGAAAGATAACATGAACACAGAGCAAACCAGCAGTGTGGTTTTCATTTCACTGGTTAGTTAAGTTTTGCAGGAAACAGCGTTTGGTTGATAAGATCCGTGCTGAAGCAGCAGCTGACATTTTATTATTGCAGGAGATATAACGTCTTTTGGTGTTTTTTTTCTCTGTATCTTCCTGGACATTCTGGGTTTGTACTGTATGATGCCTTCTCCATCTTTAAGCATGCATGTACTCTGTATAAATTGTGTTTGTTCCCTTCTCAGTTTCTCAAAATGAATCAGTTTTGGTACAAAAGAGATGAATTGTAAACATGCAGAGCGGCAGTGTCTTGCTGCGATCTAGTGTAACACTTGATGGTTTTTTTTATTATTATTATTTTATTTTGTAAGTAAATTTTTCATAAACTATTAACATGAAATATTTTTTCAAACAAGGCTTCACCTCTTTTAGTTTCAGCTGGCTGAACCTTGGGAGGCACACTGGACAGGTGGTGTGGTTAGTTTGCTGACAGCAGTTACATATATAGGTGTGTATATTTTTATTTATCAGTTTACCAAGCCCTTAAGTTCCTAGAAAAACATGAGGGCATTTGCATAAAATGACACATAAGTAAGACAGTTTCCACACTTTCATTTCACTTTGGAAGAACTAGTAAAGCTTCTTTTGATTTTGATGTGCTACAAACTTAGTCTGGTGCATAAAGTCGGCACCATCTGTCACAGGAACTGGCACTTTGGCTTCAGGGGGAATGTTTGCTTTTAGCACCACTCAACTGAGCGTTTACAGAACCGATTTAGACCCAAAATTATCATTTGGGTCGGTCCGTCCACTGTCACAAAAGAGGGAACAGAGAACTGAACACAGAACAATGAATTTTTAAAGGATCCTTGGCATTAATTTCCTAAGTAATCAGGCTAATAAAAATGTTGATAGATGTCCTTAAAGTTTAGTTATTAGCCTGTTGTGTGAACCATTATGTTTTCCCTTACTATTCTTTTATTCAGTGGGTCACATTTTGGCCTAAAAAAAGTTTTCTGAGATTCTTTCAGACAGATTTTGATTTAATTCTCCCTAATTCCTTTATTGTTTTATCATAATAACTCATTTGACTAACTCGTCAAATATCAGCTGTTGCAGCGGCATTTCCTCTGTACTTTTCAGGACAAAGGACACGCTGAGACATTAAGAGTCGGCTGAATAAAACCGGTGGGTCTAACACTGAAATAAAATAGAAAATTAAATAGAACAGATTGAAACATGACTGAAGATCAGAGTCATGATGTTGGTTGTTTTATCTCAGAAACAACAATCGGATGCAGTTCAGTCCTTTCCATCCTTTGGCAGAAGATCCAGTAAAAACCCTTTTTCGTGAAGCTCTTTCTCCTTTCTGTGGTTTAATCTTTCCATCTTGTGGAGAAACGGCAGGATGTTAGTGAGGCTGACGATAAGAAGAGGGAATGTGAGGTTCCTCAAAGAGCCCGTCTTGAATTCTTTCTCGACCTGAAAAAAGAAAAGAAAAAAAACAACAACCCCACATTAGTTTGTAGAGACAAAACTCCTTCCGTGGTCTAAATTTAGAGGTAAACTTTGCAGTATATTCCTAAATAAAACATCTTCTTATACAAAATTAATCCCCCTAAAAATGTTTATTTATTTCTGGAAATTTCCTGCATATTATACCTCATTATATTCTAAAATATTTCATATCAGAGGGACGCTTTCATCCCAGTTTTCCCCGATTGATGACAATAATGTGACAGGTGTATTTATGTCT
>JAOWBC010001592.1:21368178-21385457 GCA_028566105.1 Hypoplectrus providencianus
ATATGTAGAAAGTGGAGTGAGTGATTGAATGCTGTAATTATAATTTAATGTGTTTACTTTGCTGGCTGTTTATATAAACACATATGTTTTAAGATAAAAGGTCATGCTTACGAGCAATTAGTTCGCTAAACTTTTCTTGTACCAGTTGCCACTTGACAATTTATATGATGAGTTAATTCATTTTAGACATCAGGAAATGTTGGTTTATGAGTGACTGCCTTGAGAGTACAGGTTATGTTGAAAAATTAATCTTTTTCAGGTTTATATTAACATTTTAGCATAGTTTTTAAGCATTTAATTATGAGTTTGAAAAAAAGTTTGTTTTTTTTCTGTCCTCATCAAGTGTTGTTCCTCTTTGCTAAACACAGGTTTCCTGTATGAAGCACACAATCTGTCGTCATGATTTCTGATTCTTGCTGCATTACGTAATTTTGCAGTGTTCTGCAAACCAGTGTTAAAGTGCAGCTACAGACGATAGTCACCGTGTCACCGTGCTCTAGTCTTGATGTAGTCAAGGTAACATGACAACATACAAGTGGTGGACAAAATGACCACAAAGTCTTAAGATCCAGAGCAACAGAAAATGAGTCCTCACAGTCCAAATCATCATCTGTCTTGGAAGCACTTTGTTGTCTATCGTTTGTTTCAAGATGCTATTCATGGCTGATTCTACAATGGTTTATTGATTTTTTTGAGTCCATTTAAAAGAGAATATAATCTTTTTGTTTTTCTCTTTGCCTCAGGTAGCCCTACGTTCTCCTACTCCACAACTCCCACCAACACCACACCGCCACAACAGCCGCGACTACAGGTGAAAGCAGGTGAGATCAGTTAACGCTCCAACATTAGATAACCTGATAAAACAGGTTTTTAATGGGGGATTATAGCTTTTTCAAAATATAGAAGCAATATAAAGTGAAGTTGCAAGTTTGTCACAGTTGATCAAGCTTGTAGTTTGTTTTTCCCCAAAAACATGACCCGAAAAATGTATGTTCGAGGTAATCAGGCTCAAGAAGAAGCTTAAAAAAAACAGAGAAGACGTTTCGCATCATTTACAACCCTATAATAAATTTAAGCACTTTCAAGGTACCTCACCTTCCTCTGTACCCTCAGACAAAAAATATATTGACACGTGTAGAGGAACACCAGTTTAATTACAAAATAATTTTGAAGGAGCTTAATTCAAATATCAAGCATATTTCTGAAAAACAACTAATAATTAAGCAGTTTTCAAACTTCTAAGACTTTCTATGAACCCTGACTAACGTTTTTCATGTTATGCTTATTTATAATTCTAATCAACATTTCAAAGGGAAATATTGTTCCTTTTTTAACATTTGAGTACTTTTCAGGATAAAAACACAACCACAGTGCATTATTTAAAAAAAAGCGTTTTGGAACGGTGAACAGTTGGGGGAGTTGGGGTGCCTTTCTTGTTTCAGATGTCCATGGTTTTATTCAAATAACGAAGCCAAGAGCTCCAAATATTCAAAATGTCCAGAAAGAAGAAATCTGAGAAAAATATCCAGGAGAACTCCATGATGAATTATGAGTTTAAAAAAAAAACTCTTCCAGCATGATTTAAATACATGACAAAAAACTTTATCTGAAACAAACATTTTCTTTAAGTATTTCCTGTTTCATTGCTACCATTAGTCATATTGTCCAGATCAGTGCGAGAGTTTCTGGGAGTCAATCAAAACTCACAATTCAGGATCAGGCTCTCAAAGCCATCACAGAAAAAGAGAAAACATCTTGAATGATTTAGGGATTTAAAAATAATGTGTTGAGTTTCAGAACAGTGTAACATAGTTTCAGGAGTAAAAAAAAAAGGTTCTTTGACACCACACTGGCCTCATTTAACAAAACTTTGATGAGTCCAAAACTCAACAGCCAGTTTCAGACAGGAAACAGCTGCACCGGCGCAGGAAATGGGGGTATGGGTCCTGCTCCTGGGACACAATTCACAATCTTGTGGCAACAGGGGTGGCCCGAACAAAAGAAACTTTGGGTCATCTTCAGACCTCTAAACTCTTATCGTCTCGGTCTCCGTTTACTGACTTCCTTCCCGCTATGGCTGCACTGTCCCACTGTCCACTTCAAACCTTTTTCATGCCACGTGCCAATTAAAGTCTGGTCTCATCCCTGTTGTTTATGTGTCTGCAGAGAGCGGTTTTGATGAGATCAGCTGCAGGAACAGCTGGCCGGCAAGCAACATGAGCGCAGTGCCAAAAGGTACGACAACAAAAAAACAAGGGTTATATTAAACTAACGATCCTGATACAGTTTGAATGCATAAACTGTGGCTGGTTTTACATAGAAATTGTCAATATAAAAACCACAGTTCACAGAAGTTAATTTATTTTGGATTTTTTTAGGTCCCTCCATGGAGCACCAACATAGCTCCAGGGTTACAGAGCCGGCTCCCAGAATTGTACAAGGTATGATTATATCAAATATTTAATATTCAGTAAATATGCATCTGTAGAAGCAGCTCAATCACTTTAAACTCACGTGGTGCTGTAAAGCAATGCTCTAAGCTACTGAGTTTTATATGTAATTCCAACCAAGATCCCAGAGTTTCCAAAGAATGTTTCAATTATAAGGAGATATGTACATAAGATTAACCCTAACCCTAACTAAGATATACAAAATGATGGTAGTGTTAGGTGAAAATGTGAAGGGCTTAATAAAGTTGCAACCCACTGGTGGCAGGAAACAAACACATCCTCATAGCTTAAGGAAAGCAATCATTGTTTTAACTAGTTCACATTGTGAAACAGTTTTTTTTAGGCAACAGATCTACTACGCTAAGGTTTGTGAAAAAACTATGTTAGGTTTACCAAAACTTGTTTAATAAAATGAAATAAATGCATGTAAATGGTTACTTAGGTGACATGGCTGCACGAACTGGAAATATTTAATGGCGATCATTGTCACTGATGCGTTGATGTGATGTGATTCTGGTCTTTTTCTTCATTATTATTCTCATTTTCATTGTTATTTTTCTGAGGCTCCATCCAACCAAGATTTTGCTTTTTACAAATACCGCAACTCCCTGTCATTCTGATGTTGCACTTATCCATTATGTGAGGTCATGAGAGACATTTAAGGGACAGACAAACTGAAAACACAATTCCTAAAGCCATGTCCTGGTATCAATAGTTTCAGTTAATCTTCCTTGGTACAACTTTGATATCGTTTTGTTTGCTTTATATGAGAAAATTAGGCGTCTTTAATGCAAGTGACGACAATAGCATGGAAAAGAAGTATAAATAGTGTGGTAATGGGTTAGGTAATTTGGTGATATTTTATACTTTTTAACAATTAAAACCTGGTTAGTTTTGACTGTAGAGCATATAAAGTTGCAATGTCAACAGAAGGAAAATACAAAAGCTTTCCAAACTTTTCCCACAGCATGCTGGCATCTATCTTTAACTAACCCAATGGGCAGCAAAGGCCTCGCCATATTTTTCTTGTGTTTGTTTTGGTTGTAGTGATGTTTGTATTGATTCCTCAGGTTTTAGGTTCACTTTATAGGCCTTTCACAAACTTGTTTATGTCTTACCAACGATACAGGAGTAGCATTACCTGTATATATGACAAACTGTCCAGATCACATCATTTTCATCAGAAAAGATCTATTATTGAATCTTGAGGGCAATTAACATAAGATTTCCAGTGGATCAGCGAACATCAGCTAGAAGATGAAAAATAATATGCTTTTTCTTCGTTACAGACCCGTATCAGACATTAGGGCCTATAAGCAGTCGACTATCCAACCCAGGTAAGAATCTAAACCACCGCAAGATAAACCAACAAGAAAGACACAAATGAGGCCTTTACACTGTCTGCTTTGGCAACATGAGAGAAAAGCAAGCAAGGGCTGGCACACACGCACTTACTTTTCCAAAATGGAGAAAACTTAAAGCAACACCTGTTGTGTCAGCAGAATTGCATCACGCTTACACTGAGACGAAATCTGGCTTCCCTCTCACCAAAATGACTGTTTGCCCTGCTGTTTCCTCACAGAAGGCCAAGTCCTCAGCTCATCCAAGAACCGAACAGGCAAACAAAGTCCATACAAGCTCCCTGACCCCAGCGCTCACAGGCCTGTGGGTAGGTTTCTGCCCTGACGTCTGTCCTTTCCTCTAAGCCACACAGTGAAAAGGTCACATTTGGTGGAAAATGAAAACTAAATGACTGAAATGTTAGATGAGTGTCATATTGGCACTATGAAAGAAGCCCATCCACAGCAAACTAAAGTGCGCTGTTAATGGAGAAACTCTGGAGCTGTCCAAGGTCCTGGAATACCTGGATGCATTGAATGGAGTTGGAGTGGAATTGTGTCTGTTTTCCCCCATTTAGTCAAAACTCTTGCCAATTTTAAAAGCTAGTGTTTATGGCTTTATATCCACACAACGATCCTTAGACATAAACAGCAACAACTGGTACATTTTCAAGTCAGTTCCCAATTCATCAACTCTTCTCTTCTCTCTTTTACTCCTCCCAGGCTCGGGGCAGATCCAGCTGTGGCAGTTTCTTCTGGAGCTGTTGACCGACAGCAACAACGCCGGTATCATCACCTGGGAGGGCACCAACGGCGAGTTTAAGATGACTGACCCCGACGAGGTGGCAAAGCGCTGGGGCGAGCGCAAGAGCAAGCCCAACATGAACTACGACAAGCTGAGCCGCGCCCTGCGCTACTACTACGACAAGAACATCATGACCAAGGTGCACGGCAAGCGCTACGCCTACAAGTTCGACTTCCAGGGCATCCAGCAGGCGCACCAGAACCACGCAGCCGATGGGGGGATAGTTAAGTACCAGAATGAGATGTACGTCCAGCCTTACCACAGCCACCAGCCCAAAATGAACTTCATCGGTGGTCATCCTGCCCCGATGCCCGTCTCCCCGGGCAACTTTTTCAGCCCTCCATCAACATACTGGAACTCACCCAACAGCCCCATCTATCCAGGGTCTGCCATGACCAGGCATCCCGCTACCCACTCCCACCTGAGCTCGTATTACTGAGGACAATGCATTTCACACCTCAAAGTAGCACAAGAGAGGAACCAAAGAATGCTCGAGAAAACACATTCACTCCATCCGGATGTACCTGAGCTGAACCCTGTCTGAAATGAAGGTGATATGACGCTACGGTCTGGTTTTATAGGGGCATTACAGTGTTGTCTTTGTCACATTCCTTCCAAAAATGGACAAAAAGTTAACATGAAATCACCTGTGAAGAATGGAAAGGATCGTTACTGTACTCCTCAAGATTTTTTTTATAAATATACTGATGACACACTGTATTAACTGTTTTTCAGATGTTATGAAACCAAGTTTTATTTTGTAAGTACCTTTGATTTGTACCTGTTGTAAAGACGAGTCATAGTCTTTACTGTGTGAGTAGCATAATGGTTTTAAAACAGTTTGTTTTCCTTCATAGGTCGAAACTGCAGTTATCACATTCAATGACCTGACATTTGTAATAGAGAAATTGTACAGAATGATGATTATGTAGCAATATACTCCTGATGTAAAGCTAATAAATGATGCTTGTATCTAAAAACAACTGGCTCCTGGGAGTTTTATCATTTACAGATTTGTATAGAAACTTGATTTTATTGGGGTTTTTCTGTTTTTTGTGAACGGATGAAATGCTTAACAAGGTGACACTTAATGGGAATAGTCAGAGGTTTTGGGAAACCATTTTTCTTTCTTGCAGGAGACAGACAAAAAGATTGCTTAGAACAATAAATAAAAACGGGGGAAACAGCTACCTCAGTCCATCCAAACTAACAAAATTGGTCTACAAGTACCACTAATTACGGGACTGTATTCTGTTGATTTAATCCCTGTGTCATTAATGTTTGGCAAACAAAGCTAACCGACTGCAGCTTAAAGTAAGTTAAAGCATTGAACTATTCCTGCAGGCTTATTGATGTTGACAAGTATTGGCAGTCCAGTTTTGCAGTTGGTAACAATGACTAACTTGATGGTTTTGGTAATAATCTGCACAGACAGAACCTAAACATCAGCATCTTGATTGATGCTTTCAGCTTTTAAGAATCATACAATGAGCCACCTGGACTGAATCACTTATCACTGAGCAAACATCGGCTTTATTTGTCAAACTCAAAGATGTCTTCAAAAATTGTGCGAGGTTCTGGGACCTCCTCTTTTTCAACCACAGCAGAGCCCTTCACCTGCTCTTCACCTTCCACCTCAACCCACATCACTCCTCCGCCTCCAAACGGCCATTCCAGCTCCCTCACTGTGTTCTCCTTACCGCTGAGAGTCACTGTTCCCGCCTCAGGCTGTGCTGTCGTCGTCCTCTTAGTCACCTCTCTCGTCGTCTCTGACTGTGGTGCTGCTGTTGCTGTAGTTGTTTTTGTTGTTGTTGTGGTGGTGGTTGTTGTTTTCCTTGTTCTTAATGTTGTGGTGGACACCCTCTTCCTCTTTGGGGCTGCAGTGGGTTTCACTTTTTGCTTTATAGTCCAAGGCCTGCTGCTGATTACTTTGGTGGCTGGAAATTGTTTTGAAGACATCATTCGTTAGAAAGATCAAGTCACTGTTGGTTTTTACCATTTTTTGCAGGATATGTTGATTGGTGTTATTTAGAAATGATGTAAGCTTTCAGTATTTCTATCCTTCTTTTAATAGTCAGCAATTGACTGGAAGTGAACAATAATGTAGCTATTTATTTTATTCCTATTTTCCCAGTTATTATTTATAGAAATGTCTGAAAGTGTAATACATTGTTTTATGTATAGTAGTGTATAACAATGTTACATTTTATTTTATACTTTTTATGTTTAAGAAAGTAGCTCTCTGATTACATTTGCAGAATGGTGGACTTCTCAAGAGCGTAACACAAAACAGTGTACAATCCACTTAACGTGCATAAAATTATCATATCAGCCACCATATCAGTTAATTTTCCTCCTCTAAAATCAGTTTCAGCCTCAAAAATCCCTCATCAGTCGGGCTGTATTATCCTTAACTGTAGTACCCAGTATTTCAGAAAATGAGGGAAGCAACGACCCACCTGTGGATGCTGCAGAGCTACAGTTGGAGTCACAGCAGCTGCACACAGAGTTTGATCCATACAGTTCAACCCACCTAAGAAATACAGAGTTGATCACGTTTGTGTCAAGAACTGAACAGCACATTTGAATTTTCTATTTATTCAAACAAGAGGAAAAAAGCTAACCTTCCTGCCTTTGTGTCGTAGTTGCAGGACTTAGCTGTCGGTGTGGGAACAGAACTGCCAACAGACATGGAGCAGTGCATGTAGAGCTGCTGCAAGACACGATGGGATTGTTTGAATGACCTGCAGTCATTTTAAAGGTTATTCCAAAAAGAAACTAGAAGTGGAAAACTTTATTCAGGTGATAACTGAGAGCATCTTTGCTCACCTGGCCTGTCATTCCTGTGAACAAGAAGGCATCCACAGAGAATCTCACAGCATTGTTTTGGTATGGGATGAATCTGGAGCGACTGTCCTTGCTTTCAACCATACACCTTTATCAGAAGGACATTAAACTGGACCTTTAAATGTATATTTTTTAAGACATTTTTTTGAATAACAATTTCAGGTCCTTCAGTTTGTGTGGGAGTGCGGTGTTTATTACCCAAAGTTCTTCACGACAGGAAACTGAGGTTTGGAGGTGTGGGACTTCTCAGGAGTAGCGTAACATGAATTGACGTACAGTCTTTCATCCTGGGACATGGCTGGAGCCTCGGCCTCAAAGTACATTGGCTGGCCGAGCACGTACTGATCGAACGGGGAAAGTCTTTCCCACTGAGCTGAGATACAAAAAAAAAAAAAAAAGCAGTCCAACAAAGAAATGCTTCTTTTCACTGTTGACAGCCTGTAGAAAACAGTTGATATGAAGATGCATTTTGAATGTTTTACCATTTCGTGGCGTCAGAATAAATTTTGCTCTGTTCTTCATTGGTGTGAAAATCTTGCGCATCAGCAACTTTGGTGTGTAGCCAATTTTGTAGGAGTATTGATACCTAAAGAGTAAAGCACATTGTTCAGATTAATAATCATTTTTGGGTTACATAGTTTTTGGTTGGGATCCAGTCTTACCTGTTAAAATAACAAGCAACAGGCAGAGTTAAAGGAGCAGTTCGTCTAATTGGTCCTTGGATCATTGGCGGGTCATATTGTAGAGTGTTTGAATAGGTCACCTGGTTATTAATTATCTGAGGATGAAAGGTAGAACTAAATAATAAAAAGTACACATGAGGCTAATTGGAATTTTATCAAATCTTGGGAAAACTAAAATTATGTTTACCAGAGCCACAATACATTCTAGTAAACAAGAATTAGCATGTTGGTTGACTGTTAGCATGACTCAGGTAAATACTATTTAAACTCACCGTGCGTTTGGTTCCACACTTGCCAAGATCATATTCAAAATAAAGGTATTCCGTTGTGGTTTTACTGGGTTGGCATGTCCCCAATTTAAGTTGAGAGTCTGGTTCATCGGAGCCCAAAATGCTCCTCGGTACCCGCACCAGCATCTTGTTCGGTTTGCACATAGTCCTAACGGAAACACCCGAAACGTTGGGCGGGCTGGTGGTCGCGCGAACCGGCAGGAGGATCTCCCGGACGGGCTCAGGTAGAGGCTCCTGGCCGGTGCCCCTTTCCGGAGAGAAATGCTCCTTTTCCACCAACGGTAGCCTCGAGTCCACAAACACGGGAAGGTGGAGGTACGGCGGCGGCAGAGTCGATGTTTCTCTCCGGAAAACTTTTCTTATCACCTCGGTGGTTTGATTCAACGCCTCAACCGTCGGTGGTGTTTCTCCATCAATGGCGGACAACAGCGGCAACACGAACAACAGCGACAGGTAAACCATACCCGGCAGCTTTGTGCTTAATTTTAAGTTTAGACTTCCTTTAATAAAAGATCAACTTTCACTAAAGCGTGTTATTTCGGATGATACTGTTTTTCGTTGGAGCTAAATTACCAACACCTGCTAATGTTAGCAAGCAAACGGAAACAAAATGGCGCCCTCGCTGGTTGTTTCACGAAAAACAACCTGATTGCACAACTTGTCTGTAATGTATGACCATTGTTTAATAAAATGTATTTCAGGTAAAGCCCAAATTGAAGTAATCATATCCTTTCCATTCAGTGGAGCCCACTTCCGGTATGTTTACCGCGAGGTTTAAACAGAACACATTGAATAATTAATGTTATCAGTCACACCTGTGGTGTACCTGCTGTGACGAGACAAACTACGCTGTGAAAAGTTTAAGACACCATTAAAAATATATACTAGCAGCGTATCCCTTGATAAAGGTCCGATGCGGTACACCGATTTGATGCCGATGGACTGAAAAGAAAAACATAACTTAAAATAAAATAAGAAAAAAGTACTTGTAAAATATATTTATTTCATTATTTTTGGTCGATTGGATTATCTGAATCATCTTATGCATTTAAAATGCATAATGTACATTTCCAGGCTTGTGCATAACAAAGAACAAAGATAATTTAAATTAAGCTCAAATTTTATATAAAAAGCTGTGCACATTACAATAGAGATAATATGATAATTATATGATTTAATATGATGAGAATGACATAAATGCTACGATTATATACAATTACTTTAATTTTGTATACCAGTGAGCACAAGCATTTTGGGCAGCACACATTAGGTGTAATTCTCAAATAATCATGTAATATATGATCTACAGTCAATGAACAATTAATTCAGGATTTAGTTCACAATATATTTTCTTCATGTTCCTTTGCTTGTACTTTTGAAAACCATACCTTCTCGCTCAGCCCTGACATTGTTCTGCTGTTGCCCATGACATAATCTTTATGGCCTGTCAGTCTGATCATGTTGCATTCAAAGCAGATCTACTATCCACTTAATAACTTGGCTGTTCTTTTTATTTGTATTTTGGCAAGTAATGTATAAGTCTGTTTCTTCACACTGAGTTCTGCAAGTTACCACTCCCTACTCTGTGTACCTTTTTTAGTGGCTTTTATATACAAATGTCATGCCTGATCTAAAGGCAGAGGGTCTGTGTAAATATTGTATACACATTTTAAAGCCCTCTGACAAATATTAATGGTAATTGGATAGAGGTAGTTTTGTTTTATTACAGTTTTTGTTTAAATTGTAATTAATGGGAACAAGCTAAACACATTACAGTCATTCCCATACTTCCCTCCAAAAACAACTCTACAACCCGAAATACATGTTTTTAGTGAGCTATGGTTAGAGAAAAATCTTTTTTTTTTTTTTTTCCATTTCACATATGAGTAAACAAGTATTTGTTTACCACAGATTAGTCACAATTACTAAATGTGAGTGGAGTAGTGTCAGTCTATTAGAGAGCAGACAAGGCAAGTCTGCTTCTTGTGTGTCAAACTATTTTTCCTTCATATTTTAATATTCACCAAACTAATATTGAAATAAGAAGTGTGAGTAATATGCCAGCCCAGAAGGAAGTAGCAGGTATGGTGGCTCTGTTGCACAGGTGTGTGTTGCAGCACTCATTGGTGAAGGTGAAGTTGAGTCCCATGGTGTGTTTTTGTCCGGTGACTCCGCACATGGAGGGCAGGATGCAGCTCTTCTCATACAACACCACACGGAAGTCTCCTGAACATCATCAAAAACATCAGTTAGAGAGAGACACTCACAACTGACACATCCCCCTCCTTGTGGCTGTTCTCGGTTCTTTTTCTCAGTTTTGATTCATTTAAATTTCGTTCAGTGACTTGAGGTGCCCTCACCTTTCTCGCCCACAGCTCTGCTGGACAGACACACCTGACCGGGTGGACACTTGAGGGGGAATCTGATGCAGTCCAGAGGTGAGATGGCGGGGAACACACAGGTGTAACAGAAGAGGGGAACTGGAACCAAAGACATGTTTTTGAAAACCGCCAAATTTCTTTAGAGGTTAGTTTTAGAGAACAGATGGTGGGACATCATAATTACATAGACAGAAGCTGCACTTGCTCAAAACATATTCTGTTATTAATAGTATTAGTGTAATGCAATTGGATGATTGCTTAGGGTAAATTGATTCAAAAAGAAGCTAAAGTTATAACAACAGAAAGCTTTATTGATGATACAAGAGGTATATTAGCTTAAGCTGAAACACTTTCAAGCACAAATGCAAATATTTGCTGCCTCCAGTTTCTCAAATGTGAGGATTTGCTGGTTTTCCTCATCTGAGATTATCGTAAATTTAATATATTTTTGGTTTTTTTTTACATTAAAAGTTGAAGATGTCACCTTTGGCTCGAGGAAATTGATCCTTAATTTTCAGTTTACCTTTTTTGATATTTTTAAGTGAGCCAAAGATTACATAGAGTAAGTTATTTTGTCAATGCTTGTTTTCATGTATACAAATTAAGTTTATATTTATATTGATGCACATTCACAGACATGAAGCAGATTATATAAAATATCTACAAGGTATTTATTGAAATGGTTTCAAAAATATGAAATTTAAAAAAGCTTTGGAAAGACTTATTTTTAATAAATATAAATGGACTGATAAATTAAATGTGTTTATACTTGAGGATAACAACATAAAGATAAGTAAGTCTAGGAACACTGATTTTCCCTCCTATTTTCCTTATTAGTCTTCTTTAGCTTCCTAAATGCATGCTGTTTCCAGCTGCCACTATTTTCTAACATTTTATGAACCACGTGTTAATTGTCTTTGAAACAAAAACAAAGCAACAAAGAAAAAACAGCAAATTCATTTATGCAAAAAGTTAGTTGCAGACCTAGTATTAGCTTTCACTGCAATTGCTAAATCGTTTCTTTTGGCAAGAGCATGCAATTTTCATGCATTCACACACATTGACACACATTTGTATTTTTCTCACTTACCAACAGCTGGAAGTAAACAAAGGAAAAGCAGAGGGCTAACCAACTTCAACATGACTGAATTTTCTGTCTCACAGGACAAAAATGTAGATGCAGCTCGATTCTTTGGCGTTTAATGTCGTCTCTATTTCTGTTTCTAGAACAGGCCAGCTCTCTTCATCTTAAGGAAACCTGTTGAAGTGTCTGTCTTTATGGCCTAAAGTCAGTTTCCGATCCAGGCTTTCTCAGTTTCCTCAGTCGGCACAACTGCAGAGATCTGAAGGTAAATCGCCTCCTGTTTCTCTTGATATTCTGTCAATTTACTCCAAGAATCTCCACACCCCAATGCTTATGATTCAATTATAGGCTGTTCGCTTCCCGGGTGACAGCCACGGTTTCACAGCTCTGCCTAGTCTCACTGTCCTGCAAACAATAGCCCCATTCAGATATGAGAAATTCAGTAGGGCTCTGTGAGGAAACTACACTGCAGTTTAGCTTGAAAGCCATATAAAATATCCAATTATGTAATGTTTGTTTTATAGAATGACAAACCATGGGGCGTGCACGAAGGTGAAACAGGGCAGGTTTATTAAATCACGTCTTATTTCTTAATGAAAGACGTTAAGTTGGTGGGATGGCTGTCAAGTGACCTGCAGTCTCATGACTAGAAATCTGAGCAGGAGGTAGGGAATGTGCCACAGTTTTTAACTTTTTGGAAAATCAGATGTGTTTAAAGATGGTTTGGTCCCCAAAAGCAAAATTGTCCATTCATATCTTAAAATAAACTCAACTATATAACTTTATTTTCGTAAATAAATTAGACATCTGATAATCTCATCAGATAACATAATCATGTTAGACCCTTCTCCATCTCTTTTTTCTGTTTCTTTTTTTCAGCCATATAGAAAGCCATTGTTCCCCTCTGGATCATTAACCACTATGAAAGGATTATGGCAAAAACATCTTGGCATTCTTGACAGTTGGCTGATGTTTGTTGCATCTGGGACAATAAGATTTTGAGATACAAATATTCATACACACAATTAAAAGTGATTTTCCAAAACTTCACTACACTTCTGTAACCGAGTTCTTTTGTTTACAACAAATGAGTCTTGCACATTATTTTTTATTTTTGTTTTGAATGTCACTGCAAGATGGAAAAAGAGAAAATATCCAACTCTGTGTGCAACATGAATGATGCGGTTGAAACACTTTAGAATTACACCCGTGCTGCATATTTGAAGATTTTATTCTGAAACATGAGCATTTTCTGCTGTTATAACAGCCTCCCCCTTTATGGGAAAAGCTTTCCACAATATTTTGTAACCTGTTGCAGAGCTTTGATCCCATTCAGCCACTAGATTAGCAGTGATGTCCAACACAGGCCTGGATTGAAGACGATAATCCAGTTCACCCCAAAGCTGTTGGAAGGGATTGAAGTCAGGGCTCCGTTCAGATCAGTCAAGTTCTCCACACCATAATAAACCCTTTTTTTTGGGGGGGAACTGACCTTGTGAATGGGAGTGATTGAAACAGGAAAGCACAGTTTCCCTGAGTAGCAGGCTGTTGCATTAAAGTTCTCTTTATTCGAACAAAAGGGTATTGTCCAGAGGTCAGGACGCAAGAGTAGATGACCAGATGTGTCTGTATACTTTTGGCCAAGTAGTTTAGCTTTTACCTCCATATTATTAATCTTGCACCAATACATTTTGCACATGAATACTCCCCATTTCTCACAACACACTTAAATCTACTTGCATGTCTGCTACAGTCCTATTGAATAGACAAGGGGAGCTGACTTCTGCACGCCCCCTGCTGGAGGACCGAAGGCACGGCCCGCTTGTCCACCTGCTGACGCCTCATGTGGACAACAGATGCGTCCACCTGAGCAGCCACTGTTTTGCCATGCCGGTCATCCAGCAGCTGCAGACACGCCCGCTGTAGCCTCGCCAGTTCGCCCTCGGAGGACGTCAGGCATCGCCTCAGCACTGCACTGCCCTGAGAGACACACATGAAACACACTTAGCCTGAAAAGGGGAGGTAAGTGTTAAACCACTGAATGTTTTTTTTAAGTATGGTGTGAACATCTGCCAGCAAATTTGAATTTGAAGACACCATGCTATGTTTTGTGTTTGTATTGACATATGAAGAGAGAAGCTCTTAATGTCTTATCAGGAAGACTTCTAACTCAAGTTAAAGGAACAGTGCAATGCTGTTATTCCCTGCATTTAGGTCAGTGCATTTATTTGGGTTAGCCTTAATTTACAATGTGTTTAGGCAGTGGAAAGAGACAAGTCTAAGGTTTGGTTGGGTTTAGATTGGTCATACAGATTGTTGACTGCAGATGTTTAAGTACAAGCTGACATAATATTTCCTTTTTTCTCTCAAATTACTGACTGTTTTCAAATGTCTTTTAAACTTATACTTACTTATACTAATGCATAAGTTGTAATTAATGGCTTCAAGATTCCTTATTAATAACAAATGCTGAAACATTTGACTCTTGCGGGATTGAATGAGAGGCATTTGGGCTTTGAATTAACTGTTAACTCATTTAATGCCCCAAAGTAAAAGAAAATAAAAATAAAAAGACTGCTTTGGTTCGTTAAATAATACAATTTCAAAATGCTCTGCAGTTTGTTTTTCACAAGGGGATAAGCGTTTGTGTGTTTCTAGGTACTGGCCTGATTTTCATGAATCTTGGAGATGGTGGATGTCTCCCCTAGTTTTTGAGTGTGAAGTATATGGACATGATTTTGGAAGTAGTAAACACCTGAATGAGATGAGCAGCCTCAGGTAACTGTGTCCCTGGGTGTCTGTGATAAACCTGCACCAGAGGCCTGTTGAGTTTCTCTCTGGACAGTATGTCACCGCTGTACTCTGGACCCTGTACACAGAATAACACAGGGAAAACAACACAAAACACAGGGATACATTATCTCTGAACCCCCTATAAACTCACAGATCCTGCACCTTATACACAGCATCTGACCTGCGCTCTGTCATGGCTGTGGCGAATACAGTTAATTTCCCTCTGCTTGCGGAACATGGCCTGCCTGGTGGCTGCAGACATCAAAGTCAGACGTTGCTAAAAAAAGAAAAAAAGCACAGAATAAAAAGGAAACTGTTTTATTATCCTTCTATCTAAATGATGTCAGTATTTCTGTATTGCGTGCTGAGATGTTTGGCCCATTGTGTCTACCTGCAGACTGATTGTTTCTGCAATTTTCTTCACAAGGCCGTCGTTGACGGTGCGGTGAATCGCTTTCTGCCTGGTGATGGCACTGGCTAACATCTCTCTGATGTTTTCCCTCAGCAGCTGTGACTGTTTCACTGTCAAAGTGGACGACTCCAACACCTGTTTACATTCTGCAAGAATTAAGTCAGTGACATAAAAAAATGTGTTTCATTAAAAGAACCTGTGGTGGACGGAAACAGTGAGCACCATCTTAAAAAAAACTCTTACTACATTTACCTGGTGTAAATGGGCTGAGTGGGTCAGTTTTGGTGAAGGTCTGAGCAGCACCAGCGTGTCCTCCAGCAGAGCCGCTGTGAGGCAGCAGCTCCAGAACACGGGCCCGCTCACCAGCACAGTCCAGCAGCTGTCTGCTGCTCTGACCCAGAGCCTGGAGGAGACAGAGGGGACTTAATGAGGAAAAAAATATTTTGTCTACAGAAATGTACGCACTTTGGGGAAAAAAAGGAAATTAAATACTGTTTGATTGAACTAAGATAAAATATCAATTCAGCATCACAAATGGACTGAAAAATTAGTAGGATTTATTATTCTTTTTTCAACAACTTGTAACAACAATTTGTAAAGGATCAAATAATAACCATGTATGTACTAAAACTGGATGGCAGAAGTACTGCGCCGCAGTACCACCATATCAAGCAATGTGAAATAGTCCTGTATTCAAATTCAGTTTGGGGAATAGTTCAAAAGTATGAGCATTCAGAGTAAAAATACTCAATGTACTGATTGGCCCTATTTTATTGGATTATAAATAGATTTATTTATAGCTAATTTAAAGCGAATTTAATAATTTAAGCTTATTTAATAATTTGAGCTTATTTAAAGCTAATTTAATCACTTTATAAAACGCTGGGCAGCTTCTTCGATATTCTGCAAAGTAAGTAATTACTATAATTATCAAACTCACTTTGAAAAAAAATCGATGAAATAAAATGAAAGTACCACCCTTACTATTATTAAAGCCATTTAGCATTTCAAACTGAACAAGTGTTTGGCTCCCTTATAGAAGCCTCCTTCTAATTGATCTTGTGTCTCCTGAGTCATATTTTATATATTTGATTCATCTTTTATATGCAGTGCATCTGTTTTAAATAGATTTTTATTCTATGACTAATAGCCGTATAGTATTGGACTTGGCAGTATGCATCAGAAGTGAGGCTTGTGATTTCAATTTGGATTTGAATAATTTGATTCAGAATGAGAAACTTAAGAGTGGAAGTTATTGATGCATGAAAGTTTTGGCAGTGTTGTTTTTCTTCCATCGGTCCTGCCAGTAAATCACATGGACGGGCAAGTGGAAAAGAGAAAGAAAAAAACAGAGTGGGGAGGGGGGCTTGAAAGGAAAATGAGTCAACCGATGAAGACAGAACAGTGACATTGTAAATCACCTGCAGCTGGGTCAGTGTGTCTCTCAGTGCTCCCTCCAGATCCTGTTTCAGCTGGGCCAGCTCTCTTTTCTCACAGAGCAACAAGTAATCAGCACCATCCCTCTCCTGCAACACAGCAGTCCTGTCAGCAAACACATCTCTCTTTAACAAATTAAATTCTCAACACACAACACAATGAATGGATCTCTCTGGTGCATCACTTACATCAGGTGTTGGATTAAATCGCAATAACAGTGGAAAAAAATATATAGTCATTGCTGTAAGCCAGATGATAAAAAGTAGCAGTACTTGATCAAAGTAGGATGAGAGTAATAATTATGTGTAAAATGTATAGCATTTTAATTGTTGTTTCCTGCATTGGCCTGCAGTCCCAAAGCATTTCCTGTGCAAAAATTATTTTTTCACTAGCTGTTTCCTAAATCTTTAGGATACAGCTTTAAATGAATCTTTAAAATTATGTGATTGCAACCAATAGTGTTGTGAGACAATTTGAGATTCTACTCAATGGCAACACTGGTGTAACCAAGTAAACAAAGCTGGTAGCTAAATGTATTGGAGTAGAATTATCACATGTAACATTTGTGGAAATGCTCAATTAAATAAAGTAAAAATCCCTCAAAGTTGTACTTAAGTTCAGTACTTCAGTAAATGTACTTAGTTACATTCCAACAGTGATTGATGGGAGTATTTCCCTTGGGGGCCCCACGGTGGCGCAGTGGTTAGCACTCATGCCTTACAGCAAGAGTGCTTGGTGCAGAGGGTCGCGAGTTCGA
>JAOWBC010001592.1:21385557-21397817 GCA_028566105.1 Hypoplectrus providencianus
GCGACTCTAAATTGACCGTAGGTGTGAATGTGTGCGTGAGTGTGGTTGTCTGTTTGTCTGCCCTGCGATAGGCTGGCAACCTGTCCTGGGTGTACCCCGCCTCTGGCCCGGAGCCGGCTGAGATAGGGCACAGCCTCCCCGTGACCCGGGATTACCTGGATAAAGCGGTTCGGAAAATGGATGGATGGATATTTCCCTTGGAACAAAGCATAGTGTAGGGTAAATACTGGGATACTTTCCCGATTTAATTGTGAATTG
The DNA here is from genome assembly GCA_028566105.1 of Hypoplectrus providencianus. Classification (NCBI taxonomy): domain Eukaryota; kingdom Metazoa; phylum Chordata; class Actinopteri; order Perciformes; family Serranidae; genus Hypoplectrus; species Hypoplectrus providencianus. The sequence continues at coordinate 21,385,816 of JAOWBC010001592.1, forward strand.
AGGATTATACCAAAGAGTTGCACATCGAGAATTGAAGAAAAGGTCAAAAAATAGAGAGTTGTGTCTGCACACTACATAATGCTGCCATGAACAACACATATGATTTACAGAATTTACCACCAAGGAGACATTCAGAGCATCATGCATAGTGAGCATAGAGTAATGGAAACATCACAGGTGATAAAATAAGTAGACATATCTTCATTGAAGCACTATTTTATGTTCAAGATGAAAAAAAATGTGTACACACAGTCCAGCATGCACCAGACATGATACCAGACCCTGTAGCAGCCACGTTAGGCAGACGTACCGCCTCAGCAGTGGACGGCCTCCTGGTCCTGTCCTCCGAGCTCCTCCTGTTGACGGTCAGGTTGTTCCTCAGGCTGAGCAGCATCCTCTCCAGGTGACCCCTCTCCCTCTCCAGCTTGATGCCCTCCTGGGTCACCTTGCCGGCCTGTCTGCGCAGCTGCCCCTCCACATCCCGCACCCTCCGCATGTACTCACCGGCCACAGCGATGCTCGCCCCAGCACACTGCTCACGCAAGCTGGTCGGTGGGAACGGGGCCACAGGCGTCCTCTGGGAGCCACTAAGGACCTGCAAAAAAACATGTAAATCAGAGAGAGTGATGAAACATTATAGAGGCATTTACTCAATTATAAAGTGAAGTTTTGAGGTCTTTAAGTATTCCCATTTTATAAAGTTCTATCTTATATAATTCTACTCCACTGCCTACCACAACAAAATATAATTTTTTACTAAATTACATTTATAATTTACAAAAACATATTCAGCCTTTAAAATACAACTTTTAGTTCTAGTCTAAACTATGTTAATCCTTTAATGCATCTGTAATGATAATGATACAAAAATGTTATATATGTGTGTAATTGTTAGGTGATTAAAAATGTTCTTCTAAGAAGGATTTTCAATACATGAGTTTTACTTGTAGGGGTAAATTTTACAGTTTTGTAGGACGTTTATTTTAAATAAGTTTATGAATACTTGTTACACCACTTCACATAAAAATTATGTTATTGTTTTAATCTTAATTTAAAACTTTTATGTTACTACATGAAGTCCTTCATTCAAATAAAGTAAAAGTAATCTTATTATTATTGATGCATGTATGTAAGCAGCATTTACTGATGTCCAGGTGGGGCTAATTTTAATTACTTAGTCTACTTTTATAAGGTTTAATAAATAAAAAATTATATAAAGTAAAAACACGTTGTTTTTTCATTTTAAATCTTGACTTGAAAAATAACGAATTATATTATATTAAAAAATATTTGCCTCAAATAAAAGTGGATGCATAAAGTAGGCTATAAAGTTAAATATGTGGAAATCCTCAAGTTAAAAAAAAAAAAAACCCTCAAAATTAACTTTAATTACAGTTCTTGAGTGAATATTCTGAGTTACATTTCATCTCTGATCACTCTCCGTATTGTTTAACGGGAGTCTCTGATCGGTCCTCTGGGACACATCTGTGTTTTCTCACCGTCGCTCCTGTAGTTTGGGGCCTCGACATCTTATTTTTGCAGACGCAGTCACGACTCTCTGCGCATTCCTTCTCCGTGATCTTATCTTCGGTTGTTTCCGCTGTGTCTTCTGTGCGCTGCGGTGTGAAACCGGCGGTGGCGCTGCAGCTCCGGGGCCGGCTGCAAGTCGCCGAACGCCCGGCACGAGTCTGCCGCACCAGGCGCTCTGCCTGCCGGATGGAGCGGACGGTCCCATCGCGCCAAGACTGCGGTCCAATAGTGACGGAGCCGAGAGGAACCGACTGGACCTGCATTCCCATATATGAGAGGGATAATCAGCTGTTCCCTCTGGTTGTCCACTGTGACGCATTCAGGGTCAAAAACTTTGTGTAAAGTGTTGAAGTATGAGCTCCATAGCAACAGTTCCTGAAGTAACTAGAAACTCACAGCTATTTGCTGATTGGACAGTGAGGAGAAGACAGGGGGTGCTGTCATTCAACACCAGCCTTTTACACAATATCCAGTGGTGGACAAAGTAGTGAGATCTTTTACTTGAGCAAAAGTAGCATTAACATAGTGTAAAAATAGTATGCAACAAGTAAAAGTACAAAGGTTTTAATGTCAAAACATACTTTTAAGTAATAAAATTACAAGTACTTATGAAGTAGAATGGAATCCAGAAGAATGTATATCACATTATGTTGTCATATTAATTGATGTTGCAGGCTTATTTTATAGCAATATCATTATTGATCAGTTTATATATTATAAGTTATCAAACGAAATCGCACAATAAAAAAACAGCAAATCTTCACATTTGGAAGTTTTTATAATTAAATGTATGCATAAAAAGTTACCTAAACAATTCATGAGTTGCCAATTCATTTTGTGCAAATCCACAAATTGACTTTTTAGGCAAAAATCTTAATTGGCAAAGTAAGTAAAGTGTAAAAAATAGTTGCACTTTAAGAAGAACAATATTTTACTCTGATAGGTAGCTGAGTAGTCGAACAGAACTGAAATACCTTGGCATAGAACAAGTACATAATTTTTGTACTCAAGTAAAGGTACCTTCCATCACGCATGATTGCCTATTCATGTTTCCCCAAAGAGAATTTATATAAGTTGAAATAGGCTACATCTGCAGGGTTTAATCAGCATAGACATCTCCCAGCGGGTTATAGAAGAATAACACCAGCTCCAGAAATATCTGGCTTTGATGGAAGGTCAAAGGTCACACACAAAAGTGGAAGAAGTGGCAAGTCAAATAAAAGTACTAATCCCACACAAATAAAAGTTAATTGCATTAAGTAAATGCAAAGTCAGGGCAACTTGCTTTGCCCCGAATCCACTCCTGAAAAATGACAGGAGTGGCTATCAATAAAAAAAGTTATCGGATAACATTACATACATTAAAATAACTCATCATTCACAGTCAGACACAGTCAGAGCCACTTCTGCAAACATGACAAGAAGCCAGGGTCCAGTTCATAAACAAATATGTTTTAATTTAAACAGGATACAATGAATTTAAAAAAAATGTGTGTTGTAGAATTGATTGTCTAAAAAAATTTTGACTAATAATTATCTGAAAGAATTAGTCACAAACAGGATGTTGTTAGTATGGAGTCTTCCTGTCTTGTTTTTTGGGCCTGGAGGGGGCAAAAGAAATCAGGAGTGAGCCAGACCAATGCATCATCACCAAATTATCAATATGACATCAGAAACTAACTGTAAACACTTGACATTGAGTTGACTTTACTCATCATAAGCAGTTCTTTCTGAAACAGTTGTATTTTTTTGTGACTGGTAAAATGTGAACAAAAAAAATCTAAATCTTACTATTCTTACAGACACAGCGTCTTCTTTAAAGCATTAATTCACAAGAATAAAAAGGTTGAATTTTGCATCACTCATTGACTCTGAATATTTAAGCTGTCTCTCACAATTATAAATCAAACCTAAACACACTCTGACGTTGATTTACTGTAACAACATGCATATGTCCAGGCTGCATGAAACTACATTAAAACAAGATAAAGAAAATAATAGTATAACATTTGATCAGTAACACACTACATAGAAAAACAGCCATTTAGCACAGACCTTGAAGCACCAGTGGACTGGTCTCTGTCGCTTTGGGCCCGTTTTCTTCCAGTTGGTCTCCTTTTGTCCCGCTGCAAAATGTATTTGATAGCGGTCTCCATTCGGCTCCCCGGGATATAAGATGACTTCATCCTTCGGAGGTAGTCGACACAGCTGTAAACAAGAGTAGCGTGCTTGGCATCAGTATGTGCTGCCATAGCTAACACCAAGATCTACTGCAATTTACTAAGGCATCTAGAATACCTGATTTTGTCCTTGTCCTCTGACTCGTACAGATCCTCCAGGGTCACCGATCGGAAACGGCCAAACCCAACAAGGACTTTTCCTTTTTGATCTGACTCCAGAGATCTATTATAGGCACGTTCAAATCTGACTTCTTGCACAACCTCAGGGTAAGCAAGCACATACCGGGTCAGGCAATCCTCAAAAAAGAAAAAAAAGTTTGGGTTACTTTTCTGGCAACATGGTTCAGTCAAATTAAAATCAGTTCATTTGTCAGGCCATTTGACTATGTAAACTAGTATTATTAAATATTTTTATCAAGTTTATTAAAGTTTAATAATAAAAAAAAAATACAACACTAGTATTATACTGTATTTTAAAGTTTAGCTTTACACACAGTGCTTTCCATAAGGACCGGCTGTGACTTAGTCAAGCTATAGAATAGGGAATACATTCTGAACCAATTCTAGTATCGAGTAAATTTACAGAAATGAAAAATAAATTAACATCAGCACCACATGTTTGGTTTCAGCCAATTGATGACTATCTACATAAAGAATAAAAAGATAGATAAGAATAGCTCCATGACACCATTTATCAATCACCCTAGCATAGTTTTGCAATGTACATTATTTGTTGTTTGAAAAAAGTTTCCATATCAGCACATATTAGACACCATGTACGCCAATATCAGCAGGTACCGATCTGATCTGTCAAGCTCTATTGGACAGTATTTATTTTTTTAGTAGTTTACCTTATTGGCCGTGAAGTAGTTCTGGCCCTCTTTGGTTTGTTTCTCCTTCTTGTGGGAGGCCACCAGGTAAGCAGTGTAGCCCAAATCATTCTCCAGCAGCCACTTGTTGGTTTTACCTTTGTATTTGCCAAACTGAATCACACATCTGCTTAAAACGACCCTTTCATCATTGGGGTCCCCACACTCAGAGATAACAAGGGCCTTTGCATCAGCCTCCACCTCCTCTGGCTTCTTGACGCGTGCATGGTCTCGTAAAGGCCGACGACCAGCATTATAAGTCTGGGCCTCCTGTGAGGGCTTCGTCTCCAGCTCCCCAGTCGAGGTCTTACGGAAGGTAGGAAAACCTTTCTAAAGAAGAGGAAGACAAAAAGAAATATGAATGTAAATATAATTTTAATTAAATACCATTTTTAGATCTTTGAATTTCTTTGTGTAATGTCAAACTTACATCTATGCGGGCTCTAGTTTGTGAATCTGAAAAGAAAGATAAGAGCTTGTTTAAATATAAGCACATCAGATAGAGGAAAGTCTTAAAATGTGTTTCCAGTGTGACCTGATGTCTGTGCTGCCTGCCATCAGGTTGTAAGCAGCATGCTCTGCTGGACGAACTATGTAATGACAGTGTCTACATTAGCCAAGCATCTCTTTTTGTATTATTTTATTGGCTCAAATTGAACAACATTCAGCTTGCTTTTGTCTGCGTCTCTGCTTTCCAAGAAACGCGAATGCTAACTTTAAACATAATAACAACAATGGCGGATGGCATCGTCTCAACAAATGATGCTCCTGCCTATAGTGCAAACATTGGCATCCAACAGGACTGATACAACACGTTTGTGCTGCTTGTCTCGATTGCCATAGACACGTTATATATTATGCAGGAACATAAGAATTACAAACTGATCAATTTAATTCTATGGATTTAGTAGGAAATACAGTAAACACATTCACCTGTTGGTCATCTGTCTTGTGTAAAACTTAAAAAGGTTAATGTATATTTGTGACTGTGATTTATTTGGCCTTGATTAACTGACCGTATTGCTACACGTGAAAAACAAACATTATAAGACTTTGCTAAAAAAATAAAATAAAATTAAAAAAAAAGTGGGAGGTGACATTAGTGTAAAGCTCAGCATGTTGCCCGATAGCACCTGCTCAGCACTTTAAATTGTTATGACAGTTTTACTCACGCAGCCTTTTTGCTTCCTCGTTGTGATTAATCTGCCGCAGTAGATCCACAGTCGCCTCACAAGCTTTATCCTCGGTGAAAACCGAAACCAGCAAATCTGTGATCTCCAACGCACTTTTATCTTCAACGTCGCTGAGGCTCACTCGAGGCTGCTCTCTGCGGTCTCTCAGCTGGTGACAAAACTCGAGAAACTTTGCTTTGCTCAGGTCCTGCAGGGCTTTCTTTATAGCTCCTTTGATTGTTGGATGGGTCATGTTTTATTCGCATACAGCGTCTTGTTGGTGTTTGTGTGAGAAGCCCGGAAAACGACTGTCAAATTATTTGACATAATCGGTTTCCGGGCGCGAAATTATATTTGACTCAAATATAATTTCGCGCTCGGAGTCGTTCAAAGAGGAGGCCGGGCTCGGTTTGTCTTGCCAACCTGGAAGAAATGCCGCCTCTTTTACGCTTATACTTTTACTGTAGTTTTTGAATAATCCTCCCCCAAAGCTTCTTTCAGAAGACAAGACAAACTGATTTAATCCAAATTTGATGAAAATAAAACAATTTCTTCAAATACTTAACAGTGTAATTTTAGGTAATTCTCTCACAAAGATTATTGCAGAGAACCACATTAAGCATTTCTGTCTATCTTAAGGTGCAATAAAACAATAAAAACAACTGTTTTTCTGTATGTACTTAATGAGGGTGATATCATTATTTCTCAGACTTCTAGTAAAAAAGAAATAAGTTAGGTGGTTTTACTGTGTTGCTGGTCCGGCTTTGTGATAGGATTTCTTGTAGACTAAGCAGTTTCATAAATTTTTAATAACAAAATAACATGTGTAGACATCACAGCAATTTGGATCAGAGCGTTTAATTCTCTTGAGCTAAAAGAAAGAAAATTTTCCAGTAATAAGCCCCAGAACGACAACGCAAGACATGTAAACATTTGGGATAATGGAAAATTGTTTAAAAAAAAAAAAAAAAAAAAGACGAAGAAGAAAAGGAAATGGGTGCAAAATACAGAAAAAGAAAGCTGTTAAACTATTATTTTGGTCCTGGTTCTTCCTACTGTAAACAAACAAATTACAGTTCTATACTGAGAAAGTGAAAAGACAGACACATTCAAGACAAAAAGCTTAATATTACACACAAAGCTAAATTCAGATTCAAAGCAATATTGTACTCACTTCTGTCCTGAAGGACATAATAAATGCTACTCAGATATCCACCAACAATCATACCATTCAGAAATGTTCATATCAGCATTCCCACTCCATGAAATGAAATCTAAACACTGCCTAACCATTAGACCCATTACATTCAAACATAAACTAAAATGTAAATCAAGTATTAAACGTCCAGCTAAAAGAAGCTGGACCTCTTAATGAAAACAATCTGACTCTCTTAAGTCTGAAATTATTGATTCACTCCAGAGAGTTAAATAGTAACTGTGGAAAACTGCCAAAACATGACAGGTTAGCATAAATGTAGAGAGAGAAATATAAATAGACTACACCATGATAAATATACTAAAGAGGCATTAAAACGCTGGTGCAGAAAGTGCAAAAGTAATCTTCGGTCTCTGTGCAGTTAGTTTGCATCTCGTCAGTACAGTAGTCTTCCTCGGTCACAGTGTGTGTTTGATGGCAGTCAGAGGTTCCCGTTTGTTCTGCAGGTTCTGCTGCAGCTCTTTGAACAGATGGTCCCGCTCCTCAGCATCCAGCAGGATTTGCTACCATTGGAGAAAAATAAAACATCTCATTCACCACCGCCAAACATTTATAATAGGGCTCTGAGTGTCTTAGACGTACTTCTTAGTGAGATGTGTTTAGGGATGAGTTTCTGTCTTTTCGTGGGATTTGTTTTCAATAAGAACTATATAAATATAAGATTCTTTTTGCTCACGCATCGAAACAGCGAGTAGTTGAACTTTAACCCATCCTTAACCCACTAGTAAACACACCATGCCTAGGAGCACTGGCATATAATAATTATACAAGATAAGATACCCATAATTCCTCCTTGACTGTTAGTGTTTGTCTTCATTTTTCTGTTAAACAAATTTACAAGTATTTCTTCATCTTTGCTTTATATTATAGTAGCTTTTCGATCATTATTAATGTGACTTTTGGCAATATTTGAGAAATACTTTTTGTTACATGCTTTCACACTTTTTTTTTTTTTTTTTTATCATGCAGAGATACAGAGTAATAGGTAGAGGGGGCTGTGGGCATCCTAGTGTTATTCACTCTTCTCTCCAAGCCTCTGTGTTAGTCACTCAGCCAGTGAGCCACTGTGACGCCCCAAGATTTCATCTATTTATCTTTTTTTTTTTTGCATGAAAAGAGACATTATAGCTGCCTTTAAATCCATATGCTTTACATCATACACAATCACACTGTTCTGCGCCAATCTACTTTCTGATATTTTCAATGAAGAAAATGTTTAGAGAGTTATTTTTTTAGAGAGTTTCAGAGTATCAACACAGCTGATATGGCCCTCTGGTCTAGAGTAAAATAAAAAACTGGTTGTAAACTAGCACTGGAACACACAGAATATCAGGATAATAAGCAGAAGATTTTTTTCACTTTACCTCGATGAGTTTGTCTCTCTTCTCCAGGCTGCTCCTCAGCTTCCTCTCCTCTCTCTCCCTGTCCTCTCTACTGTTGAGCCAGGCTCTGTCTGCCTCCTTTTTCTCCTTCTCCTTTGTCCTCAGCTCCCGCTGGGTGTCCCTGAGTTGATCAGTCAGAGAGGACACTGTCTGACTGTAACTGTCCTGCTGATTCTGGTGAAAAAGAAAAGGGAATAGTGAGAGAAGCTGGTCATGTGTGTTTTGTCTTTTAGTGTTGCAGCTTTATGGTTGTGAGCTCATCAGACCTGCATCTTGTGTTATGTTGCCAAATGTATTTATTGTTGATTCGTTACTATCCCTCTATGGCAGTATGTTTATAAGCATTTTTGTTGGTGATCAATTTCAGTTTAAAGACTAGTTCAACATTTTGGATTAAAAAAATGCTCTTGCCCAGAGGTGGATTAGAATATTATTGAAAATCTCTTGAGTCTGCAGTAAACTCTAAATTATCTCAGCTTAGCATAAAGACTGGAAGTACGGGAAAGCCAAGCTCTGTCCAAAATCAGAGGCCTGCCAGCACATCTAAAGCCTGCAAATGAACAATTCTTTGCACAAAATCAAAAGTGTAAAAACATTTGTTAAACTTTATATTATATGATTATATAATCAATTTTAAATATATATTACATCACAAGAAAAAAAATAAGTTTGGCATTTTTAAAAATCTCTTTGGTTTGAAAAAAAAAACAAACAACTAACTGTCAAAAAAACTGAGATAGTTGTCCTGTTGATCAAAGAATTCTTTAGTCCAAAATGTATAACCATGTGTTTTTTCTGCATCAGTTCACTGACATCAAGTGCTAATTATCTATTTATGTCCTTAATGTTTAAAACTTTCCAATCCCTCCTCCTGAATATCCCACCTGCACCAGGTCCTGGTACTCCTGCAGGGCTGTGGTTAGTTTGGTGACCTCGTTGCACAAGGTGGCGCTGTTTCCCTCTCTGTCCCCTGCCAGCCCCTGACCACAGACACACAGAGTCAGAGGGCGTGCAAAGGAAAAGTACAGTACAGTAACAGTTTACCTCTTTCCGTAAAACAGAGAGAAAGGAGGATTTGCTATATCCATTTAAGGGCGGAAGACTTATTAACTTATAAATAAACACTCATGTCACTTTGTATCCCTTGAGCAAAGAGTGAGGGAGACGTGTCTGAAACATCACCTGCACGTCTGTCCTACAGCTCTCCAGCTCCTGGATCAGAGCCTCCTTCTCCTGCAGGACAGTAGCAAGGGCCCGGTCTCTCTGTCTCCACACCTCCCTCTCTTTCTCCACCTCCTTCAGCAGCCGCTCCCTCTCCCCCAGAGTCACTCTCAGTTCCTGGAGCAGGGACACCATACACATGTAGAGTGAACTGTGCATGGGTCTGGTCTCTCCTAAAAAACTCTTACAGGTCGTAAGAAAATATGACCCATATTTACGTTTTAGACTGTCCAACACCATCCTAGCAGCTGTGGTAATTATGAGTCAGAGCTTATGCAGAGTATAAAAGCAAAAGTCACGCGAGGGCTGGGTGGTACAACGGTCAGATGTCTGTCACCCAGCAGAACGAGGTTCAGATTGTACGTGAACATAGAAGTTCATAATGTAATTTAAACATCACTTGACTTACGTGCATCACATTATTTATATCACTCCTGGTAGTCACGCCATTTAAGTACCTATACATGTAAACTGTTTAAGCGTTCTTTTTATGATGCTTTTTTAAATCCTAGCTCAGTGTTTTGTAGCCTAAATTCAACAGTCTTATGTTTATATTGTAGTCAACTTGTCCTGATAAATACATGACTTAAGACATTTATGTACATTTAATTTACTTTTTAAACTGTCTTTTATAACATGCTAACAGCGAAGAAATCTAGAGTGTTTTTTTTGACTAAATTGAATAAAACTGCAGCCTTTTTTTTTTTTTTAACCAAGCATAGGTTCATGCATAGCATAGTTAGTTATGGGTGCTAAAGACAATGGAGTGTGAGTGTGTGAGTGTGTGTGTGTGTGTGTGTGTGTGTGTGTGTGTGTGTGTGCGCCACCAGAGGGCAGCAGACAAACAACTGGTAAATATTTATTTCTCTATATACAGTATCTTTATACTTGTATGTGTGTGTGTGTGTGTACATGTACATTGATAATGTCCTGGTTGCACTGCAGCACACTGTTGAGCGTGTCGAGGTCCCTCTCTCGATCTCTTCCAGCCTTCCTCAGGGCCTCGATCTCTGTCTCCAAGTTCTTCTCCTTCTCTGTAACTTCAGACCTCAAAGTCTGCAGAGCAGCCTACAGAGCACAAACATAAACATTCAATACGTTTTCGATTTAAAGGTTTAGAGCTGAAGCAACCAGTCCACGAAATCATGTTGATTTCTAAGCTAAATTAATTACCAAACACCAGATTGAGCCTTTTCAGTGCAAGTCTTTGCTGCTTTTCATAAACATTTTCAAAGTGGTACAGGCAGAATGGAAAGTAATAAAAAAAAATGAAAAAATGGACCCAAGACTCCAAAAGGTTAAAAAAAATTAAATTAGCTCAAATGTGACCTGAATAAACAGAAGAGAAGAGATGGATCAAGTCTTTCTTTAAACAACACCCCAAAAAAAAAAACAATCACAAGACCTGCACTGCTCTTTCAGAAGCCTTGAGGGGCAGCAGAGTCTGATGAATAAAACCAAAGGTCTGTGTGCTCATGCTGATAACTGCTACGATTCTGTGAGTGTGCAATAAGTGTCGTGATAAGCAGCATTTAGCATGTTAGCACTCAAGATGAAAATGGATTCGGCTAACCTTGTTGACGGAGAGAGTGTCTTTAAGATTCTCAGTCAGTTTCTCAGTCAGCCTGTCGGCCAGCTCGGTCCCTGCTCCCTCCTCCACACACAGCCTTCTCATCAGGCCCATACACTCCTGGAAGAGAGGAAATATCAGTCTGCTTAGTGCAAAACAACAAAAACCTAAAGATCTACTGCTCACAACCTCCAATTCTCAACCAAAGGGGTCAAAGTGACAAGAGGTTAAACAGTCACTTATTGATAATCATTAATAGGCTGCTATTAATTCAGGTACAGTCTTCGATAGGACAGTCTTGTTTGCTTTATCCGATCACATTCATCCAGAGTGACTTACACGTAAATCACTGTAAAGTAAATCACCCACCAAACAAGTAGCTAAAAATAAAAACCAGTCATGATCAAAGCTTAGAAAACATACTTCAGTGTCACTAGTACAAAGTGGTGGGTAGACAAAGCAGTTTGGGCTCTGCCACTTTAAGGGCGTGCAGTGGCTTCAAAGACAAACAACATTCCTGTGAGCTTTGAGCCAGAGCTGCAGCAGAGGATCGCACTGCTGCGTGCATGACCGAGTCCTGTCTGCCCCCATCACCTCACCCACCTGGATCAGACGCTCCCGGCTGTGCAGGGAGTGACCGAGGCTCTGCAGCAGGGAGCTGCCACCCGACTCCTGGAGCAACTGCGGGAAAGAGGGAAACAAATGACAGTGGATTCCTTTAAATGTGTCACTGTGCTTATGCTTCGGGGATATGGCTGAGTAAAACAAACTCCAGGTCCTACACAAGTAAAAGTGATCACCGCGCCATCAAATACCTGGTTTTGTCTACCAAATAGTCCAAAACCTAAATATATGTGTATAT
>JAOWBC010001592.1:21430922-21451374 GCA_028566105.1 Hypoplectrus providencianus
CTGAGATAGGCACAGCCTCCCCGTGACCCGGGATTACCTGGATAAAGCGGTTCGGAAAATGGATGGATGGATGGATATATATATATATATATATATATATATAGTGTAAGAGGGAAAACAGTATTTTGATTCTCTGCATGTCCTGTACATATAGCAGCATTGAAAATAAAATTGACATTCAGCTCAGTGCAACAAACTGCAGGAATGATAAAAAAAAAAAAAGAAGAAAAAAAAAAAAGAAAGTTTGCTCAGTCAAATTTCACATCTGTCTTTCCTGGGATTTTATCTGATTGTTAAGTCAAGTTAAGTTAAGTTAAAATTTAATGCAATGACTCTAATACTGACGTTTGGAAAAGCAATGAGCTTCTACAGTAAATCACAATATCCTGTAACTAGTGCGTAAAACCAACAAATGTAGATTTCCACACTTATCAAAGTTGCAGAAAATATACTTACATGTGTTCAAGTCCAGGTATTGATGTTAACTTTAATAAGTCATTTGTATAATATTATATTTCTACAGCATGACATTTACAGAGACATGCGTTTTGTTCTTCATTTACATAAAATGCAAATGTTTTCATATATTTGACTAAAGTCTGACACAATTAACAAAAAAAAGAGGTCTTAGATTCTGAAAACAGGAAGCTAATCATCACATGGTCATGCACACAGGGGCTAAAAAAATGAGAAGTTCTGCTGCATAACTGTGTGTTGTTTGTATGTTGTTTTACTGGGACACTGGAGAGCCCCCTCTTGTCCCTGCTCAGGGCTCCGAGTGTGCAGGGAAATGTGGATAAAGGTGAACATTATAAAATATGAAGCATGTTGCTGGTACTTCTGCACTGGATGCTGCAGTTTTATTGACCACAGTATTGTCACGACTTCTGAGCGCTTTCCCCTCCACTGCCTGAAGACACACCCACCTGAGCCCCCTCCGGCCCTGTCGAGGCAAATATGGTCGGGGACACCAGAGCAGAGAAGACCCCCTCCTCCTCCAGTCCACTGGGCTAATCCACACTATGAGTGCCTGGATAGAGGCTGGACATTAGAAACCTTAAAGGAGAATCAGAAGCTGTGGATATAATCGGCCACCATGGCGTCCACTCCCTCTGCCCCTGCCTTGTCTGCTGTCCTCCGGTGTCGGGGAAATATCTGGACCAGGAACCCGCCGACCAAGCGGCCTGTGACCTCGGCGTACAGCCTCGGGCTGCCCGGCGGCTCGCCGGCTGAGCGCGCCCGCTCGAACCAGGCGTCAGCGTGGGAATCTTTCCTCAGACGAGACCGCGCTCTGGTGGGAACAAGACTGACTGCTTACAGGGTGGATGTGAAAATATCAAGAGGAACATTTTCTGGAGAAAGTGATAGATTATGTCATCCAAAACTTTCGCAATCCCCCGGGGACGCGCGCTCAGCTGCGCATGGTGTCCAAAACGCGCTGGTGCGTCAGCTGGCGCGCACACTGACATCCAAGCTGCCCGGAACGGACAAATGCTCCCAAATCATCCAAAAGATTAAATATGACACTCATGCTGCACACATCTGTAAAATAGTTTTTGTTCAGGGATCCAGAGAATTCCCCGTTTTCAAAGTGTCCACAGTGTCCCCGTGTTTGCTGGGAAAAGCGGGACAAATGCCGTCCTTCGTGGTGACTGGCTGGACAACTCTGAAGAGCACCTGCTGCTCTCTGACGGCTCTGGTGTCCCGGTTTGTGTTATTGAAGCTGGCGGTGTTGTGGAGGTCCAGCAGCAGCCCCGGCGACGCGCCACAGCACCCAAACATCCAAAACAATGTCCTGAAGGTGAGACGTCATGTGGTTCATTTTACAATAAACCCCAGAGCCTTCACACACACACACACCATATATATATATATATATGTGTGTGTGTGTGTTTATGGCAATCATATATATATATGTTTATGGCAATCATTCATGGCAATCATTCACAAATCCCCACACTCAGTATAGAAAATAATTCAGCTTTTGTATTGTAGTATTTGATTGAAAATAAGACTAATAAGATACAAAAAAGAAGACACTTTTAATTGGATGCATATGGGATAAAGATACCATTTGAAATGATTTTATTTACCCTTTACCCTTTACCCTCTTTTAGGGAAATGGACAAATCCACAGTCCCACTGACGTCCCCTGCTCAGAGGACAACTGCAGCTCTGGACAAATGATCCCGGAGGACCGACCTGACTGAGAGCCCAAGGCCTCCTCACCAGAAACACACACTGTGATCTGACCTTATTTATTGACTTTCACTTGGGTTTCCCAATGAACAAAGCACATCTGGACTTTAACCTAAGCATAAGCAAACATGCAGCTGTTTTCAGAGCTTTCTTTTTTGGAAGTAAGTAAGCATTACTGTAACAAAGAAAGAAATGTTTTAAAACATGAATCACATGCAATATGTGAACTCAAGGCCTCCTGGTGGATAAAAAAATATTAAAATGCGCACCCAGTTCAGTTTGCACAAAACAAAAATATTCTCACATAAAAGGAATACAATAAGAAATATGACATCTCACAAAATAAAAAAAAACATGGAACAAAATCTGAGTAAAACTGTTAATCTTGAATTGTTATCTTTCCAATTTTTGTTTTTAAAAAATGAGTTTGCATTTTTGTTTTGGTTTTCACTGTGAAATATTTGAGGGAATATATATAGAAATATTTGGTGTTTATGATCATTTCCTTTCATATAAAAGTACTCTGTCCAGCATTCAATAGTTTTAATATCATTAGGAAAATGTACTCCAGGCATTACAGGTATTATAGTTTAGTATCACATGATATATATACATTTACATACATATTACACATTATACAGTATCAATACAGTGAAAAGAAATAGAAACGAGCAATATAAACAAGACATTACAAAGTGTTAACAATTTAGACATGAGGAAATCTAAATTACCAGGAAAAAAAAATCTAAATTCACACTTGTTTTTACTGCATTGCATTTAAGACAAATATTGCGCTTTTTATCCAGAAACATTTGTTTGACAGTTAGTCTTTTTAAAAGAACATTAAAATATTTTTTCATATTAATACTTTTGCACTTTTACTAGTACTTGCATGGAGCTTTTTTATTTCCCTTATTTACCACTATGGTACAACCTTTTCTGTTGCTGTTGAATGGAGGTTTATGAACCTGTAAAAAGCAGCATAATGTTGTAGTTTGGCTCATTTTCACTACTTAAACTGCTGGGCTTTGAATCAAATGCAAATAATAAATTAGTTGTTTGTTATATATCATAACTTGAATTAAAGTATTCAGCTCGTTGAATCTTTTCCACGTTGTTACTTCATACTCATTTATGTTCCACAGGAAAATCCAGGACATTATTCCACTACATTTGTTTTGACTGCAGTCCTACTTTGCAGCGTCACATGAATACAAAATTGCTGGTTAACATAGTTACAATTAATTCACAAATAACAAATAACTACAACGCTACATTTTCGAGGCAAATATTGTACTCTTTACTCCATTACGTGATTGACTTTAAAAAAAAAAAAAAAGAAAAAAAATCAAGCCAAACAAAACAAACCAAACAAAAAACAAACAAACAGTATGTTAAGAAGTGAGAAGTTAAAATTAACCCACCTTTGACAAAATAAAAGTGTTGTTTACATAATTGCATCAATAATAATCCAAGAATATATTTGTAATATGTAAAACAATCTGCATAATGAGTTCTTTTACTTTTTTGAACAATATTTTGACGAGGATCCTTTCGTACTTTTACTAAAATAAGTGATTGAATGCATGACTTAAATTTTTTGTGGAGTAATTTTACAGTGTAATAAGGGATCTCAATACTTATTCCATCACTAGTTAACTGGTTGGGAATTTTAAGTTCTGTTTTTTTTCTCGAAAATCTACCAACTAATCAAATTACCTGACTTCCCCCTGCTGTTGATTAAAGGAAAAACATATCCCTGCATTAAAAAAAATAAATAATTTGCCTTTTATATCCCTTGGGATATATGCAAATCATGCACAACTGTCTGTAGCTCAAGCAGAAAATATACACATTATCTGGGATCTCTTCATTATCATATTTCTACGCCACAGTGTGGGAAAGCAACAGAGAATACAAAGATAGCAACGGCTTTTATTTTGTTAATTAGCTCCACAGAGAGACGTCAAAGTGTTGTGTAATTTCTCAAGGTGACAGTTAGGGCGGGACTTCCGGTGGCGGCTCGCTACGCCGGAAGTCGTCGTGTTACTTCTCCTCCTGCTCCTCCTCCTCCTCTTCCAGTCTTGTGAGAAACGAGAGAAACTAAAGGGGTGCTAAGTTCCTTTTAGAGCCGGGAAACTATCGAGAGAAGAGTTTCAGAGCGGCTCCACGTCGTCTTTTTCCTCTCTGGTCGGTAAACTTTTCCTGTTGTCATCGAAGAAATGGCCACAAAAAGAAGACAAACGGTAAGGGCTAATTTCAACACGCTCCTTCTTTAAGCTGCGGTATTTACAGTCTGTCGGGTCTGACCTGTCTGCCGAGCACCAGGCAGCTCAGCGAGCCCTAAAGTCACTCTTTGCAGTTATATATATCTCTTTATAAAACCAGTTTTTCCATTTTTTTTTTGTTTAGCGAGGCAGCCACAGGTGATAGGAGAAAATCGATATGAGACAGTTGGGTGAATCATCACTCCAGTTCACACGAACTTCCGACCGAATAGACATTAACTGTTTCCTGGTTTCATATTTTCTCTAATGTGACAATGCTGCTGCACACAGTGTTCCCTTCCCTTTGTTGTCACTTTGTGCCACCTTTATTTTCTCGAAGTACACTGTGTTCTTATTGTATAGCTATGTAAAGCGACATGTTACATTAATCGTCTCAGATTCCAGCACTCTGCACTGCTGTCCTGCTGTTTTTAAATGTCACTGAAGCTGTCGATTTTAAATTATATATTAGGGTCTGCAAAGTTAATCGAATTGCACTATGGAGTAGTATCTGTTTTTTTTGTTTTGTTTTTTTTTATTATTATTTATCTCATTGTAGAAAAAAAGAAAATATCCATGTTTATTCAAGAAAATAACATAATGATCATTTTAATGTTTACCAATGAAAATTAGAAAAATTGAATATTGTAAATCATATCACTATCCGAATTACATATTTACCCTGAATCTTACTGCCCTAATATTTACTGTCAGTGTAGGAACTTTAAATCGTCTAATATTCCAGCACTCTCTGCAGTGGTGTCCTGCTGTTTTTAAATGTCATTGTGGCTGCTGTTTTTTTAAATTATGTATTAGGGTCTGCACACTTTATCAAAGTGCATCATCCAAATTGCGAAATGAAGGACATCACAGTGTTTATGGGAGTCTTACTGCCCTAATATTTAGTTTTTCAGTGTAAGAAATTTAATTATTACATGTAATTTATTTGAACTTTAATCAATTTTATGCCTTTTTTTATTTATATGTGAACAGCTTTAAAACTTTTGTATCAGCACGATTTTTTCTTTTGGGGATTTTTGTAATTTCTTACAGTTTTGCCATTTGATTTTCATTTACCGGTATATGTTTGTGTGTTTTTATGAATATTAAAGGAAACAAAAGCCAATTCTATTTCTTCCGTTCTTCTAATTTTTCAGATCGGAGAGGATATTGGAATTTAAGGAACTACCAGGAGCAAAACTTTACTCCAAGATGAGTCCTGTCCGTCATCATATTCCATCCATGGTTGCCCTCTTTGACACTGTGTTGTGTCCTTATAACTTCAGTAACTCGAGTGAGCCAACAAAGTGTGACTCCAGATCTCTGAATATGTGTTTGTGATGGTACAAAGGCTGCCCTTCCCATATCCCATTCCTATTGTCTGTAACAAGGACACATCCTACTACTCACACCCTGTCCTTCTGGAACCTCCTCCCTCCCTCTGAGTTTCTGTGCAATGCTCCGCAAGAGAGGCTCTCTCATTTTTTGTGGTACGTTCCTGTTTATCACCTGGAACGCCATACTGGTGCTTCTGCTGTGGGGAAGACCCCCACCCAGCCAGCCGGGTGAGCCTGGCCAAGAGCAGAGAGAAGTGGGGGAAAAGCCCACCATTGATATGGTTGGAGATGTGCTCAATATGGCAGACAAATTCGAAGCAGAGCTTGAAAGGCAGAAAAAAATCCTGCTGCAGATCAAGAATCAGCAGTGGCTGTGGGACCCATCAATCAAAAATGGACCAAAGGTCGTTGCCCCACGTCAGCCTGTCATTCCTATCCTGGTTATCGCCTGTAACAGGGTCACCGTGAAGCGCTGCTTGGACAAACTTCTGGAGCTGCGTCCTTCAGCAGAGCTTTTCCCAATAATAGTGAGTCAGGACTGTGGGCACGCTGAGACTGCTGAGGTGATCCGGTCTTATGGGAATCAAGTAACTCATCTGAAACAGCCGGACCTGACAGATATTGCAGTGCAGCCCGCACACAAGAAGTTTCAGGGTTACTACAAAATCTCCAGGCACTACCGCTGGGCTCTCAACCAAGTGTTCAAGACCCTCTCTCATTCCTCTGTGGTGATTGTGGAGGACGACCTGGAGGTAAACAAACCTTCTGTTCATGGCATCAGAACGCCGGTTTAGGAGTATAAGGGATTTAAAAGCTCAATGATAAGCTTAAATGCTGTATAGAAATAAAAACAGTCCATATGTTCAATGCATCACAGCTGTGTGTCAAGACTGTTCTTGTTGACCTGGGACATTCTGAACTGTAACTGATTTTTTTTCTCTCTGACACTAGGTGGCGCCAGACTTCTTTGAGTACTTCCGAGCCTTGCTGCCACTCCTGAAATCTGACCCCAGTCTTTGGTGTGTGTCCGCCTGGAATGACAATGGCCGAGATGGCTACGTGGATCCGGGTAAGGCTGACCTGCTCTACAGGACAGACTTCTTTCCCGGCTTGGGCTGGATGCTCCTAAGGGAACTGTGGGAGGAGCTGGAGCCCAAGTGGCCCGCTTCATTCTGGGATGACTGGATGCGTCAGCCGGAGCAGCGCCGCAATCGTGCCTGCATTCGCCCAGAGATCTCCCGGACTTTAACCTTTGGCCGTAAAGGAGTGAGTCTGGGTCAGTTTTATGACAAATATCTGCGTTACATTAAACTGAATACCAAATTTGTGCCTTTCACCAAGTTAGACCTGAGTTACTTGAAGGAAGACAAGTACAGAGAAGATTTTAAGAAGGAAGTTTACAGTGCTCCTGTGGTTACCTATGAAGAGGTTAAGCAGGGGCAGCTTAAAGGAGCCGGGCCTTTCCGCCTTCAATACTCAAGTAAGGACAGTTTTAAAATGTTGGCCAAACACCTGGGAGTCATGGATGACTTGAAGTCTGGAGTCCCACGGACAGGATACAGAGGGGTTGTCAGTTTCATTTCAAGAGGAAAGAGAATCTACTTGGCCCCTCCTCCAGGGTGGACGCAGTATGATACCACCTGGAGCTAAAAAAATCACCAGAAAGTGTATGTGCATTAGCCTCTCGGTAATCTCTGATTGTCATTTGGAGAAAGCATTCCAGACCAAAGACGGATGTCCTTAAAGTTTCTATGTGATTGAATGATGTGTACTTTAGATTATTGTCTTCGATAATGCAGAATGGATCATTTCTCTTTGGTGTTGGGGTTATCGCCAATGCTACTCAGGTCTTTGTCATTCTTCCAAAACATTTCTTACATTGTAGGTCACAGCCTAAACAGTTTTGTTAGAGACTGCTGTAAATCACCAGAGATCTATTTTTATATTCTGCTAATTGTGCACATGATATTCATTACTGCATTCAATGCAATTACCTAGTTTGCCACTTTTATTTTAAATTATTTGCAATTTCTGGTAGCCTATGTGAACTGTTTGCGTCTGATGCAATATGAAAATATAATCTGTGGTAAGGTTGCTTATGGTGGTGGTCAAAACTGCAGTATAAGCCGTCAATTGATTGTCATTTTTATGTCTTCTATAAAAATCAGTTCTTCCTGCTTACATTTTAATGCCAATTTCCTTTGTTGAATGATTCTCGAATGGACAGTGGTACACCTTGCAGGTTTGCTACCCGTGTTTGAATATTTTTGGAATTAAAAAAACAACACAATTTTGCTTTTTAATGAGGTGCTTAATTTAATTGACTTCAATTTAAAGAGAAAACGGCATGTTCTGATTTCATTATAAGATAAAACTTTATTCATCATGAGGGGGAATTTTCATGCAGTAAAAAGTGGGGAAGGAGTACAAATATATACAGTGCAACTAAACAGAAAATATTCTGAAGAAGGGGCCAAACCAAATGTACACAATGCCAGCAATGTAAAAGGTCAAACAGTAGGCTATGTGTCAAAAAATATCACTGGTTTACAGTAGATTGCAAATTTGAATTATACATTTGTGAAAAAGTTCAGTTGATTGTGTGGATTGTGCATTAATGGGTTGATTGTGAGCTGTGATCTCTTTGCATTGTATTATCACTGAGTTAATTTCTAATAACGAATTAACTGCAAATTTACAACTAAGCTTTGCAGCCATGGAACAGTGTTTTAAGCTCGGGTACAGCTCTGAGAGGGACCAAACATGTGAGGATTCGTATTGAGTGATATGTGTAATTATGATGCACATGAAATGCAGGATATTCTCATGTGGTGAAAGAGTTGCTGGTTTGGATATGTATGTCAAATGTATTCATGACTTACAGGCTTCATGTGTTGTAAACCCTTATTCATCTCCAGTGGAAAAGTTTGTTTGTTGCAGCAGCACAAAGACAGCATAGTACAGATAAATAAAAATTAAAAAACGGTATGTAAAACTAAAATAATAGAAATGTAAAACAGGACAAGTATTATGTTTACAGCATATACACAGATGATTATAAAACTCAGTTGTGATACTTTGTGTTTGTCCATATCAATAGAAATATAATATATATAACCCTAATCCCAGGAACAAAAACATATTAACCAAATATAGGATAGTATTATGGGAATACTAATGATTCAAAGTCCTGCATTCAAAACTTGACTGAAGTAAAAACTACGTAATTATTTTCATTTAAATATACTTTAAACACCAAAAGAGTCCATGCAGAATTTTAGATTTTTTTTATTGCACAAGTTGTTTAATAATTTTGATGGTGCAGCTGGTAAAGTTGGATCTAATTTAAATTACTATTTGTTTAATTCGGGGATACAGGTTTCTGGTAGCAGAAGATTGAAATATTCAGGTAATATATGTTAAGATTGTACTGTAGTCAAGCACTTAAGTAAATGTACATAGTTGAAATCCACCAGTAGATTTAGCCTAAGGTGAGGCAGTAATATACTGTAATTTAACATAACATATAGTACAGTACAGCACTAAAACAGGCTGGAGTAGAATATCAAATATAAAAACTTAAACCGAAAGTATGCGGTATATTTGTTTAATACAATTTAGATAAATATTATAGATATGAGAATATGTAATCATAAATAGCAACTATATAGTATACCATAAATGAAAGATAGATGGTGATATACACTAATGAACTCGCTGCACGTTTGCATCTTACTTGCAATAACGTTATTGTATATGTCGTGTCTACGGGAGCCGGCGTGGGCCAAGCATTTTAGCGCGTCCGTTTCCAAACTAACACTCCTGTGTTTACCTCATTTGTAACGATGATGTGAGACCGAAACCGCTGGCTAGCTAGCCTAGCTAAAGTAATGAAGAACCGGTAAGAGATGGAGGAAACAATGCGTGTGGAGGAGGGACACAGTGATGGACCTCCTTTGACTTTTCATCATTGTTCTCACCTGTTTGCTATAAAGTAACCGTTAAATTCTCACCGACGGTGTTAGCCGGTTAGCATGCTAGGGTAAGCTAGCTGTGCAGTGGTTTCATGTTTCGGTGTGATTTGGTATGGCAAGTTGCAAACTCAAAAACTCTCGCCACCAGTGGATGTATTTTCTGATTTAACCCTGTTGAGCAACACAGTCGTTGTTACAGGAGCGGCTCCTTTTGTGTTAATTAGCCATCACGTTTACTGGTGAAGCAAACCGTCGCTAACCGCCGCTGCTAGCGAAACTGTCTGGGCCTGGAATGGAGCCAGGCGACTTGCGAGAAAGCCCCGCCGGCTCGGGGGAGTCAGATACCGGGGATTGGAGGGAGGTTATTCCCGGTGGGGACGAGGAGGTCAAAGCTACTGAAACTAATGGAGCAACACTGGAGACTGGACTCAGGGACACTTGTGAGGAAGGCGAAAGTGAGAAACAAAAAGGAGAGCAATTACACAGCCCCTACGAGGAGGAACTGGACCCCAGGATTCAGGTATGACAACCAGATGTTTGCTCGGTTAGTGGTCATTTTACCTGCTCAATTGACATTTTAATCAACTGGGATTTAGTCATTGTTAACTGTAATTGATGAGAAATAATATCGGTTAAGCCTAACGGGGAGCTAGCTATGTGTCTAATAGATGCATAATCAGTGCAAATCCGGTTTTCAGATATAAAGTGATTATCTTGTCAGTTAGTTGCACTGAAATGCCCACAGCACCACGTTAACATACCATCTGATCCCAGCCTGTTTGTCCCGCTTTTGCTTTACCATTACACTAAAGACATGAGTGGCTAAATGCCATCCTATATCATCATTTTACCAAACTTGTCTTACAGCCATTATTCCACTCTCGCAAGTGGTTGGCTAATGCTTGAGGTTCACGTGTAAACACAACATTTCGGGAATAGCTTTTCGTGTTTCTGCTGCACATACTTGGGACTTTCACAAGAACTTAAAAACTTAGCACAATTGTACCTGCAGGTCGATTTAAAACCACCCACCAGTTGTTGACTTTTGTCTTTGTAACTTAATTGTGTGTTTTATAATTTGCTGTAGCTGTGCCCTTGACATAATTGAAGAGGAGGGCCTGCCCTTTATGAGTGTTCTGGATAAATAAAGGTTAAACGAATAAATAAAACCAATTTTGGCTAATAGCAAACAATTATTTTTATTGTTTATTAATCCACCCCTTGTTTTCTCTTTTAATTGGTTAATGGTTTTGTCAGGAAATCATGAAATGAAATGTGTAACTGTCTTCCATTTCTATGTTTTATCCAACCAGCATTTCCAAAATCCAAAGATATTTATTCTGTTATCACGTATGACAAAGAGAAGTATAACATTTTCACATTTAAGAAGAATTAAATAACCAAATTGTCAGCTTAAAAAAATTAAAAAAAAAAAAGTTTATTTCAACCGTCAAAAGGTTGGCAAATATTTTTCTGGTGCTCAAACCAATTAATGATTGCAGTGTTAAAATCTTCAAGTGCAATGAAACCACATGAGATTTTCATCCTGACTGTATGTGTTGTGAAGAATAATTCTTTTTTTGTTGTTGTTTCTAAGCAGTGCATTGTTCTTCTTTTTCCTGCAGGAAGAGTTGGAGCATCTCAATGAAGCCAGTGCAGAAATCAATAGACTGGAATTGCAATTGGATGTAAGTAAAAAAAAAAAACTAAAAAAAAAACATTCTTGGTAAATATAAATAAAATACTTTCCTCTTAATTAGAAGCATTTGTTTAGACTTCTTACATATGACTGGAAAATATGGAAAGTAGACTGAATAAAAAGACTTTGATTTTGACACAACAAAACTCATGAGACGTGAAAACTTCCACCCAAGGAATTGCTTGAGTCTTTCTCTGTTGTTGAATATTTTATTAGTCTACCCAGACGGTGCTCATCAATATGATAATTTTGTTTTCAATATTGCTAAGCATACGGCCTGGGAAAGTCTGAACTCTTAAAATGGAAAATGTTTTGTTGCTGATAGTTTGACACTCAAGTGAATTGATTGCCCACTTTGCCCACTTGCAGCCTCTCTCCTTCTCCTGAATCTGATCAGTCATTCCATTACAGGAAAACCTAATCTTGTCATTTTAATGCATTAACCATCCAGGATGCCAGATCAGGGTACCGGAAGATCCTCACAGAGTCGGCCAGGAAGCTTAATGCTCAGAGCTCTCAGCTTGGTGGCTGCATAGAAAAAGCAAGGCCCTACTACGAAGCTCGTCGCCTTGCCAAAGAGGTACACACTAACATCACGTATGTCTAAACATGATTCATTTGTGTCCCATCGTTACAAAGGGAAATTGAAGAATGTACACAAGGGCTGCACAATGTGAGGGAAATAGGGTTTGGTCAGTGACTGACAGTCATCCAACATAGAGCCCCACATAATGATTTAAAATCAATTCTGATTTTTCAGTGGTCTAGACTGATTTTGTGAGTGCAACTGAAGGAGAACACTTATTACTGGAGTTAAGTTGGTATAAATCCAAAATACAGAGAATTTCTTCAAACACATTTGCATATGTAAAAATTCATCTTTTATAGCCCCAGCAAGATACCTGAATATTAATTAATATTAGACCTCTAATATGATTACGTTTCGATCAGTTAAAATTCTTCACCTTCACCCTCATAAAAGTGGCCCGTAAGATGACCCCAACAGTGTTATCTTTGTTCATATTGATATTCATATGGGCATCATCATTTACCAATTTGCTAGACCTCACCCAGCCCTCGAGGAAAATATGAGAAAACATTGTTGAATACAGGGACAACGATATTACTTTTGTGATAAATTAACCGATTTTAGATATTCTTTGTTCTGCCTTTCAGCTGCTTTATATATGCTGCTAAAATACAACACAGCTTGTTGAATTAAATAAATGAAGCAAAATACTTTCTAGTAGTTGCAGATTGAATGCTGAACTAAACAACAATTAATAAAAGACGCTTTTCAGTTTTCTGCAGATACAGAATAGATATATTGTGCTGCCTTATCTATGTCTTGTGAACAAGTCCTTTTTTTTCTGAAATGCAGTTTACTATTTTAGGAAAAGTTTACAATACTTATTCTAGTACCTAGAAATGTTGTGGCCTTATCCTGGTACCTCAGCGTATAAAAAAGGCCCTCTGAAGTGTCTGAATGCTCTGCATTCAGTCCTTACCAGACCCAGCAGTGTAGACAAATGGAGATCTGATTGTTCAGACAGCATTTTGAGGAATTCAGGGGCACATTAATCCACATACATAGTGTAATCCATTCTTTGCTGCATTGACGGAGTGTTCATAGTTGTTTTCTGTGTGCCTACAGTATAGCCTTATAAATCCCCTGGACACTGTTC
Source organism: Hypoplectrus providencianus (assembly GCA_028566105.1). Taxonomy (NCBI): domain Eukaryota; kingdom Metazoa; phylum Chordata; class Actinopteri; order Perciformes; family Serranidae; genus Hypoplectrus; species Hypoplectrus providencianus. The sequence continues at coordinate 21,444,084 of JAOWBC010001592.1, forward strand.
AGCTTGTTTTGTTCCTACAGGACACCAGCTATGTGAGATTTGCCTGATAGGAAATGGTAAACCGTTTAATATTTACATCTAAATGAAAGGCAATTGATTGTTTCTTTACTTACCTGTTCCAGCATTTACTGGCTTGAAGGACTTTACTTCATAAACTTTTAAATGAAATCAGTGATGTAAAAATACAGTTTGACAGAGACCTGATTGTAATTGGACTTAACAGAAATCGGGGCCGTGTCCTTGTCATATTCCACTTCTGTAGGCTGTAAAAGTTTTGTCTGCTCTCTTTAGGCACAGCAGGAGACCCAGAAGGCAGCTTTGAGCTACGAGAGAGCAGTCTCTATGCACACGGCTGCCAGGGAGATGGTGTATGTGGCAGAACAGGGCTTGATGGCTGATGGCAAGAACACCCTGGATCCCACCTGGCAGGAGATGCTCAACCACGCTACTTCCAAGGTAACTGATAGGGTTTTTTTTATCGCCTTGATGGTCTGATGTGTGTAAAACCATGCTGCGCCTGTGATGGACAGAACAGGTCAGAAGAGTGCCCAACCTGTGTTTTTCTCTTTACCCAGGAAAAACAAAAACATTTTCACTTTCAGCAGCAATCGTGTTTAGTTGGCTTTATATTAATTTTATTGTGAAGAGTTCATAGAAAACTAAATGTGATTTATTATGAAATTAGTGGAGCGTTGTAAAATGCTATGTAAATACAGGCCTAAAAATACTGCTGACAGAGAGTACAAGCAGAAAAAGTGACAATGAGAAGTTGCATTGAAGAGCTTTAGACAACAAGGTTGTTATTGTGAAGAATTTATTGGAAATTAAATGTTTATCCACCGTTTTACTGCCTCGTCTTAGACAGTAAAAAGACACCAGTGCTGACTTGAGCCAGTGATGTAGGATCAGGTCGTTGATCTGATGTCTGTAAGGTACAAATAACAAAACAGTCTTATACATGTTTGATAGTGACAAATGGAATAAAACACAAGTCTGAATTAATGTAAGTTCATTTTCTTGTTTTTTATCTGAGCATTTTTACCTGTACTGACCAAACCAGAAACTCTTGTTCTACAGTTTTTGTGTTAACACTGTCAAACTCATGATGGTCATTTCAAAAAGTAACACACTTTAGTGCAGGGTTCCAGCTGCTGTTCTTGTTACCTAACATAGCTCTAAAGGGTCAATGCATGTTTTCGTTTTCTATCGGACACTTTTATTATTTGTCCCCTCATTTTGTCTTGTCCTTGTTGTTGAGCCTGCAATGCATTAAAAATTAATTTATCTGTTGCTTGAAAGATATGTTGACATGTTTCTTATAAAAGTCCGACAGAGAGTTGGCAGTTTCCAATTTCCAGTTCAGTTAAGTGTACAGGCTTAAACCGCTTTGGTTTTTTTACACTGTCACTGTCACACATTTGGTAAAGTTTAAAAAGCAGCCTTCGTCAGCAACCTGTGCTGATGGAGTCAAAGTGATAAATACACTTGGGCAAGCAGCCGAGGGACATTAACGTTTGCCAAAGATCTGATCTGATCATCTTTTATCTGGTCTACAGTCAACACACTCACACACACACACACACACACACACACACACACACACACACACACATACATGCAGAGGCATTCTCTATAATGTTGCTGTATCTAGTCATACAGTTCCTGTACAGCAATACTTAACTGCATTACAGTACAACGCAGTACTCCCTCAGTGTTATATACAACCCAATATAATACAAATAACTATTTTAATTTTAAACAAAACCTAATAAATTCCAAACTACTATCTTATACAACCCACTACAGCAAAAACTGCTAACCCATTTTTATGAACAATGCAGTACAGCATGTCCACACAGGGCTCCCAACAGTTTACCTACATCTTCATCTATATACCTCTAAAACATTTTTTTAAGTGGGTCCTTTTTTTATAGAATGTGGACTTGCTGATAGATAATATGATGTTGTGTTTGTATGTTTGTAAAGAGACGAATCAAGCAAAGTGTGTCAGACCATAATTAATTTACTGCTGAGCTGAGGCCGGCGACAGGAAGTAGATCAGTAGTGGTGGAAGCTGTCTGGTACAAGAAATTTCATGTTTTTGTGCTGATGAGACAAGGCCATTAGTCTTGAAGAAAACAAAAAATTGTTCCAATATTTAAACATTGTCAGAAATTCTATACATAGTGTACCAGTGCAGTCCAAAGTTTGGCTTAATATCAAATCTGTATTAAGTTTTTAAACCAAACCAGCCCTGTTACGAGCTTTAGTCTCCATATTTATTTTGCAGCATTGTTTTCCAGACTTGTATCCACTTGGTAATGGAAATTTGTGTGCGGAAACCCTGTCAGCAGAGACTGAATGAAGAGAGAGGTCGATATCTTGTGCTTACTAACACACTGACCCCAGCTGTGTGTGTGTGTAACCCTCTGCTCCTGTGTGTCTCTCACAGGTGAATGAAGCCGAGGAGGAGCGACTCCGCAGTGAGAGGGAGCACATGCGTGTCACACATGCCTGTCAGGAGGCCGAGGCTCGGGTTCAGATGCTGCAGAAGTCCCTCAAAAGAGTCATTGTGAAATCCAAACCTTACTTTGAGCTCAAGGCCCAGTTCAACCACATCCTGGAGGTAATACAGACACAGATAGCCCAGTTTGTGGAACCTTATGCATTCAAGCTGTGCTGTTCTGTCGCTGCCAGTTTCCTGTTCTCACAGGAAGAAATAAGTTTAGTTTTGTTGTAAGTATGCTGCTGAGTTGGCAAAAAATGCCATAATATATACTCTATATGTTATTGATTTTGTGGAGGTCACCAGTAGGTTATGGCGTAAAATCAATGTTGAGATGGATGATAACAGTTGTTGTGCCCTCTGTGTGACTCCAGGAGAACAAGGCCAAAGTGCTGCAGCTGGAACAGCAGGTATCCAAAGTGAAGACCCGCTACTCCATCGCCTTACGAAACCTGGAACAAATCAGTGAGCAGATCCACGCTCAGAGGGGGAGGGACCAGGCCGAGGGAGGATGCACCACGGTCTGCGGTGGACGGAGCCCCCCTGTTGGAGCCGAGTCCGACATCAGAGTCAAGAAAGAAGGTGGAGCCTGCGGCGGTGGTGCGAAGGGGACGGATCGAGTGGATGCAGCCATCGACCTGGAGAAATACAAGGAGAAGGAGAATGAAAAGGAGAGGGAGCGGGCGGGGTCGGATTCCCTCTCCGTCTTCAGCCTGCAGACCATCGCTTCCGACTTGGAGAAATATGACTCCATCGAGCACCTCGGGGATCTCAGCGATGTAGGGAGCGTAACTGGGGATGAGGGTGAGAAAGAGAGGGGCGGAGCAATGGATAGAAGAGACAAGCTGTCGGAAACAACCGCCAAAGAGCGGCAGCAGCAGTTCCATAAGCAGCACCACCGAAGCTTCAGTTTGTGAGGCTGTCGTAGAAAGAAAATAGCTATACACACTGCAAAATAAAGTCTGCGTTAATAACTAGATGCTAATACATAGGTACCAACCAAAGCATAACACAGTAAATTAGCTGCAAATGTGAAACTACAGTGATTCAGTTGTAGTTGTATGATATAAAAGTGTAAATAAGCACACGTATGTTGACTGACAACACATTATCCTGAAGCTGACACTGATCAATAGTTAATATTTCAGCCTAGTTAGAACACTACAGGAATCTAAAGAGCTTTCAGCCCTCCAGGACGAGTATGCTGTATATTCACTCCCACTGAGGGATTCTGGGTAGAATTTGTTCCTTGAGCATGAAGGAACAGTGAAGAATGATCAAAAGCCCCGTTTGAACAGACATGTTTGGAAAGGCATCATTTCTTGCTTTCCCAGGCTAATCGTTGATCTGATTTGGTGAGACTTGTGAAAACCAAACCCTTCGTTGTTTCCCCTTCCCTCCAGTCGTGTCGAGTCTTATCAGCGATTGCTTCAAGGTAGAGGGGTCGCAGGGTGTCTCCACGCATCCGCACTCGTATCCAAACTCGTCATCCAGTTGGTGCGCAGGGAAAAATGACAAAAACGATTCTCTGTCGGTGCAGACTGAAAAAGCGTGTGATTTCGCATTTCATATATTTATTTCCAATAGCTTGCTGCAAGCAGTGCTTTGTTATCTTTGGCACGAGAGAATGCGTTTTTTGAAGATTCCTGAAATTATGAAAGAGTGGAGTTTGAACAAAATCAAAAGACTCTTTCTACTCCGACAGCATGCACTCCTAGTTAGCTATCTAAACAGACATTTATGACATGTATTCAGGGCTATATGCTGAAACAGTAACTGACACAATTAAAGCTAAGATGATGAAGCTGCAGCCATGTTTTCTTTTTTATGTCGTAATGCTGTGGTGTTATGCTGCAAAAGCCTTCCTGAATTTAATCATTTTGATATTGTTTACATCTGTATGAGTGGATTTCCTCTTTTTATTTTTGCCTCTTTTTTTAAAAAAAAACAATTTGCCCTTGTTGTAATTTGAAGTGTGCCTTGACACCTTGAACAAGTAACACATTTAGCATGAGTAGCACTTCACTGTAAACTCATTTGTAGCTCTGTTTAGAACCATTAAAAGAACAAATATGTGCCCTTTTATGATTTTGAGAAAATGTTAAAAATCTGAGTCACAGAGCTGTTGTTTTTCTGATGAGACTTGAGCTTATTTTATGCTTTGATTTCTGTATTTTGGTTTATGATATTGTACTTTGATTGACAAAGTGTAAGCTGCAAAACAATGAAGTCGAGAAGTGACTTGTAAATGTATGTAATTATTACAAAGCTGGAAAATATTGACGTGTACAGTTACGTGTTATCGGATTTGAATGTTTGACAAGTTATTTGTACAGATGTTCTGGATACTCGCGTGTATTTAAATCATTGTTGCACCTCACCTTCACCTCTGTCTTAATTAGTCCTCACCCTTTTAAAGGCATTCGTGAATTAGTCAGAATGCCACTTTCCAATTTATGCATTGTCATATTTATAATCAATAAACCAGATCATACTTCTGAGGCTTGTGTGAGTCCAGTTTTATTTATTTTTTTCTATTTATTTAATATATTAATGTCAAAAGGCAGGTTAGGATGTGAATTTGTGTTTTACAGATGCAGGAAGAAGGGCGGTGAAAGACAGAGGGAGAGGTTATGTCTTCCCCAGCCTTCCTTCAATTATTCAGCAGATACATAAATATGAAGCAGGATCTCAGAATAGATGGCAGAAGAGAAGCAGAGGATGGTGAAAAACGCACAAAAGGAGGAGATAAAGGAGGCGCTGAGCTTTGATTTCAGAGATGACCAGTGTTGTAGAAATGACTGATTGCTGCTTCGTCGACTTAACTCCAAAGAGCTTTGGAAAAAGGCTTAACAATGTAGGCACTGTTAATACCACAGCGCCATATCTGCACCTCCATCCGTGTCTAGTCCTGCTGCTGCCGTGATATAATTATTAACGGCGGGATAAATCCACAAGCTTATCATAAACCCAAAGCCTCCTCGTAAGATTCATTGTGATATTTTACTGTTGTGGGCCCAGACCTTAGCGCGTTTCATCTCGGGAAGGGAGGAAGGAAAGAAGGAGCGAGGGAGGGAGGGGGAGAAAATCAGATAAATGCGTGAGAGAAGGACTGTTACGCACGGTGCGTCTCCATCATGACGTCGTGAATTAGCTCAAGATTGTAAGGGGGGAGAGAGAAAAAAGGAGGGGAGTGTGGTGAATCGGTGTTTCGTCGTTTATGGGGATGCGTTTGTATATAGTGCATGTATATTTTGTTTTGTAAGGATTTTTTTTGTCATTTCTTACCTTTGCCATGCGTAACTGCAATACATTGAAAAACCACGAATAAGATACGGTTTGTTTTTTTTCTAACAGTCTGTTTACGAACGGAGCAGCTTGCACATTTATAGCCATATTAATATAGCCATAAAACCGCTGTAAAGATGCATATTTTTACCAAATAATCCGACATTGGGCTTTCCCTGGCGGATCCACCCCGGAGGACGTACTGTTATCTTGACTGAGCGCATCGAAACTAATAGTAAGTACACATGCTACAGCTTTGCTTCAGGGGGGCTAGATGCTACTATTACTGTAGGTCGCAATATTAGACCTCATTTATTCAGAAAATGCCCCGCTTCCCATGCAGATAATCTAGACAGATGTCAAATTCGTTCTTCATTTTGTATGCAAAGGCCATTCATTTTCGATAGGCATAGGCCAGATTTGTTTTGACTTCCAGTCTGCATTTATGCTATGGAAAGAGGGGATATCAGGATGAGATTCTGCAGCTTTTTTAAACACAACTCAACCGGTTTAAATAGGCGGTATGTTATTCTAGACGCCACTTCTCAGACCCATTCATACGAGAGGTGTACGGGCTTGTTAATATGGTCGGCCTTCCTCTACAGGCCATCACGGATTCCCTTGTCAACAGCCGACAAGTAACTACCGGCAGCATACGGTTGGTGGCACCCTTACTGTGACCCTCACGTCTCAATAGTTCATGCTCAGCCATGCACAAAATGCAGCATCTGAGTCTGTGTGCGTGCCCCCCGTGTGGACCAGCTCCTGGCTCGAAACTAGCCACGACATGCTCCTCTACATGGAGCTGTCTTTGGTGCTGAAATGGACCGGATGGATCGTCCCTTTTCCATTGCAGCTTCCGGCATTATGCACACACAAGGAAGTAGGCAGTGTGTGTATGTGTGTGTGTGTGTATGTGTGCAGCATTCCGAGTGTGGACGAGCTGTAGGTGTTTTTTGTAACGAGGTGGCTGCAGTGTTTTGGAGCAGGCAAGGCGCTGTCCGTGGTGCTGAAGCCTTAATTGCATTTGAAGCTCGAGGCTAGTCGACTGGCCCCCTTCCCCCCTGTCTGCTCTGTGCCGCTGATGGAGTTAGCTGGCTTTGTGCTGGATAGGCTGTTTCATCCGTGCTACACTCACTCGCATAGTTTACTTTCATCCGGCTCAGTGTGTGATCGCTGATATTAATGACTCCTGCTGGGCTGTCCTTCTTTCTCCCCTTTTTTCCCACCCTATTCTCCCCTCCCCTCCATCCCTCACAGGACAGAAGCACACACTGTACGCTGCCAACACACACTCACCCCCATGCACACACCAACACACACTCTCTGGTGGTGTCTACCTCCTGCATGCTTCTTGTCAGTGAACTCTAAAAATACACTGGATAATGCTAATGAAGTATCCAGCAGAGTTTGTCTGTCTTCCACAAGCAAGCCTCGCTGCCATCTGTCTCCCTCACTGTGGTGCTTTGCTTTATGCCCCCCCCCCCCCCCCCCCCC
>JAOWBC010001592.1:21451474-21463138 GCA_028566105.1 Hypoplectrus providencianus
TCAGACGAGACTTTCTTTTTTTTTTTTTTTTGCTGCCAAGGCTGCACTGCTGCCTGCTGCATCATCATTCCAACACACACACACACACACACACATGCATACACACCACCCCCATGCCTGCCTTGGTAAGTGTGTGAGTGTATGGACGTGTTTATGTTTGTGCATGTGCGACAGCCTCATAAAGCAACATTTATTATTCAAGACTGCAAATGAGCAGCTATATATAGTGTGTTTATCATTGATACAGTCAGTTGTGTTTGTGTGTTTCCCTGCCTGCCAGCACTCGGGGCACTGTGGCTCACGGGACTCAAGGGTCTTTTGACTTTTCTCTGGTTAGCATATCACACTCATTCTGTGCTCATGAAATCTGCACATCAGGCAGCAAGTGTGGCAGCCAAGTGGCCTGTCATTTCACCATCCATGGAAAGCTAATAGAGTGTTTGTATGCATTAAGTCAGGGTTAAAGTGATTTTACAGTTTGGCAAACATTGGGACAATATTTTCAATTTCTCATTTCTTGATTTTACAGGTATTTTATTTATTTAGTCGTCGTTTCAGGGGAACTCCCACGATTTTACACATCAAAGTCTGTTTACAGGTCTTCAGTAGTGCTGCTGCATATGTGAAAAAAGACATAGAAAAGCTTTTTTATGGCTCCACAGGGAGCTGTGCAAAGTTTGATAAATGGCCACATGCAGCAGGGATAGCATATTTTTGTAACCACGACGTTATCATCACCCCAGCCCCCTCAGTAAAACCTGGATTTTGGATTATTGCAGGAAATAAGATAAGGCTTAGAAAAGGTGGTGACACTTACATGTTTTGGCCTGCAAGATAATCAGAAAACTGATGATTGACTACAAATGAAATATAATACGGTCACATGACTTAAGTGCCACCACCACCACGAAGCAGACCAAGATGTTTCACTAGTTGGGTATTTATTGACTGAACACTGACAGAAACCCATTCAGAAATCCACTACGTTTGGGACAAAGTAACTAGAAGTGCAGAAATGCTGATCATTTTCAGGTGGCCTTTTAACTGCCAGACACAAGATGAACACATCACACACACACACACGTCCCAAGGTATATTTTGGACCATGATTGGCTTCCAAATCATGCTCAACTAAAGTATTTACACATTCCAAGCTGATATTTAATGTGAACACAGAGGAACCGTCTCTATCAGCAGATGGAAGTGAAAACAGACCCTGAATGAACATCATTCTGCAGTGAAAAGCTAAAAAAACATCCAGGTAAAGGGACATAAAGCAGAATTCAGTTTTGAGTGACTTTATTCCAGGCATCCGACAAGAAACCCGTTCAAAAAACCACTGACTCTGTGACAAGTGAAGCAGAAGTACCATTTTCAGGTTTTAAGTCAGCTCAGTTTTTAGCACTGTGTGTCTTACTGGCTCTGGTGATGTCACGCAGCGTCGCCTGTGTCTGCAGACTACAAATCTGAAAGTGAAAAAGAAATCTGGAGGTTTGGAGTTAGAAAGAAGCAGGTTCACCAGAGCACTGCAGTCTGTTCCCAAACCTGCTTGAGGCTGAAGGCTTGAGGCTACATTAGCTGCTAACCTGAATATCCATGAACAGTTGGTGGATGAGTTGCATTATGGGTAATGTAGGCACCGGGGTTTGACAAGCAGGAAGTATGCACAGATTTAAAAACTTGGATATTTTTTGTAAATTCAGACATCTGCATACTGGCATCTGGGTTTCATAAGAACACATTTACATACTTTAATGTGCAAAACCCACAAATATTCTAATACTGTCTGAATGAATGTAAATGTAACTATACCTTTTTTCACCCCCTGCCTGTTACACTTAATTATAGTGCCCAAGTCATTAAGCTCCTCTAACAAAAGGCCCAGTTTGCCTTGTTGGGCTTGTTAGAGAAACATGGCTCACCTTGCAATGGGTCAGGTTGAATCACATGTTTTTGATGCAGGCAGGCAACAAAATAACTGGGTTGTCTTATTTCACCGTTTATGTGTAGGTAGGAATTCCAGATTCCCAAAAGGTTTGTGCACAAATAGTTTTCCACAACATGTCCATTATGCATGTGATGACTTTAGTGTACAGGGTGCAGTGCCTGTTTCCAGAGTTCCCCTCCCAGTGAATAGGTGTGGTGGGTAATTGTAGCTTCAAAATCTGTCAACAAACCTAAAAGCACATCTCCACCTCATGATGGAGAGCTTTTGTGTCCACAGTCTACAAGCTGAGATATTTTCTACCCTGACATGAAAAAACAAAATCTCTGAAGTCTATTGAGTCTGCCTTGGCGTGAAATGTTTCCATGGGTAGCCTTTTTGCAAAAAATATCAGTACCAGCCATCAAAACCTGAGCTGAAACTTTGTATACAGGGCTTTTGAAAGGATGCCAAGCTGGCTATCAACTGAACCTGGGCTGTCTGCACTGTAAATACAAATAGATGCAGGCAGAGAAAAGTGGACTCATCTTGCAGCTCATCCCTCTCTCTGCACAGTCAGGCAGGTTGAAAAGGGAGTGTTTTGCCAAAAAGTTGATGCATCCCTTTTTAGAAGGACAGCAGTGGACTGAAAATGACTGTATCTGAGGACTGAGAGTGTGGCATTGATACTGTAGGAATATTTTCTCAGTAACCTTCTTCTCTTTGTCCTTCATTACCTCTTCTCTGTCTCCAAAAAACAATCAATTTCCCCATCGCACTTCCCTCCTTTTAAACCTTTCTCTCTCTTCTCTTTCAGATCCAGAGATGGCACGACTATTGTTTCTGATTATTCTCTATGCTCTTCCATCTCTCGTTGTGCCCATACATAATTCATCAACTGGAGGTAATTTGTGTGTGTGTTTGAGACTGAATAAGAGTGGGAATCTGTGTGTGTGTTTATAATATCCCCTAATGGACAGAAGTAACTCAGCAGAGATTGCTAAGTGACCTGAATGAAGCGCTGTAATTTGTGCAGTGACAAAGGCATCAGTGAAATTGACAATATGTCATGTGGCTGTAATATATCTACATTGTCTGGATACAGAGCTGCTGTCTCTCTGCTCTTGTTGTCCTTCATTCTTCCCCCGCTTTGTTTTTTTTTAATTTTTTTTTTTTATTCAGGCTGTGCTATCATCCGGCCTCCCAGGGATGGAGGGATCCGCTACAGAGGCCTGACACAAGAACAGGTACAGAGAAAACTCTTGCTGCTCTGAGCCCAGAACACTCAACCTCACCTGTCAAATCAAGCGTATTACACCACAGTTAGGTTGAAATTTTTCAAAATAAAAAGCACTGATTTGGAAGTTTTATTCAGCTGATAATACACCTGCTGACTTTAATGTAATTTCTTTATAATTTAAGTGAAGATAATAAAACTGACAGCTGTCAGCCTGACAAAAATGAATAACTCTGATACAAATTAGCTGGTGATTACTACTTCAGCTGTCGAGGAGTATTTTAGCTAATTATCTAATAATGGTGATTAATGATGTAATAGTTTCTGAGAATAATGCAAAGAGTTGTCATTTTGACATTTTGGGAAATCAAAATATTCATTTTCTTGCTGAAACAAGATCTTTTACACCACTTTTATTTCTGTTAGTGTAGCTTAGCATAAAAAGGGAAAACAGAGGAAACAGTTAAAAACAGAAAAATATGATGCATTACATGTAAATTATCCAAATGTCCTGTGCATCATATTCAATAAATCATCTAAACATAGCGTGACATCTAAACGCAACATTTGCAGGGCAAAAACAGCACATGGTGAGGCAGTATAGAAGATTTCCTAATTTCTCCAGTTGTATGCTCACTAGTTTCCAAACACATGTTTTTTTTAAGTGTTTCAAACAGCACTACTGTCTAACACTTGTGCAGGCGCTGCAAGTTTGTTTACGTGCAGACGAGTAGGCATGTGTTAGGGGAAGTAAAAGCATACGGCAGGATAAATTACACTGCACACGCTGTGTTAGAGTTAAACTGTTTTTTGAGTTTTGCTGTTATTAAATTCAGCTTGTAATTATTTGCTTTCATCCAGGAGTTAGGATTCTGTGTGCAAGAAAAACAAAGTTTGATGAAATGGCAATTTTAGGGGTGAATTAATACTTTAAGCAAATTATCTGACTGTAAAATTAAAAATGCTTCAATTCTGGCTCACCTCATCATCATGTTTGCCATTTTTAATCCAGAATTAATTATGTTAATTTAAAGATCTCATCCAGACCAGTTTTAAATCATATCATAAATACTCACAGATCATTGTCATTTCATGTATATAACAGAAATAAAAAGAAGAAAAGAAAAAAGCTCAGACAGGAAATTGCTCACAATAAGATCTGTGGATTATTTTCTGTAACCGGCTCCTGGTTCCTTGAAATCATAAATCATAAAGAGCACTGCAAGTAAATCAGAAAAAAAAAACATTATTAATCTGGCTTACTGGCCCTTTAACTGCTGGACACAAACTGTCCTCTACGATGACTGGCTTCCAAAATCATGCTCATGTATAATATTTGCACATTATACACTGATATTTAACAAACTATCCCTAACAGCAGATGCATGTACATCGTTCTGCATAGAGAAGCTGGAAAAACATCCAGGTGAAGCAACAAAAAGCTGAATTCAGTTTTGAGTGGAGGGAAGTTTAACACTCACAAGACTGTAATTAATTCTACGCAGCAGCAAAAGCCAATTTAGGAGAGAGATTGATGCGGTTTCAAAGTGTGAAAAAGCTTGACATCTGAGCCATTCAAATCAGATTACACCACTCTGGATGTATGCAAACACGCGTCCAAAACACATATAACACACACACACATCTAAACTTGAATTTCCATCCTCTTCCAACCAGAGCGAAGGTGTAATTCAGAGCCTGACAGCCCATCAATTCATAAAATATCACCGTAAAATGTTCTTCCTGGTAAAACTTTATTGTCCCAGCCATATGGCATCAGAGTCATACAGCTCTGAGACAGACTGAAGAGGGTCCCCGAGTGAATGAGGAAAAACCGGTACGAGAGAGCATCAATCATGCTATAATTACTGTCTCTCCTTCTCCGTCTCTCTGTCCGTGTTCCTCCTACAGATCCGCAGCGTGCAGATCCTCCCTGTGGATTATGAGATAGAGTACATCTGCAGAGGGAACCGGGTGATCGTGGGACCCAAGGTCAGGAAATGCTTACCCAACGGCACATGGACCGACATGACGCTGCACAGCAGATGTTGTAAGTCTTATTTGGTCCAATTCTTATCCTCTGTTTGCATCCCGCCCCCTACCCTGCCTCATCTCCTCCCTTTTCAAACTGTTCTCTGTATAATGGGTTCTTACATTCTGTCCGGTTAATAAAACATCTAATTAAGACACAGTTGTAAAACGAGTTACCGTGCAGTCTCAACTCTCACTTTTTTATGTACTGGGATTAGAGTCATTTTTTATCCACTGACAGTTTAAGAAATCTATCTAAAGGTGAGACTCTACAGGCAAAAAAGTTTTTTTTCCTCATGCATTGGTGGATTTTTTGGGCTATTTTGCCTGGTTGAACAAATATTGACCCATTACCTTTGAGGGGCATATGCTGAACTTAGCACAGTTGATTTTTTTAAGATATATTTTCATTTTTTTTTTTTACCAGTCAGCATCTATAGAGCAGCATCATAAATAATTTGAAGCTGTTTTTATGTCCACATGATGAATGTAAGTCCTATTTCCTCTTTATAACCTATCTTTACCAACTCCTGAGGTAAATATCCGAGTGTTCAGCTGCTAAATGCTCCACATTGTTTACCAGTGTGCCCCTGTGTCTGTGTGCTGTTTGGTGCTGAGTAGGTCGTCTACAGTGGGTTTTTAGAGCTTGCCTGCTGAAAACAGCTGCATGCTGTGGCCAAAAACTGCCCTATCATACCAGTGAGAGTGGAACAAACAGTAAAGTTACAGCTGACAGCCAAACAAAAAGCTGAAACTCAATATAAAGCCTTGTAAAGCTGAGAGGATATTTGTGTGATAATCCTCTGTAGGCTCGTATCTACCAGGTGGTCTTTTCATGTTGTTTTCATTCTATACGTTGTCATTTTAAAGACAGGTGATAGTGCTTTGATTAGTTACTGTTGTGCAACAAATATCGTCAAACATAACTGACATTATCAAGCTTGATCTGCTGCAGTGTCAAGGAGGTTGTAAACACTGTTTGGTTTATGAATAGATTTGCTGATTAGTTTTTCTTTTTGTTTGTATACTCTGAGGTATGAGTGTCTTTTGAATGGTTATATTAATAAAGTCATGTAAATGTGAACTTATCCCTCATACCCCATAGTGAATAGTTGCTGGCTGGATGTCTATGTGCAATTCTTAGTATAGTAGTTAAGCTGTTTTGCTGCTTCTACGTGGTTCAACTATATGTTCTTTGCCTTTTCCTGCAAACCATTCGTTTTTGTTGAACAGTGAGGCTTGAATGTAATTTCTACTCATATCACATCTACACTGCCTCTGCAAATACTGAGAATAAGGCCAGAGATCCAATCAAATCCCTATTATATCTCCTGTTTTTGTTCTTTCAGTTCACATTTAACATCAGTGGAATTTATTTTCCCAAGAGTACATTCTCTAAAGCAGGATTTTTGTTTTCTCTGGCTTATGTAAGAGCACAGGCTGCAATGTGCAGATTGGAGTTTTATCATGTGCTCACATGCTGGAAGGAAGATTCAACAAACTCGGCAGCTAAACAAATGATTTTCAAGAGCTTGGCCATTTTGTCAGAAAACCAAACCAGGAGAAATTGAAGCTGTAGGATAGCAATTTCGAATGTAGCTAAAGTATAGCCCATTAGGTTTCTGACTGGTAACTTAATATGAAAAAAGTCTTTATTGGTGTGAATATGGGTTCCTAGGGTAGCAACACTGTGTTGTATTTGAGTTCAGGTGAATTTCCAGATGCATACAAGAGCCTAAAATCTGAAAATAGTAGGTTAGGGTTAGGGTTGATGTTGCTGTCCAGCACAGATGTGTGTTACAGTATGTGCCGAGTACTGGTTGAGATGTTTATCATCTGAAAATAGATAGGACATCTCCTTGTTGGGAAATCTTGGCCTGTAATTTAGATGTACAGCAAGGCTCTACCAATAAGATATTAAACTAAAAATTACATAACATTTAGTCAATAGTGTGTCTAAATCGTCTCCTTCATATATTGGCACTTTAGGTGGCATTTTCAAACGGACAAATTAGAAGATAATTAATTAATTATTTTCGAGACCTGTCTCAGCTACACACTCTCGCGAGATCTGACAAAGCAACATATATAAAGGGGTCCAACGTCTCGCGAGACTCTGGTAACAGCGTAAACGTTAGCCAACTGTCCAAATTCTAAGCTAACGTTAACTAACGTCCGTGCGCCAGTTTTCGTCATGATAAACATTTCTATTAGCTGTTTAGACATTAAATGTTAGCGGTAGGAAGTGCAGGCCAATTCTTTTGCCTGAGGTTGGGCTGAAATGTAAACTTGTGGAGGATGGAGCTGGCAGATTCAAAGGTCTGGACCCAGGCGACCGTCTCATAGCACTGGCTAAGCTTGTAATGACTCATCTTTCTGTCCTCTTTACTTGGCTGCAGGCTACTTCATGCAAAATCATGCCAACACAAAAAATGTAATGTTTAACATTCTCGTGCTGGTATTGTGAGCACGTTAGCATGACTGCAGGTTCTTTTAATCGTGTCATCCTTCATTGAAGCTTGTTTTCCTCTAACTCACAAATTAATTTGATATGACTTGTCATGTTTTCCAGAGAGGTTAAGATGTGCTATACTGTTTTACAACTTTAGTCATGAGAAAAGCTAGGTAGAGGTTCAGGGAAGCTTGTTTTCCTCTAATTCACAATTTCATTTAACATCACTAGGCTTGTTCCCAGAGAAGGAAAGCTGTACTGGACTGCTTTGCAACTCTAGGCATGATAAAATTAACTAAAGGTTAATTGAAGCTTGTTTCCCCCCAATCCACACGTTAATTTGATACGACTTGTGTTGTTTTCAGAGAAGTGTAGCTGTACCGGACTGTCATGGTGAAAAGCTAGCTAGAGGTTTAACAGTATTAAGTAAATTATACTTTATTTGTGAATTGTTACTGTAAGTTGCCCATTCACCTGGTTAGTGATCATGAATAAATGAAGTACTGGCTGCTAGCACGACTGTAAGCTCTTTCAAACTTGTTATTTTTTATTGAAGCTTGTTTCCCCCCAATTCACAAGTTACTTTGACACAAGACACTAGTCTTGTTTTCAGACTAGAACTTTGGTAATACTAAAAGCTCATGAGAGTTTCAATTAGGCTAATTTCCCCCAAATTATCAAGTCAATGTGCCATCTAATTAGTTGTGTTGTTTCCAGGGAAGTTAAGCCCTACAAGGCTGTTTTATGACTTTGGTGATGATAAAGGTAAAACAACTAAATTCTAGTTTGGACATCTATCCCTCAGTGTCATTTCTGCAGCTTGTTTACCTTTGACCAGTGAGGGATGCATGATAGAGATTTTTTTCTACTCATCCAACTGATGCATTTTTATAATTTCTCATGCTGATACAGATTCTTGTTTGTTAAAAAACAAACACTGGCCTAACCATAACTAGCTGATATCACAGTAATCAAAGAACTGTTCTCACTCTCCAAATGTATTTTTTTTTTGTCTAACAAAGTATTAAGAAAATCTTTTCAAACATACTGTTTCTTTTATAGAGTATTTTGAAGAAGAATTCATATTAAAATGTCAGTGTAACTCAGTATCTAGCCAATTGGAATGAATATTAAAGTTGTATACCAGTTTATTTTCCGGGATTAATACATAATTATATACATTTTCCATATTGTGCATATCTCTGTGATGAATGTTTGTTATTTTGCATTTACCTTTCCCTGTGTCTCCGCCTCCCTCTTTCTTGTGGTTCGCAGTGCTGCTGTGCCCGCGGGTGTGGACCTCACTGGAGAACGGCAGGGTGACGGCGAAGCCCCCTGGGCCGCCAGTGGAGGGGACAGTGCTTCATTACAGCTGCCACGCCGGCTTCATCCTGGAGGGCAGAAACATCAGCCATTGCACTAAACTGGGCAAATGGGATGCGCCTAAACCCACCTGCCTCTGTGAGTCACTAACTGATATTTTGTATAAACCTTCAAGTAACAGTAGATTTAAGAAGATGATGCTGTATGATGGGATGCCATTCACTGTCTCAGGGGAGATCCAGCTGGGTGTGCAGGCTAGCTGTCAACACAGACAGTAATTAGTGACATTTATATTGTCATTGTAGCCAGTCTGAATGTAGAGAGCGAACACTTATATCACATTGACCAACTTTATATAAATGTTTCTGATGTAATATCCATCATAAAAAAAGTTGCAACTGAATTAATTATACAAATATAAAAAAAAGTATATTAATTATTTTAATCATAATAATAATAAAAAACCTGATGGCTTTACTGAACAATGTTACAAAGTGCTTTACAAAATTAGAAAATCATTTAAATTAAATCAAACTCGGAGGAATAACCATAACAAGCCAAAGGCCAAACATTCATAAAAATATAGGAGTATAAACATTAAGGTGACATAATGACAAAGTGCTTTGGTGTTTCTCCTGCAGCGCATGCTCAAAACAGCTTATTGCTCCTTGCAGTTTTCCCAAAAACTGCTTATTCGGACGACTTTGCACTGAAAACTGAACAATACACCTGCCATGACAAGGTGTATCACAGCCACTCACATCAGAAACACCCTGAAATACACTCACAGGTTACATTATAGATCAAGCTTTTACTCACACACTAAAATGAAGGTATGATATGATTAATTTAACTGTCCAGCATGATAATATAATTTTTCATACCACCTTAAACAGATATGAATTAAATGTAAGTACAGTGTGCTGATGATGCCTCCCTTTCCCTTTTCACCTCCAAAGAAATAAAAAAATAGAGGTTTAAAAGAGGTTTATTCATTTATCAGTTAAAGACCTGCGTTAAATTATCCTTTTTTATAGATGAGTAGACAGACATTTAATCAGAAACTGGTTTGATATTCAATTATCTTTTTAAGAGAATTGCCAATTTTTGGATTCAAGAGTTTTAAAGGATTTATTCTGTTTTAACATGCTGCTTTTCTTGTCATGTAGGATTCTAAACTGAATGTTTTGAGTTGATGTGATCAAATAAGCAATTTAATAAGATTCATTTGGCTTCTGCTTAATGTAATATAATTTGCGTTTTGACTTTTTAGAGTCAAATTCAATTACTCAGTTAATCTTTCATGAAAATGATTGTTGGGTACAGACTCATTAAATGTACTGAAATTACAAATAGATACTTTATTGGCAGGAATTTACGTTGGAATGAAACTAAACAGAACACATACATTTCATCATGCAGACATGGCTCACTCAGCCATGCAGCCTGCCCCTGAAATGGGAACACGAGGCTTTTAAGAAGATAATTACAAACACCTGCTGTCCCTGCGGTAAAGCACGGCTGCTAGGCAGCAAATGATCCAACCAATCAGAGTGAAATCCACAGAGGGTAGTTTGTACCATTAGCTCAAGCAGGAAAAAAAAAAACATTAATAATATTAAGTTGAATTTTATAGCACCTTTTATAAACAACAGCTGACAAAGTGCGTTGACAACAGATGGATAAGGGGTAAGAAAACAGGTCTTAATATAAACATAAAAAGGATAAAGGACATCAAAACATAAATTAGAAGACGATTTCAGATGCAAAGGAAAAGTAATTAAGTAATAACAGCAGAATTAAAAGCTAAAAGGACGACTATATAGAGAACAGAATAGGATAAAAAAAAGTAACATGGAAAATGCTGACTGTGCGCGTCTTATCTCCTTGGAGTACTGACAGTGAAAGCCGGTCACCTTTGGATTTTACCTTCGACTTTGGAACAGTCAGAAGGGTGCCAGCCGAGGATCTGACGATGTGGGTTGGCTTGTAGGGTATTAATAATTCTGATAAATGGAGCCAGACCTAACGAGCTGATGCTAGAGAGGAGGGAGTTGCACGAATCTACACAGGAGAATATGAGTGTGTGAATACAGAGCAAATTAAAAGTTGTAGGCAAACCCGGAAGTAGCCTCATCATGAGGTCTGCTGAGAATTCACCTATGGGATTTTTGCATTGGATTTGGGATCACTGCAGAAAATAAGCTCTGCTTCAAACATACATGGCTAAATGACATGATAAAATGTGTTTTATTCAACACGATAATATTCACAAATGAACACCACTTATATGATATATGAAGCGTTCATGCAGCTGATACAAGAAAAAGGCTAAGATTTTGTTTTAAGGAACTAAACTGCAGTCTTGGACTTGAGCGTCACTACCATTATGCTTATGCTGGTTTGACAAGCAAAAAAACATTATGCTATAGCAAACTACACCCAGGTTACATGACTCCGGATGGTCTCCATCAAAGCTAACCAATGGTTTTGTCAAGCTAAGCTAACCTTGTTTACCTAATCTACAATCTACAAGAATTTGCGAAATCACTGAAAAACACGAGGAAAGGATGTAAGGTGGACGACTGACAGAGTTTCTGTTTGTGTCCAGTGTGACAACGTTTGTTGTCCTTGAAAACCGCTACAGTCTCATTTAGCCACATTGTATCACCTATCTTTTTTTAAGACACGTGGAGA
>JAOWBC010001592.1:21472414-21487077 GCA_028566105.1 Hypoplectrus providencianus
ATGTACAAAACACTGATCGCGTGGATGCAGTTGCATGGATATAAAAGTTGTTACGTTCTATATTTATGATCCGGAGCAGTGGTTCTCATCCAGTGAACCTTGTAGGAGTTCCAGGTGGTTCACGAAAAAAAGGGAAATAGTTTATTATCAGTATTTAATTAACTGTTGAATTATTCACCATGTGAGTAAGACTCATAAGAGTGACTATTCGGTCAGTATTGTTTATGTTTATTGCTGTGGTTTCTCTAATCTAGTAGACTGTTAGTAGTTTTTTTTTTTTTTTAAACTATGTATCCATGTAACAAGCTGGGTAATGTACAGTAAGTGAACGTAATGTACAGTAAGTGCATCAAAATTGCAAAATAGTTAACCTCAGGGTGATTCAAGAGCCCTGCATCACCCTGTCAGAGAGTTATGGTATAAAGAGAACTGGATACAGCCTCGGAGGCATGGCCCCATTCATTCGTATGAAAACCAAAAAGTGATGCAAGAAAAATGTAATTTCTTGGTAAAAAAAAAAAAAAAAAAAAAAGGCCGGTTGTTCTGGTTTAACAGTCCTCTAACTTTATTGGTGCCATCATCAAGTCAAAACTTAAATGTTTCCACTGTTTTTGTTGAAGACCAAATATCCTGGATAGACTTTAAAATATAATAATATAAAATAACTGAAGCCTTGATGACCACTTGAAGTATTGCAACAAAAAATTCCCCCTGCAGCCCTGACAGCATTTTTCCTGTTGACCACAATAGTGACCTCTGTTGACAGGACACCTTGTACTGCAAACTATATAATGCCACTTTCTTTTATGGAGTTTTGATACAAGGTTTTATGTATTTAAAAGTTTCCTCTTAGCCAAGATTTAATAGTATGTGACATCATTGCAATGTAACATCTATAAGCAGAGTGGAAACAATGGAATTTATGTAATACATCCATACCATATAGCTGAAAATCGAATAACAACCCCATCAGCCTTTGCTTAGTTTTTGTTTTAGCAAATGTTAGCATGGTAGGGGAACTTCACTGTGAGCATAGTTGATAAGAATATGATGAAACAGATTCATGCATTAACAACATAATTGATTTGGACATCAGTTTATGGTATTGATTAAACAGATGTGAACTCATTATATTAATCAATATCAGAAATGCACCATCACTGATGCTGCGATATTGATCTTCACCAGATCACCGTGCCCTACTTAGACTTGGAAATGACCAAAATACATGCTCACTTGGGGAAAACAATTCTGGCCCCTCTGGTAGTTAATAGTTGTTTAAGTGGACCTTTAACCTTTCACGTCACAGTTTAGCCTCCTGGAACTGATGCATTGATCAGAAATCGATTGGGGCTGCACACCAGCCTCCAGTCACCGCCAACAGCTGCAGCAAGTGGTGGGAGTAGCAGGGAGCCAAATGCAAAGAAGAAAATGTGACAAAATGAGGATGTGTGGGACTCTTGTGGAATGGATGTGCTGTTTAAGTTGAGCGCAGCGTGTAACTCATTAGAAAATCTTTGAGGAGATTTTGCCCAGAGCCCCCTCCCAACCACTCATCTCTCTCTCTTGCTCCCTCTCTCTCTCTCTCTCTCTCTCTCTCTCTCTCTCCCAGCATACACTCGTCCTGGCTCACTCTCCCTCCTCCCTCTCTTTCTCTCACACACACTCTGAGCCTGCCGGTGCTGCAGTGGATCAGACGCAGAGCTGTGGCGCGCCTGCTTTTCCGCGGCAAATCGTTTCATCTGTTGGAATACGGCTGCGTTAAAAGGGGGGAGATGCTGCCTGCTATATCCGCCGCTTCAGCTCTCAGTTCCCACTCCAGTTGTTTTTTTGTTTTTTAGCTGCAGCTCCAAATCCACACTCATTTGACCCGGTTGATGTGTTCCGCGCGGACTCCAGCGTCTAATTCGCGCCTTAATGTTTTTTTGTTTTTTTTTCTTTGCGTAGAAAGTCGTGAGTAAGAATCGCGCTGTCAAATATTCATGACCGGTTGCAAGCAGCAAGCGATGCGTTAATTTAGTCATGCGAAATGTGTGCAATTGCATAGATGTGGCTGGATGCGGGATTGAAACTTGACTGATGAACATCTCGAGGCGAGCAGCATGTCCTCACATGATCGCTACGAGCTCTGCAAAGTAAAGGCTGACTGAACTGTGTTTGACTTTGTCCCGAAAATATCCAGCATGCCATGTATAATTAACTATGCAATATGCTAAATTATACGCTGGCTAAATTATTTACACGATTCGCTAAACACTTGCAATTAAAAGTAAATAATTGGCTTTCATGATATCTGCAAAGCGCAGCGTTGAAGTCGAACCCAATCCTGCTTGACGGAGCCGGACACGTGTTGAGTTCACTTAATTTTAGTTGCGAAATTCGCACATAAAAATACAATTTTGGCTTCGCTGCAGCACCGGGGCCACTTGCTCCAGTTGAGCTCACCTTGAACCATGCGGGCGGTTTGCAGAAGTCCTCCGCGGGTAGCTCGCGCAGCCCGCGGGCATGCAATGTCTCTCCTCCGGGCATCTCTCATCGTCCTTCTCCTCTGGCCACGGCCGTCCGCAGGCAAGAAGAAGCTGTACATCGGAGCGCTGTTTCCAATGAGCGGAGGCTGGCCCGGCGGGCAGGCGTGCATGCCCTCCGCTCAGATGGCCCTGGACCTGGTGAACAACAGGAGTGACATCCTACCCGACTACGAGCTGGAGCTCATCCACTACGACAGCATGGTGAGTGCATGTGGAGGAGAGTCAGAGGAGGTGCGCACTTAAGTGATGTGTGGTGTCAGTCAGTGAGGGATCTAATCATCTGCTCTCAAATTATCAAGAGGAGTAGCTGCCTCTATTGTGTCGTTTTAAGTCTTCTGAATACCATTGGTCACCAATGTTTAGTGCTGATGCATTCTCTTGCAATGAAACAAGGTTTTACGACTTTATGGAGCTTATTTTATCTTTCACCATGCTTTTCTACAGAGTCACAGAAAGTATATTAGATACCACAAAACAACAGGACAGGATTCTTTTATATTTAGGAACACTAGCCTTTCCCAAGTCACAGAGGGTCTTTCATAAAAGGTCACCCTGCTGATAAGTAACCCTCAAGTCTCCACTCTGCTTCACCAAAGGGGGCTGCCATGCCATGTACAGTGCTGGTGCTAAATGAACAAACACACCTCCTGCTTGTTGCTCATCAATCATTAATCAAGCTGGTATTTTAAAATGTCAGCATTATCAACCACTATAAATCCAATATCCGCCCCCCGACTGGTCTCATTTCCCCCTCGCTGCCCCACATTACCACCCACGACACGGATATAGACTTTAATCAAAAAGCACATTATTTATCTTAGGAAAAGAAAAAATCGCTCTTTGTTGCTGCCTGTCCTAATTGTTATTCTGAAAGTTTTTTCCCCCAAAAACGGACCATTTTCTCTCAACAGCAGCATGAGTGGAGACAAATGAAAACAATTACTGGATATCCCCTCTGTCTCCCCTCTCGAGGGTTATTATCAATCATGCTGCAGGACAGATGCCTGGAGAGTGGCTGGGGCACCAAACAGTTAACTGTACTGGGACTGGTTAGAAATTTGCTACGAGCTTTATTCTGATTGGTGTACAAGGCTCTGCATTGGAATCCTGTTAAACAGAATAGCAGGGAGAGAGAGCGAATGTGTGTCTGCATGTGTGTGTGTGAGTGAGAGAGAGAGAGAGAGAGAGAGAGAGAGAGAGTTGGCATGGCAACACAGTTACTCTTGAAGCAAACCATAGAAACAAATAAGGTTTCAGCTCTGTGAAAATATGTGTGCAAATTTATATGCTGGATGTATGCAGAGCTGATAGTACAGTGCATGCTTATTCACATTCCCTTATGCATACACCTTGTTCTTTGCAATCAAATGCTAAACAGATCAAATGTGTGTGCGTGCATCCTCTGATTACAAGTGTAGTGAAGCAGGCAGCTGCAGATGTAGCTGCCACAAACATAAAGATAAAGCAGTGGCATGAACAGATTTCATAGGGATTGGGAAACATCACTCCTCGTGCTTCAGGAGTCACTGGCGCCTCGGGCTCGATAAATAGATGCAGATCCTTTGAATAGAACAGCTCAAAGAGGCTGGTATAACATTGTCTGAGTGACGCTGGTTAATTCCTTGAATTAAGTCAAGGGGGGAATTTATTGCTCCCGCTCAGCACACAGTGTGTTTGGAATGAGGTTCTTTACCTTCTCATCGCAAACGCTTTTCACCTGGCTGGAATAGTAATGAGGATCTTACTCTCTGAGAGGCAGAGAAGCAATTATAAGAATAGGGGATTAATTAGCTATGATATTTACATGCAGCTATTACGACCCACTCCTTGTTCTTGTTTGGTCAGAGCGCGAATCTCCACCTCCTTTGCACAACTCTTTGTTTAACTGTGAGATTAAGACAAGGGCGTAACTGGCCCTTTGTTTGCTTGCATCTCAAGATCAAGGCTGGAGAAGTGTAATTATGCAGCAGAGTCTCTTGACCTGAATTTATCGTGATGAGGAACTTTAATTGCGTCATGCATGCTTCAAAGTTTGACTCGGCGTTGGCAAACAGGTGCCTAAACACACATTTACACACACACCAGTTCGTGACCATTAGGGTTGGGAAGTATCAAGCGATGTCCTCAGCTCAGCTTGTTCAACATCATACAATATTCATGAAGCTCAACACTTAATCCCAGCCTGTCCCTTTAATGGATGCAGATACCCTGTGGTAGCAGAACGGCTTGTTTCTCTGGCTATTCTGGCGACAGCATCAGACTATTTACAGCCTTCTGAGATCTACACACACGGACAGACGCGTTAACACACACACACACACACAAACACACACACACGCAGTACATGCAGACACACACTCTCCGCGCAGGCCGTTGCCATGGATATATCAAAGCCGAGACTGCAAACTTTGATCAATTATTAACAGTGATGGAGTGAGACAGTGGAGATACAGAGAAATTGTGAAACAAGGTGCTTTCCTCACTTCCGCCCTTTATTTTAATTGGCAGCAGTGACACTTTTCCCCCATCCGCTGTGGCACAACCAGTATTCATCACTGGTCCTCGTGCATGTCCGTTGGCATACAAGCCTAGAGTCGGGTGCCAGACGTAATTATGAGGAAATTAGGAGATGTAGCTGCGCATGCTTTGAGATTCAATACATAGGCTGTCCCCCAGGCCCTTATCTTATCCCTTCTTCACTCTCTTTTTGTATTATTCAATCTGGAGTGTAATTAGAGTGTATTATGACAAGCCTGTGTCTTCACTCGTTCTCCCAAGCCCAGGGAACCTTCAGTTTCTTTCAAAGGTTCTCGCAAGCGGGGTTTGACTGATTGAAAAGGCTGCATGTTAACATCGACACTGATATTGGCTCAGGGAATTTCAGCACCAAGGACAGCGACAGAAGTGACGGCGCCATGTCACGTTATGAGTGTAGCTGTACGGGTGCATTTTTACGACCGTGTGCACACGCTTGCACTAATCCGCGTGTATGCTTGTCGGTGAATGTGCATGTGTGCTTGTGTGTGTCGGTAAATGTGTATGTGAATGGCATCGTCGGCCGTCAATCCAGGCGCTCTCATGAGCCAAGGAGGGCTAGAAATGAAAGTGGAAATGGTGATGACTCCAGGGGGTTGTGGAAGACAGACCTCCAAGAATAGCAGAGATTCCTCAACCTTTATGGCATACCTGCCAACACCCCTGTTTTTTCTCTCTCTATTTTTTCTTTTTCTTTTGTCCCTAAGGGAGACTGTGTGCTTTTTCACCTTTTATTGCACTGCTCCTTTCTGTTACCAAAAGGTTTCATTTCTTACACTCATAGAAACACAAGGTTCAGCCCTGGAATCTGATGCTGAATACCTTCATTACATTCCTGAACAGCCTGTAAGTAACTCTAAGGGGTGAAGCCACTGCAATAATTCAAGTGTACCTCCAAAGTCAAGTGCAAGTTGTTCCTCTGTTTGCTTTTACATATATTTAAATATCAAAATTCACATATATTGCAGATAAGTCAAGCTATATTTGACCCTTGAAGATTAAAGATCTAAGAAAGTTTTATTGTAGATTTGATAGATGAAATCTTTGTTCAGGGTTTTTCTACTAGTGACTGAGTTTGGCAATCATTTTCAAAAACTGCATTCTACATGATTGCCAGTTTCCCTCTAATTTAAAAGAACATTCACAAAAATATGAACAGGACTTGAAAATAACAGTTGTCACCAGTCCTTTGGCAACTTTTTTGAGAAACTGGCATTCTGTAGAGCAGCCACTTTTAGAAAGTAATTGAGAAAGCAAACCACAAAACATGCACAAAAAAGAGCAAAACTAATATATCATATTTGATATTTTATTATTGCTGATTTTTTATTTTTTTGCACTAGTTTTATTTTGTTTGGCAGGGAAACATGTAATAAAACTCTATTCTGCTATGTCACATGTTCATTAATAAGCTGGAGTATAACTAACATATAAGGTGATTCAAAATGCAGCAATTTTTTTTTGTTTTGGCAGTTTGTGTTGAGTACTGATTAATCTAATGAAATAATTATTTCTGTCTGACAGCAAGATAACATAGAGAAAAATAATATTGATGAATCAGATCAAGTGATAATGGCTCTGTTTGGTGAAGTGAGTAAAAAGACTAAACCCATTCTACCATTTTAAGACATGGGCATAGGACCCAATCCATTTCGGGAACCGGTCGACCAAATAAATGTAAAATCAATGTGGAGATCATCAAAACTGACAAAATGACTTTCACCAGCCTTAATGGTTATTGGTCCCCAGTGAAAACTCTTTATTTATTATCTGCCCTAGATTTTCCTAATTCCTGTACACAATTGAGGTGGTCCAAAATGAAGTAAAACTGCACATTTTAAATTGAAATACCTGAAATTTTCTTAATGGGGAACCCAAAAACACCCCATCCAGAAAATGCACCTACTGTAAATCTTCCACAAACTAATGGACAATGCTGACTTATGACTCACTATAAGTATTTTCTTGTTTTCTTGTTTTGCTGTAATTGGGAAATTTCTGGGTGCAGTGAGATGTTGATGTTGTTGTCATGAAACATAACTGTAGTGATGTTAAAGACATATGATCATGGTGCAGTTTGCTATAGCATAATGTTATATTTTTAATTCTGTTGGCAGCATTAACACTTCAAACACCATTAAAGTGGTGTTCATTTTTGAAGATCATTCTGCTGTACAACACACATGAGATGCACATATATCAGAAATGTTTGGTTTCCTTAGAGCTGATTTTCTGCAATGATCCAAAATCCAATTGATTAATCCAATTGTTGAATTCTCAGTTGACACCATGGTGATGCCACTGTCGGGTCAGTCTACAAAAATATGTCATTCCTTTTGCTCTTTATTATCTGGCTAATTAGATGTTATTGAAGCAGAGAAAACGAGCTGAGTTTGAATGTTGTGTTTACCAACAGCAACAGACAAATCCTACACATTTTGCCTCCAACTAACCTCTACAGAGGCAGAATCTGCTCATATTAATGCACATTATAAGATGTAAGTATTTTGGAACACTTATAAAAACAAACTTATTAAAAGCTGTAAGGTTGGATTGTAATGAAAGATTAAATAATTCAAAGATAGTCAGTGTGGGAGATGAATTACCGCTCATCAGAGTATAGTTAAAACACTGTGACACCAGAAAGCTAACCAGCTTCTTCTCAGCATGCAGCCAGCCCACAGCCACAGCGACAGAGAACACAAACAACCTTCGGGAAAGACAGTATTAAAAAAAGGTCTGTGCGTCAATCTGCATCTTCCTCACATGATAAGATAACACAGCATTTCGTTTTTATGAGGAAGAGGCAGCCCAACAGGCTTCAGGTTTGAACACTGCAGCAGCTGGTTTTACCACAGAGGAGGAAGTGATCTGGAAAATCAGCTGTTGTTGTGATTGATCGGAAGGAGAACCTGCAGCCTCTCGCCCCCACAAGGTTGCCTATTCCTATAATACATCAATATTGTGAAGCTGCTTTCCTAGTCAATATTAATGCATCTAACGCAGTGAATTGAAGATGGTCAGCCGTGCATAGAGAGCGACTCAATCGTTCATCTTTCAGACGTGGAGGAAAGTTTATGTAGTGAGTCTAACGACGTTAAATGCAGGTTTCATTCACTGCTGCAGGTTTTGGTGATCAAGCCACACTTGCCTTTGTGGGGTAGTGTTAAATTAAAATGAATGAACTATATGTGTATTAAATCCATTGTGAAAAAGTAGCAAAGTTCTCCCCCTTTCCAACAAACGGTTTTTATAGTTTAACTTTAAAACTTCTCTGATGCTTGCGGAGAGGCTGCAAGCTGAGCTACCGCTAACATTTGCTCAGCTTGTTTCTTTGAATACTTAAGATCCGAAAGTCTAGAGTCTGTTATCTGGTTAAAACAGAGTTAGAAATGAACAAGACCTAGAATGTGTATTGTAAAAAAGTGTGACTATACACAGAATTCAGAGAATATCGATTGCCTGCACACGGCTAACATGGCAGTGTCTCAGCCAATAGCTGTGCTACAGGTGCTAATGCCAATGCAAACAGTGCTGATAACATGCGTGGGACGTATGTGATGTAAAGGACCGGCTACTAGAGCGCTACAGATATTAGACTTTTAAGACTGATGCTGATACTGATTTAAGAAGGGGAACATTCATATATGACATAGATAATGTGGCTGATAAAGTTCTTGTTATTTTTTATTTTAGCTGTAATGAAAATAGACCTTTTTAATTGTGCTGTAAATTTTTCATCCCTCTGTAAATGTACCTAGGGACCTACTTTCTCAAACATAAAACGTTCTTAAATAATATTTATACATTACTTTACTGTACACTGTTGACAGAGGAAAGACATTGCAAGAATTATTTTTCAATCTTAAGTCAGACTTTAATATATTTGTATTTTTTGCACAATTTCTTTTTCGCCCATGCTCGCCTACTCACACCTACTCCTTCTTTAGGCCATTAAGTGACATGCAGGTCAGGATTTTTTATATGCAGAGAAAATATCTATTTAAATATGTGTCAATTAATCATGCGACCTAATCTGTAAACTGTCAGATATATGCATTTTTGTAGCCCAACTGTCAGAACGGAGGCACAGGGCTTTTAAATCACAATGTCAGGCTTGGTGGTTGACAGATTGCTCATCAGCCCAACCCTGCACAGCAGTCCAAATTTGGCTGTAATCAATGTGCAATCAATAAAATATCACATACCCTCAAATGAGCTCCAAAACATCCTTTCAAAAAATGTGCAGGAGACAATCGGCGTTAAATTATTTCTCCAGGGGCTGTGTGATATAGCTGAAAGGTGAAAATGCCATGGCCTTGTTTTACATAGTTACTAAATGTTTGCTGGAGCTAATTAGGTCAGACGGCAGCGGTTCAGAAGGTGATGCAAAATGATGCACTTTATAACACTTAACTGTAAGAAATCACTGAGCGGAGTGTCAACAGAGATTAATACAGAAACGGACGCAGAGCAGGTTTAGTTCCTTTAGATCCTACCAACAGAGATCGAATAAAGACATTGAATATGAGCAGAATTCCCTACTTTCATTCAAAAAATAGAGAAAACCATGTGCAACCCTTTATTTCAGGCTCCCCTTTAATTGGCTTCAGAATCAGATTGAATTATCTCAGTGCATGACAACACTCTGACTTTCTCTGTGATGACATGACACACCTATAATTCCACCCAATCTCAAGTTAATGGATAACACATCAATCAATAAGAAGCCCAGCTATTCCACAGATTCCCTGCTTCTCGAGTGGTGATTACCTCTTCAGAGAGAGCAGAGGGCCGCCTCAAAGAGACAATTCAGCCGTTGAGACAAACACCCCAATTAGGAGCCGTATTGGACTCCGCCATCATCGGCCGCTGTCCGATTGTTTGTGACACTCATCTAGAGTGTATTTTTTAAAATGTGCATGTGTGTATTTGTGTTTGCGAGCCACATCTTCTCTTTCATGGTGAATCATTAGATGTGTCAGGCCAGTTTATCAGTGACTCTGATGAGCAGCGCGGCGCTGACGGCCTGTCGGTAATCTGGCTGACAGAGCAGTGATGGATCATTCCAGCTGCACTCTCGCCACCTAGACATGCTGTAAATGACTTTATTGGAGGGTGGTAATGACTTGTGATGGGTGCTGTTGTGGTCGTCTGGCTCACTTTTGTTTGGTTTCGGCCTGTCTTTCGGTTTTTATGTCTTTTGATGATACATACTGGCTTTGTGGACGTGAACTCTGTGAACTCTTTGCGGATTATTTTTTTCTTTTCTTCCCTCAGCTTGTCTTTTCCCTTCACATTTGCATCTGCTTGTTTGCCGCTCCCTGCTACTTTGGTGCCATTTCCCTTTTACTTCATCTTGACCTCGTCGGGATTGTTCTTTCCGTTCCCCTTACTCGTCCTTTCCTTTGTCCTACTTGTCTTTCCTCTTCACATTTGCATTGGCCTTTTCGTTGCTCCTACACTGCTACTTCTGTGTTATTTCCCTTTACTTTATCTACTCTCTTCTGTTTTCTCCTTTCTGTTTCTGTTTACAGTCGCCTCCATCCCCCACACTGCATTTCTTATTTATTCCTCACCCTCTGCTCTCATTCCATCTGTCTCCCTCACCCTTATCTGTCCCAATTCCCCCGCTCTGATTCCTCCCACTTTCCTCTCTCTCCCTTTCGATCACCTCAAGTAATTTCTCTTCCTTATTATCGATCCGCCCTTCCCATCTGTTGATCCATCCGTCCAGTAAACACTCTGTCATCTTGTCCTTCCAGTGTGACCCTGGAGAAGCCACCAAGTTGCTGTATGACCTTCTGTACACCGAGCCCATCAAGATCGTCCTGATGCCCGGCTGCAGCGGCGTCTCCACTTTGGTGGCTGAGGCTGCTCGCATGTGGAACCTCATCGTGGTGGGTGTCTTTCACTGTTCTCACTGACGTGCACACTTTTGCTTTCCCAGGTCATAATAACACAGATGGTCTCGAAATGACAGAGAGGAGACAGGAGCTGCATAATTTAAAATCATTCTCAGCCGAATCTGTGACCAACATATTCTGCACACATCATTTAATTGAATCTTGGATATCAGTTGCACATAAATATCTATAAATCTGCTTAGATAGTATAAAAAATATGATCCCTTTTTCTGTGTTCAAAAACTTGAGAATCATCACAGCATGAAGTCCTTCAGTTTAAATGAATCCAGTTTTAGTTGTAGTAGTCTGTACACACATTGGGTACCTTGCAGATATGATAATAAAATACAGAATTCTAATTGGCAATTTGGCATTCTTAAATCAGAACTGTAAATTTAAATTTTTCATGCAAAATTGTCAGAAGGAGCTGCCTTCAAAATATGGAGATTTCCTGCTTTTCTCTGTTTTACATCATCTTGAGCATCATATTTTTGGCTTTTGGGCTGACAAAAGACGACATTTAGAGAGCCAGTAGGCGAGTGGTTACAGCACATGCCATACAACAACAACGTTCCAGGTTTGATTCCAGCCTTGGGACTTTTGTTGCATGTCACACCCATCTCTCTCACCTCATTTCTACCCAGCATCTGCAGGGTGATATCTAGAGTAAAAGGCCTAACCTGACATTTTAGAGACTATATGCTTCATCAATAAATCTATAAAATAATGGGTCAATTAATCAATAATAATCATAAGCAGCCTGACTTTTAATGGTGTTACTTTGGTTAAACAAAGACCAATACCCATAATGCATCAGATTTGCATTTTAAGACGTTTTGCAATCAAAACCAACTCTTATTTGAATGCACATTTATTAATTTGTTGTAAATAATTGCTAGGTTTCCTGCCCTGTGATAAGATTTTTAGGATGCAGAGCTGATGTGTTGCATATGGTTTGGATTTGTTGTGTCTGTTGCACACTGCTGTCTCGGTGTGTGTTGTTTCGTATGCCAGTGCCAAAAAACACATTTTTCATTTGATGCAATTCTAAGGGGAAAAAAGAAATCAAATCTGAATCTGAAAAATGACAACATATTTTTTTACTTACTGCTGGTAGTTTCCAGTTGTGCAGATGGTTTTGATGGTCCAGGTTTTGAGAAGCCTGTGTCTGAGTTTTCAATTAATCCAAAACCCAAAACATGGAGTGGAATATTGTTAGAAGGTTTCACAGCATTGAGAAATGACATTTAAATATTCAGCAGCAACATCTCTTTCCGGTGTCCCTGTTTCTCTGCCAAATCCACAGAGCACACTATCAACGGTTTCATATGGGGACCATTTCTCCAATAGAAAATGACAATCACAAGATCTGTGGGTTCGCCTCCACTGCATTTAGGAGGAGGCTGAAATCTTTGAGATAGATATCTTAAAATGTGCATGGAAGCTCTGCATGAATGCAGCCAGTTACCATTTGGACCCATTGGTCCAAAGCGACTTAAATAACTGCGCTGATCCTCCGATGGGAACAAGACGGAGATGCCAAACAAACAGCCAAGACAATGTTCCCCCTCATAACATGTCTCTGATGGACTTTTGTTCCATAGTGTGGAGAGGGATATGAGCTGATAAGAAACCTTGAAACTGATAGCAAAATCCCCTCTGTTGGTTCCTCCCTCTGTTTTGAGCAGACAAACAAAAGATGAACTTTAGAAGCTGTTGAAAGCTAACATTAATCTAAATGATGATCGCTTGTACTTGTGGTAATTATACTAAGTTCCCAAAATCAATGCTTTAGTTGTTTATTGATTTTGAAAGGCTTCACACTGCACTTTTAATTAGCGACGACATTTTAGACGGCAGCTACACAATACTGCATCGACAGCCATGCTGCGCGCAGGACAAACATATTGTTTGACCTCATATATTGCATCATAATAAAGTACAAACGCATCCCACATCTCTAAATCAGCGAGAGATTTGATGCTGTTTTATGCTGCTGTTATTTTTCGTAAACACTTCTGCTTTTTATGCCTGCATCAGTTAGTTTATTTTGTTTATTTCACTCTCTGTCTTCTCTTGATCTGCCTCTCTGTCACTCACAGTGCTCTGCTTATTAGCTTTGTCCTATTATTGAAGTTTCATCCAGAGATTAGTCATCCAGAACAATCAGTTCTAGTGGTTGGCATCTGCCCCTCTTTCTCATTTCTGGTCTCTCTCTCTTTGTCACCCTCATCATTAAAAACTCCTTTCCACGTTTTGACTCTTTGCCTTCCTCTTTTCTCTATCTGTCTTCTCTGCCTTGAGCTGGCCTGCTCTATTTCAGCCCTTTCTCCCTCCCTCCCTTCCTTCCTTCCTTCCTTCCTTCCTCCTTTCCATCTCTACCGTCTTTCTCTCCCACTCTTCATTTCCGCCTCGCTCCCTCAACTCGAGCAGTCGATTCTCCCAGCACACAAAGGGATCTGTCTCTCTTTACTACACGCCACCACTGGCACAACCTCCTAACCGCCACACTCAATTATTTCTGTATGCTGCCTGCCTGCAGAAGCCTCCTCGCATGTCAAACAGCCTCATCAGAGCACCGGGGAGGCAAAAGCAACCTCCATTTCTGGACGCTGATCAAGAAGGGGCTCTCGGTCGGCTCCTCTTGGCACACTGTTAATTTGATCCTCCATCTCCCTTTCTAAAAGCACTGTAAGACATAGACGGGTATTGATCTACTTCTACAAGGCTACAAGAGAACTGACAAAGTGAGAATCAAGAGATATTGTTTGTGGTTTTTGGGATGCTTCGATGTGGAACTTTGCCTGTCTGTAGCAGAGTGCTGCTACATGGGTCTATTTCTGCCGCAGAAGATTTTGCTCCATTTCAGTTTTGTCACTGTTTTCGTGTCTGATGGAGGTTTATTTTAGTGTTAACATGGAGAAAAGCTTGCAGCGGCTTGTTTGGTGATTTCTAGGTTTTGAAAACTATTTAATCTTACTGGCATGGTTCTGCTGGCACGTTGCACTAACCAGATTGGACAAATTGTTCAAAGCCTTTTATCCTTATGAGTTGAGTTTTTGACTTTTTCGTTTTAGTTGATTTATGATCAGTCCAGTGTACTGTTGTAATGCACCATAGTCGACCTGTGATCCAGGTGGATACCTTATACTGTTCAGCGCGTATGTGAGGTGCATATTCTGGCACATTGTAGCAATGTTTGAACATCTTGTGCTTTAATTTCGTTTTCCCTACTATGTAAAATATACTCAAGTCCCATATACTGTCTTTAAAATTTCTTGCAAAAAATAAGGCAGTGAGGTGGGAATCCTCATTGTAGGCTGTATAATATTTCTATTTTTTTAATTTTTTACCAAAAAATTCACTTGCCAAATTATATTTTTGGGATGTCTAACCTTTATTCGGATGCATTTCCCATTCATTCATTCCTATTCATCAACAGGCCTTCATTTGCATAAGCTTATGACCTGCACCTTCTGGGAATTCCTTGTCAAGGGAAATAATTGCAGTGTAATGATAATTTTACAAATAAACCTCCGTAGACAGAAAGCAGTGGTAATATTAATATATTAGCCTCGGCCATCAAATGTCAGACCACCATAATTTAAGTTTGACACTAACATCTTACTTTAGTACAGAGCAACATCCAAACCAATCATGACTCAGGAAAATTTAGTTTTACATACAAGTTATT
>JAOWBC010001592.1:21552811-21567704 GCA_028566105.1 Hypoplectrus providencianus
CTGCTGCTGCTGCTGAAAAACTAACATATTCACAATATCCTCTAAACAAATATTAACATATGTATAACATTTAAAGTTCATAGGATTGAGAAAGCTCCAAAGAGTTCATTTCAGCCTCAGGAATTGCTGGAACACGGATTTAGATGCTTTTTGTTCAAATTATCAGTTCTGGGATAAGCTGCACAGAGTTACTGGATAGTATTTGGATGTTTGATAATTAGCTGGTATAAAGAAAAATGCACATCAGGACATTGGCCCTTTTCGTTGGGAAACTGAAGCTGTTGCGCTGCCTTCAGAGCCACCAGACTCCTTTAACAAAAACAGTAATTTAAACTTGCTGTACATGGGAGCTGCTGGTCTGCGGGTGCCTTGATCGGTTAGTTAGTTTGTGTTCTTATGCGACTTTGGTGAATCAGAACTAACCATTTAAAACACCAAAGACACTCAATAACATTTGCAAACTTACCAATCAAAGGAGCAGTTGACCATACATTGATAAATGGGTCTGATGACCTTGAAAGTGGTCAAGGAGTTAATTATAGTGTACAGTTTGACTGATAAAGATTGTTGTTTCAGTGGTTTTAGGTTTTTAGGTTAACATCAGCACATAATTTCACTTCAGTGTTGGTGCTACTGCCTGCTTCACCATTTACTCTAGTTATTGCACTAATTGTGGATATATAACTCATGTAATCATATAAAACTATACTTGGAGAGCATACCACAGAGGCTTAGTCCTCGTACACAGGTGACACAGGCTCAGAGGACCAGAGTTGCAGCATTCAAATGTTGGTGAAGACATGATGAGAAATCTTGATAAAACAGTTGTGAAAGTTCCTGTTGGGCTGAGAAAACCTTGCAAAGTAGAGAGTGAGAGGGTCAATTTCCATTTCACTTTACTGGTTCTGGTTTCATGCTCCATGGGACATCCCCACCTAACCAGTGTATATTCTCTGGGAATATGTAAATGTCACCAACCTTCTCCCACATTCTCTCTGTCACACACACACACCCACACATACAACAAGACAAACATGTTGGCTGGATGTTCGCTGTCGGGTGCTGTCCCCATTCACAACTATAAAGGGAACAAACAGGTCGCTGTTGCCTCCGTTATCTCTGACCTGCAAGAGTAAAGTGTTTGATGAAAACACAGGTATGAGTTACTGAGATGTTCTTCGATACATCAGTCTCCAAATAATTTTCCACCAGGTTGGGGGCGATGGGTCAGTAGATATGAATTAAGGTAAACCTATGACTAATATATAAGGTCAGTGTGGTTAGAAATAAAGAACAGGTTGTTCCAAGACTTATGATATAGAAAGTTATTTTTTAGTTTAAGGTCATTAGTCATCACATGAAATGTGAGAATGTCACTTGTGGGTACCATGATATTATGGTCCCACTCATCTAATGTTCATCTGGACTGCGCGGGTGGCATTTGATCGAAGTTGATAGACAGCATAAATAAACAAACCCAACAACCATCATCAGATTTTTCTCAAAAGTTGCTTAACCCTAGAGAAGATAACATGATGTGAAGGAGTTCTTTTGTATTTCCTGCAAAAGATTCATTCATGAAAATGTGAGTTTTTGTGAGTTTTGTCTTCACATGTATCTGCTAAAGAGGGAATGTTTCTGTGTGCTGAGCTTTAAATTGAGTTTAAGTTATATATGTACAATTATGAAACATCCCATTTAGTCTAAAGGCCAAGCAAAGTCCACTTTGCAACTTATACATTTGTGTACGATGTGAAGCCTCCAGTGCTCACTCGCTTTCAATTAAAACATTTTCCAAACTTTTGGCAGAAAGTTGCATGCCATCCGAGGTAACAAAGACAAATTTTCCCACAGGTTATTCCAGATGCTCAACTGCCTCTCAGCAGACCATTCCAACTAATGTTGTTACAAAATTGCCATTTCAGATTGGAAAAAAATGCTGCAACTTGTTTTTAACATAACTGCTGTATGTTTATTGCACTATGACCCTGGAAGCACTACATTATGTTCTTTTCTTTAAATGCCTTTGAAGAGAAGTAATAACAAATAAAAGCACTTTA
Organism: Hypoplectrus providencianus; assembly: GCA_028566105.1. Classification (NCBI taxonomy): domain Eukaryota; kingdom Metazoa; phylum Chordata; class Actinopteri; order Perciformes; family Serranidae; genus Hypoplectrus; species Hypoplectrus providencianus. The sequence goes on from JAOWBC010001592.1 coordinate 21,554,872, forward strand.
ACCTAAACAATATTCCAATATAAATATTCAATTATTTTATCTTTAATTTAAAAAAGTAAAAGCAAAACACTCATGAGTGAACCAGAATCAGGTGAGCCATGTAATCAAACTAAAACTTCAATCAAATCCACCTCAACAGGTTGTTCAAGTAAAATGATGCTTACACATTGATGCATTTGTACTATCACTTGAGCCGTCCAACCATTTTCTTCTGCTTCTCCAGAACCGAAGATCAGCAACAATTTTCAGTTATTTCTTGGCAACCCTGAGGTGCATTCAGGCCACACCAGCTATATAATGTCTTGAATGTGTTTCAGCTCTAACGCTGGGCCTCTTACCAGTTGGATGTGCCCAGAAAACCTTTGTCAAGAGGCAACCTAATCAAATGCACAAACCAACCCGACTGGCCTCTCTTAGAGCAGAGGGGCAGCAGATGTAGAGCTCCTCACTCTGAGCCACGGCTACCCAGCATGGACATGGGGCGGCTGTGGCTCAGTTGGTAGAGAGTTCGCCCACTTATTGGTGGTTCGATCCCTGACCATGGCAGCCTACGTGTCAAAGTACCCTTGGGCAAGATACTGAACCCCAAATTGCTCCCGATGCTGCGTTCAAAGGTTTGTGAATGTGTTACAGAATCGTGACCAGCGACACCTGAAAAAAAAAAGCTTGGCTTTCTTGACAATCAGATTATGTTTAGAAAAATAATACATTCCTGACAGGTGACATTATTTTCTGAGTTGTACTTTTGATACTTTAGGAAAATGTTGCTGATGTGTTTTTACTTTATTTTACTAGTGGTTTCATTGTTTTTATTGCCCTATTACTACTTTAAACCAAGTATCTTGTCTCTCATACAAGTACACCATCCAGTGGCACTACCGGTCCAAACAATGGGCTTTTATTAAGGTGATAAACAAGCAGAGACCAATAAAGGGAAGCCAGCCCGAGAAAGCACACGAGGGGAATTCAACTTCTTTTTCGTTTTCTGTATTTCATTATGTTTTCATGTCCCTAAGCATTTTCAAACCACCCTGGCCAGTCGCGTGTGTGTTGCTAAGGAACCCGGCTTTGTTTACAAAAAACACAAATGATGACGGTTGGCATGTGTCACCTGTTACAGAAGCAGAACATGGATTACACATTCATGTGGTGTTTTTTTGGCCTAGAGGAAAGGTGAGATTCAAATAATGGAAGGTGGAAACAAACTAATTCCTGCCAGCATTGTTTTGTTTATTCTGAGTAATTTGCTGTTTGCTAATTTTAGAAGTCATTTTCCGTACAGGAGAGAGATCTTTCCAGGGAAAACTGAGCAGAAACCTGGTGTTTGTAACAAACCATTTCTGAACTCTGTGTGAATTAAATCTTAATGTATCAAATGAATTCATAGACTATGTGATCCTATTGGCCTATATGCATTTTTTTTATTTATTAGATTTTAAAAGCATCTTAATGAGCCCATATTTTCCTTGACATTACATATCAAACTAAGGCAGTGTTTACTCAGCATTAAAAAAAGAACAGTTGAGAAACATGCTGGCTTCATTTCAAGTTATGTGAACAGGTATTTCAGTTCAGTGGCATTATGGGAAATCCCCCAGGATTTTGCTGGGTGGTTGTGGGAGGCCATGAAGGTGTTTTTCTTTTCTCAACTCAAACTAAACTGTTGCTCAAAAAGTTGAAATAAATTTTTTTTTTTTTTCTTTAGCTTTTTCAATGAAATGATTGTGACAATGTGATTCATTGTTGACAGATAAAGTGTATATGTAATGTATAGTTGCACATTGTCAGTGACTTTGTGATTTGTTAAAAAAAAGAATTAAAAAGAATAAACGGAAGATTGTGTCTGAAAAACAATATTCACACTTTATGGGAAACAGTGTTTATGACATTCAGTTCTTTGGATTGAAAGTGACAAATTTAATGAGTGGATGAGCACAAAATAAAACATCATGGCTAGCTTAAGATTCTACAAGCTTTATTTATCCTGAAGGAAATTACTGAAATTAACTAACAAAGTTTTCTTTGGCAACACATATTTATTATTGATGGGTGAAAAAAAAGGTGGTCCTTCTACGTCGATTTAAAAAGTGAATAAATCAATGCATTTCTGAAGGATTATTTGTGTTTCTGCTTTTTATTTATTTTTTTTCTTTGAAATTATGAAATAATTTGATCGAGATGTTCATGGCTTCTGCAACTTCCTGTAAAATAGGAAAGGAAACACGAGTCTGTTATTTTAATCAGCAGGTGAAATCACTAAAATGACATTAGAAGTTAGATGTAATACGAGCACCTACCTCCATGTTAATATTTAGGTGCAGAACTCTGTAAATGCAAATATAACAGTTAGATTCAAAAAGCATTTGGAGGTTCAGCATCTTTTATTTCCTTCAGTTATCTAAACAACAAACCTTTCTGTTGAGGTAGTTGGACACTTTGCGACACGTTATGACAAGCGTAGTTTCTCAGAAATGTTGTCACCACCTCAGAGTCGACGTCACTCTGGCGAGCTACAGTGAAAGGCAATCAACAAAATAACAAGGTGTCATGTGGACGCAAAGTAGTTGTTTACAACAATCCCATGTTTAAAACCAATGCAGGAAAAGTTAAAATATAAATAAGAAGAGAATACCTTCATTGTAATTGTAAGAATATGAGGTTAAGTTTGCAACTTCTGTATCGCTGATTAATAAAATAAGGTAAAAAACATAACAAAGTGATAAAGACGCACAACACCTGATTTTTTTAAATTTATGTATTTATTTGTACTATTTTTATTTTATATACTCCTGGTAATTGTAATTAATGTTTATGTGAACTAATGTTTGTCCTGCAACTGCAAAACCTAAATTTACCCTTTTGGGATCAATAAGATCAATCAGTCACAGCTGGAAAAGCTGTTTGCAGATGTTCTGCAGGTTTGTAAATGGAGCTGCTGACTGTAGTCATATTTCTGGTGAAGAGTTTGCTCAGCATGGCTCACCGTACAGCATGAATCTGCTGAGGGCATCCTCTGAGTCCGTCTCTTTTAGGGGAGGTTCTACTTCCTGTAAAATGATGCACTCGGTGCAGTTCACCCACTTCCCGCTCCAGAGAAGGTTCCTCCTCTTTGGTTTCCCTGAATTTAAACAAAAAGACAGCAGCAGTAGTGATCAGAGGTCAAGGTCATATTCTGTAGTTTACTCTTTAAACAAGGCAGATGATTAACAAGGTGTCTTTGTTCTACAGGTGACTTTACCTAAGCCAGAGACACACGACACCAAGTCACAGTCTTTATAGATTATGAAAAGACGAGGGTACACACTGAAAGACTGAAATTGATCTGCACCACTGCCTAACTGACTAAAGCCAACTGAACACATTAAACTTTTGCTAGGCAACAGTTTAGAGGGTAAACAAACATACCAGTTGGGGGTGGAAATGTGTCAATTTGTTTGCCAAATGCCAATAAATCATTAAAAAGAAAATAAAATAAAACATCGATGACAGTTGGCATTCATATGCTTAACCTCCTCAGACCTGAGCTCTTATTTAATGTGCATTTTTTATTCCTCATTGATGTTTGGACTGATTGGAACCTGCTCAGTTTATAGACTGAGCCTCATCTTTTGACATTATGTTGTTTTAGAGAAAAATGATGTCCACATATGGACACTCGGTCTAAATCAAACAAAACATTTACATTTACTAATTATTTGCATGTCAATGCAAATGTCCAGTGTTTATATTCATATCTAAATAAGAATAAACCATGAAATGTAATTAAACTTCTTTTAATTTCCATGTTGGGGTTTGGAGCAGCCGCTCCCACGTTCCTTCATACTGTCGGCCATTTTTAATTTGACCTGTAGTGTGATGGACTCTTCTGACACTACAGGATGGCAGTGTTCGTGTCCACAGACATGGACATAAAGCATCAGTTAAGCAGAAATAATGATTGTGGTATAACCCAAAATGTGACGTCCAGGCATGTGGACGCCAGGTCTGAGGAGGTTAAGTTTTCAGAGCTGAAAATACAATAAAAGTCATCTCAGTGGTGAGCTTTAGTGTTACTGATGGTCTGACAGAGAGGCTCTGGGGCTTTCCCAGCGTGTTAACACCAAAAGTCTGGGAAAATTACAGAATCCCTGTAACGTTTTGGGGTAAAGTTGTTCAGTATTTATTTTAAATTCCCATCTGTATTGCTAAAATAAAAGAAAAAGAGAAGTGGCCTCCAAAAACCCATACCTATTCATTTCCTATTAGCGCATCTGTGAATGCAGAGGGCCCCATAATTACCTTCCAGCTCCATATCATCCCTCTCAGGATGGATGCGATAGGTCCAGGTCTCTTTTAAGCAGTCATCTCCTCTGAAACAATAAAGGAAGGGTAAATACACAAAAAGCATACAGTAGTTTTAGACGCTATTGCATTATAACACTATAACAGGAACTTCTCAAGACTTTCAGGTCTGACACTTTCATTCACACTTTTACATTTGTCAGCTAACTGTCACTTCCCCTATTCTGGTGCCTATTTATTATCCGGGTTTTTCGGTTTCTGTCCTGTTTTAAACATGCTGTAAAGCACTTTCATATACATGCATTTTAAATGTTAAATATAATTAAAACCTGATGTCATTGCTATGACCTGAGCTGACACCAGTTTGGATTTCGTCAGCAGTGGAAAGTATCTGTACCTCACTAAAGCTTTAGTCCAATTTGGGTTTGTTTTTTTTGTGCTTGAGTGTTTTTGCTTCTTTAAACATGTACTCCACAACAATTCAAAGCCACCCATCCATCCTATTTTGGTGAATTTAATATTTTAGGAATTCCTTGTATAAATGTCTTCAAATTGTTACAAATGTTTACTTGGACTCAAGGATTAACTGATCAGATTTTGGAGGTCAAAGGTCAGCTTCACTTTGGTATCATAATGTTCTGCACGAGCACTTTTCTGGCCATTATTTAATAGCTTACCTCAGGAACTGGTGTGTTACTCAATTGCTGACACAAATCTTTGAAACTGTGCTGTTTTAAATACATAGATCTTCTGTTTCGAAACTAGTTGTGTAATTGGATTTCTAACTTTGTACATCTATATTTAAAGTATTGTGGACTGCCTTGGCTCCATATGAGTCTTGTAGTTTTTCCCCATTCATAGCAAATGTTCCTTTCACCTCATTATCTATCTATCTATCTCCATATAAGGTAGCATGTATGTGCTTTCTTGCGAGTGGCTCACATGCGCATGTGTCCGGTCAGCAGCAGTGTGTCATTGACCGGCTCCTCCATGGTGAACCACAGGTTGTCCAGCACTTTGAACTTCTGGATGTCAGCCTCTCTGAAACTGACTGCTGCTTTAAAGTACCATTTCCCCAGATACTAACAGAGACAGAGAGAGGTGGCATGGCAGTGTGGGGTGTTGCAGCAGAAACTAAACCTATTTTAAGAAATAAGCCTACAGATGAGAGAAAGACCACTAATGGAAAGTACAGTGGGGGTGGAAAGAGCGTTTCTGTGGTCATAATCATCAGTTTATCTCTGCAAATCTCTCCATATCTGAAGTAACTGTGAAATGTCAGTGCATCACTTATTCACAAAACACGTAACCAGAGGGAACAGTAAATATTAAGAGGGACCCAGGAAAGTAAGCCGAAAGAGTTAAAGTAACAGAAATAATAATAATACGTTTTCATATATGAGTACACAAAATATTTGTTTTCTCACCTGCTGACGATCAATAGCATGTGCAGGCAACTGCTCAGGAAATGAACAGGGAACAAAGACCTGATGCAGGAAACTGTATAAATGTAAAAAATATGACAACGCTTTATCCCACATAACTGCAGTGTCAGAGGTAATAAACCTGTTGAGAGTGTCTGTGGCTCTTCAAGGCACAGGGATTTGTTTGTTCCAGCTTGAAAAGAGGGGGTGTAGGTAAATTATTAACATGTGCAGCTGCAATACCTCCTGACCTCCACTCTGCTGACTCAGAAGACCCGTGTGTTGAACTCTGTTGACGCAGAATTAATTAATTGCCCCATCTGGGGTGGGACCAGTCGGTTTACTGACAGGAGGCTGAACAGCTGGCCCGTCAGGTTTCTGGGATCAGGCCCAGCACTAGATGCACTGACTGCTCCAGGACAGGATCCGGTCCTAAACTCTTCTCTCTGTGTGGATCAATCCCCAGACAGGATAGGAACAGTGAACAATTAATCAGGAACTCAGAGAGAATCACTGTTCAGGACTTAGACACCTGCACAGTCTGGAAAAAGGCATGAAAAAAATCCCTGCAGACCACTCACACCCTGGACCAAACGTGATCCATTCCCTCTCCTGTCATTAATAAACCAACTTGTCACATTATTCCAGCATATTTGCACTTTTGACTATTAGACCACTTTATTTATTCTTTATTTATTCTGTCCTGTATATATCATATGCTTGTTTCATTGTTTTACTGTTTATATAAAGCATATGCAGTTCATGTTTGTTTGTTTTTTAAATCTATATATCATATCCTTTCACCTATTTTTATCTCCAGGTTATACATATTTGCTTACTTTTGTTCTTCTATTTAGCTGTCTTTCCTTAATTACACTACCAGCAGTCAGTCAAATCTCTTGTGTATGTACATACAGAGTTAACACATAAAGCTGATCCAGGTCTTTGAGAGATGCAAATGCTGGGTTCAACAGGTTGGCCTCTTTCTTTTAGGATAAACACATTTGTAGTAAACTGAATCATTCTTTCTTTTTCTTCTTTGATTCTTTCGCATCCTTTTTTCTTAAATGTGCTCAGAGGAGAGACTCACTTCAAAGCCCTCTTCATGAGGCCTGTCTGAGTCATCATCGCTGCGTAGGAGGTGGTGGCTTCCTCCGCTTTTAAAAAGACAAACACAGTTAATTATAGAAAGCTTTTTACTATTGGAAGGTCAACCAATTTGCATGAAACAAACTAGTGCTCTTTTTTTGAATACTGAAAAAACAGCAGAGCATTGGTAATTTGTTTGAGCACAGTCTGTCCTGACTGAAGAAGTCCCACGCACTGTCAACACACATGGATTAGGAATCAATAACTAACTACTTTCACTGCAGTAAATGTGCTCTTTTATCATCATACACTGGTGTTTGTCAGGTTTTAAGAGACTGCAATGATTATTCTCTATTCCAATCTTTTGGTCCATACAATGCAAGAAGGTAAAAAAGTTTAAGCAGCCCAAGTTGTTTTACCGAAATTATTAGTTTGTTTTTTATCCATCATCCAAATATATTTAAATATGGAAAATTAGGAAAACAAGTCTTTACATTGGACTACCTGAGTATATATTTAGTTTAAAAAATAACTTTAATTCATCAATTATCCAAAACTACTCTTTTTTTTTTTTTTTTTTTCCACTATCTGCTCTCACATACTTGTGTAGTTCTCATGAGTTGAACTTTTTCAGCTCAAGCTGTGTTCGACATGTACTTCCACAAGGTGGAGTCAAAGAACAAGAACATGTCTGCTTACATTACACATAGAGACCAGAACATAGAAACATTATCACATCCCTGTCAGTAGGGCTGTCTGGTGAAAGGTAAAGCCTTGAAAAAATTCTAAATATACTGAAACTTATTTTTTGTTCAGGGACGGTGGTTAAAACAAGTTTCATCATGTAATCCCATTTCCAAACCCCTTAAGACCGTTATACTCCGTTGAAAGCCACAAGACTCCATTGACAAAAGCGTCTATTTTATCTCACAAAACAGAAATTGTTGGTCTACTGCTGCCTTGATGAGATAGCTTTTTTTTTAGCATATGTGAACCCAAATGAATCCTTTAAAACAACAAAATAACAAAAACAGATAAAAACAAATAACACAAACACACAAAATGATCTAAGCAGCAGCGGTTTCCATGTCATGTGACACTAAATAAAGGATTTTGTGAATGGAGTCTGGTGTCTGATACATTATTTTGTTTTTTGTTTGCCCATGGACTCTGCAGTGATATTTCACAGCTTAGGTGGTTAATGGAAGTAGCACCAAAATAACAAGAAATCTTAATTTCTTTTTATTGTTTTATTATGTTATTGAACATATGAACAAAGTATCAATAAGTGCTGTCTAGACTTAGTTCTCAGCAGTTAACCAGAGTGATGATTGGATATAGTTGAACAGTTTTTCAGGTGAAGAAACGACGGACAGGACGGCAGGAAAAGCCAGAGGCCTCATAAAATATAAACCTGTTATGAAGTGTGAGGCTGTGAATACTGACGGATGGATGTAACCCCCAAAATGCAGACACAACATATGAAATAAAGCCAGATGTTCTCAAGAGTATTTTCCCAGAGTCTAGACAATGGGTTTATAAAATTTTCCGAAGCAGGGGGGTTGCTCAATTTAACCTATAAACTTTAACTTAATAGGTAAACTTAAAAAATGCAAAACAAAAGTAAATTCTCATTAACTGCTCTCACATTTTTGAATTTGGGTGGAACTTTACCAAATGTTACAACTGTTTGGTTATATGTGAAACTATGTGATCATTAAATCTAATATTTCTCTACTTTCTGTTTCTTCTTGGCCCTCGGTGTAATGTTGCATCAGTGGCACAGGGTGGATCTGGGCATGTGCAGTGGCCTCTTGTTCCCTCTCTCTGATGGCAGGCCAGATCCACCTAAGATTCCCCCTTCAGCACTGAAACCAGGTCTCCACTCTCCTTCAGCTCCTTCATTATGTCCAACCCTCCGATCAGGTCTCCTTTCACGTAGAGCTGGGGGTAAGTTGGCCAGTTAGAATAGGTCTTGAGCCCCTGACGTACTTCTTCATCCTGCAGAATATCAAAGGTGTCATAATCCACCCCGGTCTCGTTCAAAATCTCCAGTGTCTGCCTGCTGAAGCCACATCTTGCACCCTCCTTGTTGCCCTTCATGAATAGCATAACGGGGCTCTGGTTGATGATGGTCTTAAGGCGATGCTCCAAGGTGACAGCCTTTGGACAGGTGTTCTCCAGCTCCCCTGTTTCAGCCAGCTCCTTCACTATGTCCAGTCCTCCCACCAGCTCTCCATTCGCATACAGCTGAGGGTAGGTGGGCCAGTTTGAGTAGGTCTTCAGCCCCTGTCGGACCTCCTCGTCGGACAGGATGTCAAAGCTGCTGAACTGAATGCTGTGCTCCTTCAGCAGGCTCACGATCTGCCGGCTGAAGCCGCAGCGCGGCTCCTGCGCGGACCCCTTCATGAACAACATGCAGGGTGCCGCGTTGATCAGCTTCTTGAGCCGCTGGTTCAGGTCTTCGGTGCCGTTTTCAGCAGCTGCACCCGGACCCGCGGTGACAGCCAAGCGCTCTACCTTCTTACTGAGTTCCGGTGCATGGGCCCCTTCCAGTCGGTCCACTTTCTCCCCTCCTTTGAAGCAAAGGAAAGTGGGAACAGAGGCGATTTCATACTTCTCCGACACCTCGGGGACCGTTTCCGCCTCCAGCTTGACAAAAGTGGTGTGCGGGTGCAACTTAGCCAGCTCGGCCATTACTTCGTTCATTTGGGAACACTGAGGAGCCCATGACGCCTGGAAATGCACCACAGTCAGGCATTTTCCAGCTTTGGCTAGGATATCTTCGAACTGCTGACTTGTTGTTGCCTCCACGAGATTCGCCATTTTTCCCCTCTCCTCTGTGCAGCGCGTCCGGTGTCGGCGCTGCGTCACATCCGTGCAGCCTGGTAGCTTCTAGCAAGTACCAGAGCTTGTACTAGGAAGTCATTTGCATGTTATTGGACGATAAGAAACAGCTGCATACGCTGGATAAGTTGAAAGGATAGTGTGACTCTAAAGGTAACCGCTGAACAACACATTTGTGTGTTTATGAAATCGAAATAGCGTATCGTCGCGTATATACGTCCATTGTAAAGGTTGGTTTACGTTGCATTAGCTTAGCCTCCTAACTAGTTAGCTGGTCAAAGTTAGCTTCGCTGCGTTAATTAAAGCTTAATCCTGTTAGCAAGCTGATGCTATCTAGCGGTAGCTGGTTTAGGTTGTCCCTAATTTCTGTAAGTATTACATGTCACTGCTAAAATAGCTGAAATAAGGTACAGTAAAATAAAATACCCGATTGGCCTAGCAGGATAAAGCTAACATACGCCAATTTAACGTTAATGGCCGTAGCGGATAGTTAACCTCGGTAGTATTATGATGCTAACTAGCAAGTAATTCTAGCTAGCTCCTCTTCCTTCTGATTCGCTTCTGTTTTTGGTAAACTAGAACTGCACATGGATATTTTTTCCTCAATCTCTGCACAACTACTGTATATGATTCAAATTCAGGTGATATACAATTGCCAGTGGAGATTAAGCCATTTCAAGTTGCTTTGATTTAGTTATTTGTGATGCTGAGGGTGTAACTTAATGAGTTGATAGAAATGATGTGTTTATACGTACAGATATGACTGTTATTGTCATTAGAGATTGATCTGTCGTTGTTCCCCCTTTTAATTTATTGGTTCCTACTTCTGATTTACCTCTTGTTTTGGTGAACTGAAATAACATATGCACACCTTTATTTCATTGCAACTGTTGTGCGATTAGTACTAGTGATGTATAAGCACCTATTTGCCAGTTTAGATTGAGTTTGTTCCATTGATTGGGGACATATTATTCTAATTTTCAGGTTTATACTCATATCTTGTGCCTAAACTAGAAAACGTTTACATGCATTAATGTTTATAAAAAAAACATTTTTTTTGCTGTCATGCTGTCTGTCTAAATATACCTGCATTCATCCTCTGTATGAAACATTGTGTTTTAATGCTTTCCTAGAAAAGCCTCTTTCTTGTCAGTGAAATGTTAACATATTAAATAGGCTACTTTTCTGGGTCATGAGCACATGGTATCACTTTAAGAGTACTTGTTTTGAGTTTGAATACACAGTTGTAGATTAAATATGTAACATTTTGTCTTTTCAAATCATTGGCTTAAGTATTTTAATTGTTGCAAGCTCTTCTCTCTCTAGCCAGAAGTCTTTTCAAAACTGGCTGTAAGACAGTTAAAGAAAAATACACATGTAGAATTCAGGATAATGATTTTGCTATAATCAAGCAGCCCATTTAGGCTAACACAGGCTGTGTGCACTTCTATATAGTTGGAGCATTTGGATGCTTTCAAAGTGTTAATACAGCATCAATTGCTGGATTTGATCTCAGCACCAGGTTATAGTGCAGGTGTTTATCAGATCAGTGCTGAAACAACTTGGCAAGTAATGGAATGATCCATTAATCAACAGAAAATAAAGTAAAGGCAACATGTTTTTAGCCAATTATTGGACAAAACAAGTCCTGTTCACTTGCTTTCCTTAAAAAGGAATCAAAAGTGCTTTTTGTGTAAGCGGTTTGTTTTTTGGAAATTAATATCAGCTGAATGAGGCAACAATTTTAAATGCTTTACTATCGATGTTGCATTTGGCCTCAAGTATTCAGTATCAGTCGGGCAATAAATAAAAACACACATTATTTTGTAAAACAGGAACACCATGGAGGAACAAACTGCAGACATAGAGGTGACAGTCAAAACACTAGACTCCCAGAGCAGGACCTATACTGTTGGCGCTCAGGTAAATTCTTCACTTCCTTCTGCAAACTTTTGAGTTGATTCAAATTTTTTCCTATGTAGAAACCTGACTAATGTTTTTTTTCCATCTGTAGTTGACAGTTAAAGAGTTCAAGGAGCACATTGCCCCTTCAGTGGGTATCCCTGTGGACAAACAGAGGCTGATCTATCAGGGCAGAGTCTTACAGGATGAAAGGACTCTGGCAGATTACAGTAAGTAATCAAAAGGTCAATGAAAGCAAATCAGAGCTTTATTTATTATTTTGTTTTTAGATTCGGGACGCTCTAATTAGCTCATGTCTTTCACTGTTTATCTTGTGTTGCCAGCAAAATAATTGGGCTTCATTATTACGCAGGGTTAAATAAAGTAAAATATTTCTCTCTTTTTTTGTAACAAAAAATTTAACTACACACCATCAAATCAGTGTACAGAGGTAACCTTAATTCTCTGTTGTTGCCCTAGATGTTGATGGAAAGGTGATACATCTTGTGGAAAGGGCCCCCCCTCCGCCATCCCAGCCTGGCTCAGGGTCAGGTGGCACCTCAGCAGACAGTGGTCCCTCCTCGTCCTCACAGGGTACATCACAAGTGCCTCCACATGATCGCAACGCTAACAGCTACGTAATGCTTGGCACCTTCAACCTCCCTGTCAACATCATGGACCCTCAGCAGATACAGGTGAGTCTGCGCTCTGAAAACCTACTTCAAACATCAAAGTTAGTTAATATATATCTATTTTTGTGGGACAATGCCTGATCTTAATCATTTTTAGTTTCATGGCTTTCAGAAGTTTTTTTTTCCTGCATCTTAATTGCTGTTTTTAAAGCTGCATTATTTTTGTCTTGTTCTTGTTTAGATGTCGGTTCAGCAGATGGTCTCTGGTATGGGAGAGAATGCCAGGAATGCCAGAGTTACAACCAGCACTGGGGTATGTAGAAATAACGGTAAAATTAGGTTTTGCCCATGACTCAGCAGCCTCTCCAGAGTGGTACATAATGAGACTGGGGGAGCTCATGAAAGAGATTGGGTTTGCAGATTTAGTTTTCTTTAGAGACTAATTCTACCATGTCAAGCCTTATCACATCAAGAAACACACAAACAAACATGCTCATCTTCCCCTCTTCCTCCTCTGAGCAAAATTTGAACTCTTGAATGTTGCCACCCTCAGATCAGAAGTAAATTGCACATCGCCTCTCAGACCCAGGGAACTCTGTTAGTCTGATTATAAACAAACAATACTTTGTTGACCACATTCTCATGATATATTATATTT
>JAOWBC010001592.1:21679630-21689947 GCA_028566105.1 Hypoplectrus providencianus
GAAACAACATAAATGCAGGAAGAAACTGATGTGAAGCTGATGTGTCACAGCAGATACGCCGACATCACGTCATACTCCAAGAATGTTGCCCGCAATTATGTCACATGTAATTTATTCTCATTTTACCGTTGTGGCTTTTCTCTGTTCTCCAAAAGAACAATTTATCTGACTGATCATTTGAGGGACATTTTACTGGCCTATATTGTGAAAAGCCTGTAATTCTCCTGCGTCGCAGGCACAGCAGAACTCTCAAGTGGATGTGTGTTCAGGTGCCAGAAAGGCCGGGAATTCCCCCACAAAGACAACAACAAATAAATGATAAGTCATCAATACTGCAGCACAGCTTGAAAGATTCATGGATGCCTCCTGGAGCTTCTGCTGACTTTAACGTACATGAAAGCCTGTTTTATTTTATTTTATTATTGCGTTTAACAGCTTACTATGAGAAAGGAGAGATGCACAAAACCCTGTGATATAGTATTACACAGCAAATATAATAACCTGTTCTGTATGTGGGACATCCTGTAGTAACTAAGCCCCTCCCTTTCAGGCTCCACCCCCAGCATGCTCCTCCTACCTGGCTTTGAGCTCCTTGTGCTCCTCCCTGAGCTTGCTCAGCTCCAGCTGCATGCGTGCTCTCTCCTTGGCCACCTGGTCCAGGGTCTTGCGGGCGTCGGCCAGCTCCGCCTCATAGGCCGCTTTAATGCCTGAAAGGTCGCGGGTCACCGAGGACTCTGACTCAGAGATGCGCAGTCGCAGACCGGCGTTCTCCGACTCCAGCGAGCGCACCTTGTCGATGTAGATGGCCAGCCGGTCATTGAGGTTGATCAGGTCCTCCTTCTCCTGCAGCCTGGTGATGCGGGTCGGGGAGACGGAAGCAGCGCCGCGGCTGGTGCGTTTCTGGCTCGGGGTTTCCATGGTAATAATGGCTCAGCAAGAGGTGCAGCGGGGGTGAGTCACTGGCTGTGGGGGAGGAGGGTGAGGGAGGAAGAGTTAATGAAAACTACAGTATCAGGGCTGCAGTGCAGCAAACCATGGGTTGATCACACGTTAAACTTTAATGGAGTTTATGCTGAAGAAACGCTCCATCTTGCGTAACCCTGATCCGTGTCTGGGCAGCCCGCCCTCAGAGCTGCTCTCAGATCTGCATGATAATGTTTTCCAGAATCCTTTTTCCACACTCAGTAAGCAGATCTATAAAACTGCATTTAATACCTACCCTCTACTGTATTTGAACTGTTTGGATTTAAAGTAATTGCAGAGGGAGCGCTCATTCACAGGAATCTGATTTTTTTTCCTCTTGTTTTTTGGATACAAAACTCCTATTTAATAAAAGAAGGTGCTACTGTTTTGCTGCCCTTTTCCTGCTTTCAGTGCCCCTGATAACGTCTCTTATTCACGCTGGTATTTCCACTGCAAAGTGTAACACACAGTCATAACATTTGCTGGCTGTTCCCTCCTCAGGCGCCATTAAATTGTTGCAGGAGCAGTTGAGCCACTTTATTCAGTTCACTCCTGAGCAAACAAATTTCCCACGTACATCAGCCCATACCTTCGGCTCGCTCACAAGGCAATTAAAACACTTTTGTAATTACTCGTAAAAATATGCAGCCGCAGCCAGGGACACACGGCTAAATTAAAACATGTCCCTCCTCCTCTGCTCTCCACAGACTTTTTGGTTAAAAACGGAGGCACACCACAATAACAAAAGAGCGCTAATTGCTTCCACAGTGTGTTCTGCAGTGAATATCTCTCCCCCACAACCACAACTTGCACCAGCACTGATCGTAATACCAATGTGTTGACTCATAATATCAACAAACACTGCAAGATGCCCTGATAAGGACATGCATCCCAATTGTGGCTGTTCACATGTGTGCGGGAGAATGAATCAAAGAGCTCAGGCATGTATTTGAAAATGAGCGGGGAAAAAATAACCCTTCCTTCAACTTGGTATGACACCATATCAGGCTGTAAAACACAACTACAGATAAGGCTTTCAGCAACAGTGATAAAACAGGTATGTGAGGTGTAACCAGGTATTTCTCAGCAGCTCACCACTCACCAGCTAACAGCCCTTTGCCTCTGAACGGCGGGAAAGCCCACTCCAGTTCGGTTCAGCAGTGGGTGGACTTTGCCATCCATCCCTCCACCGCCCATTACAACCAAAAGTGCGCACAAGAACATGCACGCCCCTGTGGGTGGGATGGCGCACACATGCATGCATATGATGCGTGCACACGCCCACAGGAGCAAACCCATACACTCACAAGTACACTCTGGCCTAACTTTGAATAAATGAAGCATCCACTCAGGCTCCCAAAATGTGGCGGGCGTTAACAGGTGCTGTCTGATGTCCCACTCTTCTCTAACAGCAGGCAGGAGAATCAGCTTCAACTTTTAGAGTTAGCAAAGTTCTTCCACACCACTCCCCGACAACATGAAGTAACTCTGAGCTGACTGAACAAGCCAAACAAAACATTCTGAGCTCATGATCTGACAACAGCAGCTACAAATGAAAAGTCTCACAGGGAAACAGACACCAGAGTCCTCTGAGCCTTACCTCGGCAGTGTGGGAACCTCTCGACTTCAGCCTGCTGAAGGGACTAAAAGTGAGAGCACAGGACCTTTCTAGAAGTTTATCTGCTGGTTTGAGTGTGTGTGAGCAGCTGTGAGTGTGTGTGCCATACCCCAGAGGAGTGTAGAGAAGAGGATCCGTTGAATAATGCAGCCTTGCTCTCTGCTAGTGGGTGTGTGCGCCTTTGGCTCGTGCCCTGAACTGCTCTCCTAGCTGTCGCTCACTGCACATGTACCTACTGCTGAAGAGCGAGAGAGGGGGCGGGAGCACAGAGAGAGGGGAGGGTGGGGCGGCAAGGAGGAGTCAGGCGAGACAGACTGTGTGTGCGCACACAGAGGAGTGTGCTGCTGAGCTTTATCTCTCCCTGCACTGGCCCTATCTTTCCCTTTCTCATTCCTCTCAGACAGAGCCCGGCAGACAGACTGACCTCAGCGACTGCTGCGAGTGCTCTGTCAATAAAACGCAGTGACACTGATGATACTGAACAGCTCCCAGGTGGGGAAAGTGTGTGAATGTGCGGATCTCACCCTGCTCCTCCCTGCTGCTATGAAGAATAGATTTATAGCCCACTTTTCTGGTTGAAAACGTCTGTGACAGCCGACTCTTTAGCAAATACGGAGGATAGAAGATTTTCTGTTTCACTTTTACAGAGCAGAGAAAAAAATCTCCTCTGCAAAGACGACCTTGGCACACACACAAACACGCCATATCACAAGGTAATCAAGTCTAAAGTACATGGAAATTTACAACCTCAAAGCGATGTTGTTTGGTTATCCATGGCAGAAGAATAAGCTGTCAGCCAGCTGCTCCACTGCATCCACACAGGAAAAGGTCCACAAATGTTTTGCATCATATTCCCACTGACAATGATAGTGATAATTCCCACAAGTCATCCTGAAAGTCTTGAGGTCTGACACTCAAAGTTGATTCTGGGCTTATATTTATTTCCTCGGGGTGGAGTTAATCGAGTCACAGGTCCAATCAAGTTCTGATGCAGGGGAAAAAGACATTTTCTCTGTGTGTGTGTGTGTGTGTGTATGTATCTTCTCACCATGGAAATAGAGGTTAGTCCATTCATGTGTGTGCGCATGTGGTTAAACAAGGGGCAAGACAGCATCTCTGTTTTTGGGCATGGGGCAGGCCCAGTGGCTAAGGGAGTATCCTGGATCGAGTGTGGCCTTTCAGTGGAAAGGAGCCGTCAGCCTCTGAAGCTGCCTCTCTGAGTCACACACAGTACAAACAGCTCACTTGTTCAGCCTCCACCTCCGAGCCTCTACCTCTGCTCTGCTCGTTCTCCTTCTTTGTCTTTCCACTTACATTTGTGTGTTTTGTGGAAGTCACCCTAAGACAAGAATGCGTGTCTGGCAGCCCATGCATCGAGCTTTTGTTGAACTCTCCAAACCTTCCAGTCTTTTCTAGTTTTCTCTGGCCTGTCAGTGTGCATGGATAATGATTAAACCATATCACAAATACTATCATGGTGAAACAGGGACGCTCGGGTATGATGCAAGCTTCTCCCTGAAGCACAACAGAGCGATTAATGACACGTTTTCCAGATTACAGAACCAATCAATGATGAACTCTGCTTGATAGCACCTGAAGGCTCAGCTTATACCATCATCATGCTCTACTTGTTAGTCTGCAGTTTTACTAGCTTACTTAAAAAAAGAGGCTAAAAAAAACTGTTCACCATCCATAAAAACAAAGTAAGAGGAGACAGTGTGGTGCAGGGCAGTAACATTTCTTTTTCATTAATAATTTTTTTTCAACTCGGTTTCCAAAAAACACAGATATGTTGAATAAGTTTCAGAACCACTGAAAGACATTTTTATTTTTTGCTTGACCAGAAAGCATTAAGCTATCACTAAAGAAGGCTTTCTCTTGTGCTTTTCCGTCTCTCTGAAAGCCACCGTAGTTTCTACTACATGCTTGGAAACAGAGGGGTGAGGAAGAAGGTGTTAAGTTGTCTTTAGTCTGTAAGCGCTCCACCAGATGCTACTAAACCTAGTAAACTGCCCCCTGATGAGACGCTGTGAATTCAATAAGTAAACGTTAACATTTATCTACCAGTAAACTAAACTACTACCGATGCCTTCAAGTCTTCAGCTGCCTGTCTGACACCGATCGGCAGTGTGAATCCCAGATCCAATCATCAAGTGGAAGACAGGAGCAGGCATGACAGACTGTGATGCAACTCACAAAGGCAAGTACTGAAGAATGCGTTAGCAGTCAGCGCTCTTCCTGTCCCTGTCTCACTGCTTTTCTTTCTGCCCTCACGGCATTCCAAGTGGGCAGCAAGAAAAAAAAACTAAGGCGTGCCTTATTGTGCAATGCAGAGGTTTGATTTCTCCATTGACTTGCTGCCCTCCTTGGAAGACTTGGAAGATTGCAGCAGGAGAATTTTTCATAGGAAAACCGGCTTTACTATAACCACCACACACACACACACACACACACTCCAGCTGCTCCAAAACCTGAGGCTCCTCTTTTGCACCTTTTATCACCTTCCTGACAGACGTGGAGTATATCTCATGTCTTGATTAGTTTTCAGATAATGCAGCGAAACAACGATGACTAATTTGTACAATTTAACAGTTTGCGAATCATTAATCTTCTAAATTGACAAAGCAGCACAGTCAGTTCACCAGAAACACACCAACTGTCATGAAGTGTGTTTGTACCTCAGCAGCAGTTACTCACTGTGTTATCTCTGCTGTTTGAGGGACCATTGTTCACACAAGGTGCATTAATCATTAATAAAACACTGTTAACGTATCTCAGACCACTGGGCCACAGCCTGAGCTTCAGACTTCTGTTTGTTTAAAGAGAAATGAGAGTCTGCTCATTTCTACATATTAAAAAGCACTATGGAGGTCAAAACTGGTTTTGCTTACGGTGCAACTTATTCTCATCACCATCACATTATGTTAATTATGTTTTTCTCATTCTCACCATGTGCAGGAAATGTGGAGTAAATATTGCTGAGACAAGGATCAGAAACTTTACTTCAATCAGCAGAGAGAGGAAATTACCGTCCCACGGGGAAACCGAGGAAACTGTTTATAAGACAGAAAAGCCAAACCCAGGCGGGATAATCCTCGACTTCATTCATGTCTCCCCTCCGGAGTCACACCCCTGCATCCACCAGCACCCTCTGTGTCGCCCAGTCTGGATCTGCTGCTGCGTCAGTGGAGTCCAACACTTCTGAGTGGCTCCAATCAGCGAGGGAAGACAATAACTGACCTTCTTTTTTTCTGTACCTAATAGTTTTCAGAATGTATGCTTTATGATCTAGATTCATTTTTCTTTCCCATTATCAGGGTGTCAGTTGTCTGTAACACTTGAATTGACCTAAATGTGCTGGACAAATAATGTTTGTTTAAACATCCATAAAAAGTTTCACAAGTTCAAGTCTCTTGTACTATTATTCTCTATTCCAAAAAGTTGACATGCTGAGGGAAAAAAATGTACAGAATACAATATTCAAATATTTAAGATAATATATCTAATGCTTAACCTTATTTTAAGTAAAATATTATATATGGTGATTATTATTGAAAATATGATGATAAATAGTGAAGCTCTGGCCTAACACTGCAGCTAAACCCATCATGCACATCAAACCGGACTAACATTTGGCTTCTAATAGTTGCATTTGTCACTTTTTTTTGTTGCATTTGCCACCCTTTTGCTCCCCATTTAACTTTATTATGTTGCATAAACCTATATTATATTGTATTTTGCACTTTTATTACATTCTGTCGTTTTTACATTTGCATCCTCCTTATATTATGTCTGATTACATTATCATTATTATTGTTATTGGATTAATAAAGTAGCTAATCCATCTATAAAACTGCCCAACAGTACATAAAACTTTTTAAAAACTATTCAGCAGAGGTAACAAATCACTTGCAAATAATATTCTAGTGCAAAATGAGTACTTCTACTTAAGATACTCTTATTAAAGAGTGGTTTTCAATGCATTACTGGTGTATTTTCACAGTGTGGAATTAAAGAAATGAGGATCTGAGTATTTCTTCCACCACTGGGTGTCTTTCCCTTCAGCTGCTCTGCTCATGAATGATGCTGCGGCCTCTCTGGCGCCCCCTGTCCGCCCTGCGGTCCGTCTGTCACCTCCAGTCATTCACAAGCACAGAGCAGATACTAAGCGCCATCCACCGGCTGACACCCTGAACGGAAACTTGAGCTTCCAACTGGGTGAAATTTCTCAACATCTGCCTCCGAGTTCACGAGTCACATCAACACCCCGTCTGCTCAAGTCTTTTCAGAAATACAACACTCCCCCCAAAAAACACACACACACAGCGTTCAAGCAGCTTAGAGATATTTACACTGCGACATTCAGCATTTTGACTCCAAAGTCTTACCTTCTCTCTTTTGGAAACGCTTTTCCTGCTTTCCACGGTCACTGTTGACCTTTCAAAATGTCGACAGTCGAGTTAATCATGATATTATCCACTGGGGCCGGCTTGTCTTTGGACAAATCGGTGAGGGTGAACTCTTCTGGGCCGGGCAGGAAGCCGACAGCCACCTGAAAATCAACACACTTGATTAGCCTGCCAATCTCTGCTAATTACACCGCAGCCGACCGGCGCCACCTGGCGACCGTCATCAACGCTTTGGCGCGCGTGCTGTTCAGATCATGAGGAAGTGGTGAGGATTTTCACTGAAGGTAGCTGATCATAGCAGAAGAATACATAGATAACATAAAATATAGAGAATAAATAATCTATGTTAAGTTATTGTTACTTCAAAGTCAATATATAATTAGTTTTATATCTCTACCTGTGTCCTATATCAAAACATCTGGCAATCCCACATTGGATCTGTAGCAATAGAGCAAATAATTTAAAAAAAAAAAAAAAAAAGAAAGAAAGAAAAAGAAAACACATGATAAAGTCCACTTTATATTGTTTCAAGTAAGGCATCTGAAATATCACCTGCAGTTGGTCCTGACAAAGAGCTCTTTTTTGAAAAACATTTTTTTTTAATCTAACTGAACAAATTTAAATTAATAATAAATTATTGTAAAAAAAAAAAAAACACACATTTTAAAAAGGCTTATTTTTGGGGGGTTTTATTCACATTCTTTTTCTTTCTTTTAATCTCCTTTAATTTTACCATACATATACAATACTATATCTTTTGTAAGATAAAATCATGGATGAAGCACAAAGTTGACATTTAGGTTAGCCTATTTGGAGAAAAAAAGACTTTTATCAGGATAAACTGCTGGTATGCAGCATTACCTTTCAGTGTGCAGTTAATTAGAAACTTCTTTTTTTATGTATATGATGTGGTTATTTATTTAGGCTTAATAAATATAATAATAACAATTTGGTTACATCTCCTAATCACTTTTTTGTCTTCTTTGCCAGGTTTTTTTTTTCCACATCCCAATTCAGATACCTGTTATCACAACGTTATCACTCCACTCGGCTGTCAGAACCTTAAAATTCACACAATATCAACGGCATTAATTTCACTTGGGACCCCCAAAGAGCCCTGAGGGGCCCTCATGGCTCCATGGACCCCACTTTGGCAATGACTGATACACTGACCCGAGCTGGGTTTCACATGAATTGATAATTTAATTAAACCCGCAGCCAGGAAGCCCCATACAAGTATTCCTCAAGGCGGCTACACCGGCATGGCTGCCACTATCAAGCTGTACAGATGGCCCGGTTGAATAGTGCAGTCGGTTTAATTCCCTGTGATCCCAAACTCATTCTAAACACAAACAAAACAACACAAATTAAAAACAACTCAAGTGTGCTGCTGGAGATATTTTACAGAGCTGTTGGTGGATATGCTTATCATTATGTAACAGCTGAACATGAATTTTACATGACCTATGTTACTGAGCTGTAAATGGTTTGTTTACATTCATATGTTCATAAATGATGGAACAGGACAGCGGGTCACTCCGAAGCATCGTGGTCTCAGAGAAAACAAGGCAGTGCCGTGATTTTAGCCTTCTGGGGAACTAAAACTTCCCCTTTAGGTCAGCATTAGTTTGTCATCTGTAACTCTGAAATCATTGCACTACCCAAGTAACAAATATGTTCACATGTCAATGCTCTGGTACAAAAACCCCCACAAAAAATAACATGTTAAGAAAAAATACTTTGGGCAACACAGCAAAGATGTTTCTGACATTAAGGTAATAATAATAATTATGATAGCATGGTCAAAATAAACCAATATCTGAATTCTCCTGAAATAAAAGTAGCAATACGATGAAAAAAATGCTCCAATATAAACAAAAGTGTCAGATCCTGATTTGTAGTATTATCAGCCCAGTGTTCCCTAAGGTATACTATGCAGGATTTTCCTAAATATATATTTTACTCAGTTTATAATGTGTGTGCTGTGTGACTGTTTGAAGATTAGGCTGACTAACAATAAGCGACTGCTGAAAGGCTTTGTAATGCAGAGTTACTGGAATACGTTTTAATGCTGCAGGCAGTGCAGTTAAAAAATGGCATCATCCTCATATCACACTTATCTATCTCACAAGCCACAAATAGAAACATGACCTCATCGCTGTGCATCCTCTAAACATCTGCGTTTAAAAAACTAGCATTTAAAAATGACTTGCATCTTCTTTTTAGTCACCAGGTCCATTTTTACATCACAAGGCAGCGATGCTCATGGAAACACTTCCACTTCTGTCCACAGGGGCCGCCAAAATCAAAGATACAGGTGCCTTTGTGTAAACAATCAGCAAAATAAGAATCAAAAGTACATAGAAGCACAATAATGGTCATGATGTAAACAACATTTTACTGTGGTTAAATAAAAGTGAAGATAACTATAATGACCATTTATACTCCTGGGTATTTTCATTAATACTATTAAGAAAAAAACTAATAAAAAATAGAAAGGGAAAATTTGCTTATGCTCGCATGACCATGCTACCCTTTTTTGGCATTTTGGTTCTATGTAAATATAGTGGAATAGAAGTGAAAAGAAGCACAGAACAAAAAGACTCAAGTAAAGCACAAGTTCCTCTGAATTACACTTGAGTAAACATATTATGTTACGACCCAGATTCTAAAAATGTTGTGATGCTGTGAAAAAATCCAATTAAACCAGAAAGCAATGACTGGCAAATCCTTTTCAACTGAAAACTGTACAAAGACAATGTATTTAATGTTAAATATCATTTATGATAAAAGTTCTTCAGTTCTTTCAGAATTGAGGTTTTAATGTTCACCAGCTGTAAATGTAATTTTTCTGTTATTGTAGGTAATTTTGTGCTTCATTGTTCATTATATTACTGAATGACACTGGTGGTTTTAAAGTGTACCTGTTTTGCATCTTGATATTGAAACAAGCGGTGTCATGTGTAACGAGGTGTGTGGGGCTTTATTTCTAACAAGCCGTCATAATTCAGTGACATTTTCATTCAAATGTGACCCAGTCAGCAATATGAGGCCGACCCTGTGACTTCTGCAGATTAAAAGAGAGCAACGTGTGACTGTATACAGTAAAAGCAACATCCACACTATACACGTCACGTCGTCTGCAAATGAGAAGTGAAAGCCAAGATTAAAGCCGCGACTCCTGAGTTCAAAGCATTTCTATGACGCGTGTGAGATCACCGCCATACGGGAAGCGAGCGGTGAGGTGAGCCTTACTCATCACTGGGCGTGTCACTGGCTCTACAGCATCAATGTGATTAGAGACACGAGGGGGGAGGAGGAGGGAGG
>JAOWBC010001592.1:21694378-21712103 GCA_028566105.1 Hypoplectrus providencianus
CCCACCCAGACACCCCCTTTACCTCCTATACATAACATCCTCATGCGCAACGGCGCCGGAGACAACAACGCGGTGACCTGCCGCAAAGCACGGCTACATTAGAGGTGGGCGGACCCCCCCTTCCTCTCCCCAAATATTACAAACTCCTTCACTTCCCAAAAAAAGCATGTCAGATGGTCCACGATCCCCCTCATAAAATGCAAGAGCTGCTCTGTTTTTTTTTTTTTTTTAATCTCTCAATGATAAAGTTGACATCATCTTTTCAGCAGCGGCACTATGGGCGACCATGTGCGCACTGTACTTGCACCTTTTGATACGCGACTGTTTACATCCTGGATGGCTGTTCTTACATAAGTAACACCGAAATGCGGGTTTTCAGGCTCCGCTGCAGCCGAGCTGTGGACGAGTCTGCGTTAGAGACGAGTGCAGTGCGGGAGGTAAACGGTGAGGTATTTTCTTCCTTTCTATAGGTGACGGCAGGCAGCTTGATTTGGGATGCCACGGGCTTGGGAACCTGAGACGGAATGGTACAACGGGAGGGCGGCTCGTTTTGTCTCGGCGAGGAGGGGAGCTGTGTAAACCAGACTGGGTGGAGCAACACATCGCCCGCCCCATCTATCGTGCAGACGGCCTTGTGTCCCGTTTGCCTGGAGCTCGGAGAGAGACTACTGTACTGAAAGTCTGGCGGATAGAGAGAGAGGGGGCCGGTCTATGGGAGGGACTAGCGCAAAGGGGGGAATTGGAAGGAGGAGGGGGCGAGGAGGAGGCGGCACGGGTGCTGTTTCTCCAGTCTCTTTCCCCTGTCTTTGTCTCACACACTCTTTTGTTAGCCATGCCTAGCCTGCTGGTTCTAGCAGGGATCATGGAGAAAAATGGGGGCTATGCCGGGGATCTGGCCGGCTCCGGCTTCGGAGGCGAAGGTCTCCTTGTGCCGCCCGACGAGGAGG
This sequence comes from Hypoplectrus providencianus, assembly GCA_028566105.1. NCBI lineage: Eukaryota > Metazoa > Chordata > Actinopteri > Perciformes > Serranidae > Hypoplectrus > Hypoplectrus providencianus. The sequence continues at coordinate 21,695,326 of JAOWBC010001592.1, forward strand.
AAGACGACTCCCGTGCCCTCAGGGTCGCGCTGGGCCAGTTGTCTCTGCTGGGGCTCGGGGAAGGCGAGGACGGCGGCGGAGCCCCAACAACAGGAGTACAGGACCGGAGTAACAATAACAACAACCACCACAACCACACCAACAACGTCGGAGGTGGCGGGGACTCGGCGATCCTGCAAGGGAAAAGCAAGTTGTGCGCCCTGTATGAGAGCTCCTCAAGTGAGACGAAAGGACGAGGCTGCAACATAACAGAATGCGTCCCAGTGCCCAGCTCTGAACATGTGGCCGAAATAGTGGGGAGACAAGGTAAACCGCTGGCTTGCAATTTATTTCCCTCCAAACTTGTGCTTTTATCCCACCAGCAGTGCTGCATTATCCCCGCCGTGGTTTCCTGTGTGCTTTGTTTTTTGTTCTCTAACTGTTACCTGGTGTTATTTGACAAAGAAAAGGGAGTGGTGTGTGTGTGTGCTCGCGTGTTTTTTTGTACTCCCCCGAGACATCAGCCTCCCACTTTTTTCTGCTAGCAAGTTTCTCGTGTACTCATCATTACACTCATACATTGAAACAAGCCGGTGGCTGCTTTGTGTTTATTTTGCTTTTGAGTGATTTTTTTGTTGTTGCACAGAGGCAATAGAGAGAGAGAGAGAGGCAGAGAGAGCCCCGTTCCCTCCTGGGCGAATTATTCTACATCCACGCCATCAATGTCAGCGCACAGACACACTGGAGCACGGAGAGCACTTGCTTCCTTTGTCGTCTGAGACGCGCCAGACTGTTCAAAAAGGCAACGTGCAGCTGGCGAAGAGAGGAATGTCTCTCACTTTGAATTAGTGGCTTAGAAAATAACCAAATATACACATTTGGCCTCAATGGTGGGAGATGTTCTGCCTCCTTCCAAATTTAAACAGCTCGTTGTTTATGTTGCGCACTGCCCCAGTGACACAATTGGACAATAGAGCAAGCGTGGTCCACTTGTTTTGTTTTTTTTTTAGTATTTTCAAATGAGGGGAGTTGGAAAGTTGAAATCCAGACAGTTATACAGTCCATCCCATTTTCTTACAGTTGGAGGATTTTTTTTAGTGATCGAACAAAGACCTGGAAGTTGAATGACAGCAGCTGTCAAACAAAGGTGTGAAAGTCTGGGGATGAGGGGAGGGGCGCATTAAGACAGTGTTGCTGCTCGGCACACGGGATGGCCTTAAAGGGTGACTCAGCGAGAAGTTGCACCAGAAGGTGGGAGTCCTTAAAAAAACAACAACAACAAAAAACAATATTTTTTGTGGTTTTTGCTTATTTGCAGTCAAATGTTGTCAGGGGGATTTTTCCATGTTGAGCTGCTAACAAGGTTGAACCCAAGTTGGTTTTGAAGCCAGAAGTAGATTTCTCTCCTTCAGCTTGGTGGTGGTGTTTATGTGGCTGCACCCATTGTTAACTGTTGTGATGAACCCATGGGTGAGAGGGGCAGGAAAAACAAGGACGGGGGACGGAAGGGCAGTATAGCATCTAAAAGCTGAATGGGAGTCACGCCTTGGAGCTCAACACAAGGGGCTCCTCATGAGCCCCACTTCACTGCACACTCTCAATACCACATGGTTGCCTGTCAGCAGAGGGAGAAATAGGGGGGCTGGTCTGAGAGAAGTACAAAGACTGCAGGGTGGGTAAGGTACCATCAGAAAACCCTGATTTATCTCGCAGCAAAAACAAACAGGTTTCGAATAATGTCACAGGAGGCTCAGAGGAGTTGAGATGGCTTCTTTTTTAGCGGTGCTCCCCTTTCTTGCTCCACTGCTGTGGTAATGTGGATTTAGTTTGTGCTGCTAAGTGCCCCTTGTCTCCCATTGTGGCTCCTGTTCTTTACTCTGAAGTGTAAGTTTTGAATTTTAATGGGGTAACTGAAGACAGCCGGAGGGTGGATCCAGTGAGCACAAGTGCAGCGAGAGGGCCCTTTCGCCTTGACCGAGAAGAAGTGCTGATTTGGGGGGATTTGAGATGAGCTGCTTTTGATTTAGGCCCTTCGTTAGTTGGCGCCGCGTACACACCCCCTTCTTCTCGGCACCGTGCATCGCAGGCCGCCTGGTGAATCTGGCAAACAGAGCATCCTGCCATGGAGAAGGGGTTGGATGTGATTGTTTTCTCCGGTCAGAGTCGCAGGCACGGATGCTCCGGAGCTCCTCAGATCAAGGGTGGCTTTGTTTTGAATCACACACACCTTTTACACCACAGTTCATCGGCTGCATAATATATTTGTCTCCAGTGACCTTAATTTCTCAGTAGCGATGAATTAATCTTTGCCTATTTTGTTCACAGATAATTCTTTAATTGAGACGTTAATTTGGACTAATTAAAAGGTGCAATATGGTTTGAGAAAAGGAATTTGGCAATTGCTCTTTGATCCCCCCATGGCACAAACAGGTCTATTAGCCTAATACCAGGCAATGGCCACAAAGGGCATTTTCAGGTTTTAGGTATGAGCAATACTAAACCCTCAGAGCATCACTATCCCTCTGTCCGTGCCTCTGGTCCCTGAGAAGTAAGTGTTCCTGAACAAAGTGGGCCTATTTAGTAGCATTAGAGCGTCATTCGTCTTCCAACTTAAGGAGTCTTTGAACCTTTTCATACCTGCTGCTGGGATGTTCAGATAGGTAATGCAATGATGTGCTGTGTGATCTGAAGCACCTGGAGCCTGGCAAGATGAGCTCAGATTTATCCACTGAATAGCCGCCTGATGGTTCTTGTTTGTCCAAAGAGATGCATCAGTCTCTTTAAGGAATGGCCGAGACGGGAAAGGCATGTTTAGGTCGTCAATAAATGTGAAGTCTTAATGAGGGCGCAGCCTGAATTTCTGAATGAAAACTGACCCGAGTGATGCTTGATGCATTCTTAACTGGGCAGAATTCAAACCGTGTTACCATGTTCCTCTTGACCTCGAATGTACCTGGCAGTCCTCCTTAATAATTACTGATTTACTGTATGTCCTGTTCCGTCCCATTACAAAGTCAAGTAATTTGTCATGAAATAACATTAACCTGCACTCCCTCACATTGAGCCTCAGCCCCTAAAAGCTCTTAATAGAGTAAACTATTACACTCTGATCAGAAAAAGGCCAGATTTAGAGCAATAAATGGCCCCAAAACAAAGCAGATGTGGGTTGACTGTATTGTCTCGTAAGTTCAAGGAGAGGTCAGGGTGTTATTGCATCAGCTTACAGCCCTCCAAAACACATCGATGCCGCCCAATACCTCTGCACCATCCATGTATCTCCCAGTATGGCGTGGGTCTGATTTAAAGCTAATAAATAAGTGGACTGAATGGGTACACTACTGCTTAAGTGCTGGAAACCTCATAAATCACAGTAATTACTCTGTGTTTCCTTTGCCAGTGAAAACCCGCAACATATTAAGTTAAACTGGTCATAATTGGTGATAAATATGAATTCTCAAGGATTTCCGTTGGCCCAGTTGATAAAAATGTGTGTTTCCACAGTTTAACCTGATAAGTGAGTCACAAAATGTAACAAACATATTATATTTACTCATTTAAATTGTATGTTGTTGACTCTGCAGGTTGCAAGATCAAAGCCCTGCGGGCCAAGACCAACACCTACATCAAGACGCCCGTGAGAGGAGAGGAGCCGGTGTTCTTAATCACTGGCCGCAAGGAGGATGTTGCACTGGCCCGCCGTGAAATCATCTCTGCTGCAGAGCACTTCTCCATGCTCCGGGCTTCTCGCAACAAGCTGGGAGTGTCCTTTAGCGGCTCCCCGCCCACACCTTTGCCAGGTCAGACCACCATTCAGGTGAGAGTGCCATACCGTGTCGTGGGGCTGGTAGTGGGGCCTAAAGGCTCCACCATTAAACGCATCCAGCAGCAAACCTGTACTTACATCGTCACTCCCAGTCGAGACCGCGACCCCGTCTTTGAAATCACAGGGTCGCCGAGCAACGCCGAGCGGGCTCGCGAGGAGATCGAAGCACACATCGCCTTCCGAACAGGAGGCCTGCACGACCACAATAATGAGAATGACTGTCTGGGCCCGAATGGTGGAAGCAGCCCAGCGGGCAGCAGCAGTGGTCTGGAGAGCCGGCTACAGCAGGTGTGGGGGCTGCAGGGGGGCCAGCGCAAGCCCCTGACCAGCAGCTACCGCCAGAACTTCTCAGATGCCATGGTTGGAGGGGGAGGGGGAGGAGGAGGTGAGGGAGGGGGAATCTACAACAAGAGCAACTTCTCCAGCTCCGGAGAGAAGCCCTGCTCTTATTTTGGATCAGAGGGTACCCAGAGCTGGGGCGACCCCGACTACCCCAAACAGGTGGCCTTCTACGCCCAGCAGCGGTCCAAGAGCTTTGGAGGCCTCCCGCTCCCCCTGACCAGACTCTCCCCTGGCTTACCCGAGTCCTGCGGAGGCGGAAGCACCAACAACTCTTCAGTCACCAGCATTGTGCCCGTATCCGGCTCACCTCATGCCCAGGCCCGCCGTGCCCACAGTGAGCCCACCTCAGCCGGAGAGGGGTTCCCGGGCCGTCTGCCAGTGCCGGACTCGCCCCCGGCCACTGTGCGGGACTGCATGACCTGCTTTGAAAGCAAAGTGACGGCTGCCTTGGTGCCCTGTGGCCATAACCTCTTCTGCATGGAGTGTGCCATCCGAATCTGTGAGCTCAACCACCCGGAGTGCCCAGTGTGCCACACCCAGGTCACACAGGCCATCCGGATATTCTCTTAAGGAACCACATCAGTTTTTATCATTAGTTTTGTCAGTGTTTGTTCAATAATTATTTACTGTTATTATGATTATTATTATAATACACATTTTTGTTTTTCAGAAAATTTAAAAACAATCAAGCAGATATTTTAGAAGGCACTGCTTGCTTTACTAAAAAGTATAAGAAATATTTTTAAGTTTTTCTTTTATATATATATATGCATATATATTTTATAAAAGTTTTGTTTATAAGAGAAGTATAGTACCTTGCATTTTCAGTTTTTTGACTGCTGCTGTTTTTCATTCATGAATCACAGTGTAGGCAGAGGTAGACAGTAATGTGAACATTTTATTATTCAAATTTTTTATTTTACCATGAAGTGGGTTTATATGGAAGGAAGATGATGATTGTTGAGGTACCCAATCTGCACCTGACTGACCCAGAAAGTCAATGTTGTTATTAGAAGGAAAAAAAAACTAGAATTTTCATTGCACCTTACAATCATCTTGGTCTAAAATAGGATTTTCAATCATACCTTGAAATTTTCGCAGGTTGATGTGAAGGTGGATTCAGCCTTCAGTTTTACTGTGATTGTGGTTTGATATAATTGGTCCAAAATAGATATTAATTTTAGCAAAATGAAAATGTGAATAGATTGGTTCAGGTCAAAGACTTGTGATTTTTACAAGAAAACAAAAGACAGCCCCCTTATTTCATTCTTATACCTTAAAGTCTTATAAACCAGATTGATGCTAAAAACAAATAGGACATTAGATCATTTATTTATGATAATTGGTTGCATTTTATTGGTGTCATCATTCACAGAGATAGATAAAAGTTGTATGGAGTATCAGTAATATTTTCTTTCCAGTAGCCATTGATTACACTTTGGTCATTGCAGTTTGTTGAAAAGATTCAGTAATGCTTGCTCCTCGTGGCACTTGAAAAGCATGTGGTTCCTCGGTTGGCTTAAAGCACTGATTTAATTTGTGAGGCCGAAAGCCTTGGAATTCATCCAGTTGGCTAGTTCTCGATATCTGTCTCCCCAATGGACTTGTTTCAAAGCCACCTTAACCGCGCTTTATTGTCTTGTGTGGTCATTTGGCCACAGTCGCTGAACGATATAGGACACAGCAAGAGCTCCAGTCAACAAGCATTTCTCTGAGGTGTGCACTGTAAATAAAGAGGAGAATTAGTATGTGGACAGAAGCCGAGTAAAACTCTAAAATGTTTCCTGAATCAGCAGCAGACTCCGATTAAAATAGTTGACACTGTGAAATACACAGTCCCAAATCAGTAATCCTTACTCCACGTCCCCAATACTAACAGCATTATGTGTGAGCTCTGAGGGGCCAGCTGTCTCCCCTGTAATTAGCAAAGCTGTACAGGAGCAGGTGTTTCATGGCACACTGTAGCTGTGACCCCAAGTTGGAGGTCTCGCCTAGCCCCCTTTCTTTCTCTCTTTTCTTTGGGAGTGGCTTTTATGTCTCCCCCTGCTTACAGTTTGATCGTTTGCTTTCGAAGGCCTCTCTGAGTGGGGCGTATTGTCTGGGCCCGGTAGCGGCGTGGGCTGCAGAGCGCTCGGACACGGCCTGGATCTCCTCATTCATAATTAGGCAAATGGGTTGGTCCAGGTGCGGACCGTGTGGGGACTCTGGAGCTGTATGAGGGGGACGACAGGGTCCCGCAGCGAGCCCCTTGCTGCCCCGCCCCACTGTTACAAGCACAGAGGGGGCTGGATGGTCTGGATGCAGCTGGGCGAATAGGACCCCCTCCTTCCACTCCCTCTTGCCCCGTTCTCCCCCCTTTTCCTCTCCTTTTCTGCTGCTCTGAGCTATCCCTACTGGGGAGAGGGGGCCTCTTTTGTCCCAAAACACACACACACACAAAATTTGAAAGACACAAGCTGAATTCGGCAGCGCCTGTGAAATGAGGGGAGGCTTAGGAGCAAAATAAATTATCTACAGTTATCAGGGGACACCGCAGTTACCTGTTTTCAGCGCTAGTTTGCTTTACACCCTTTCCAAATTCTGAATACGTACATGTTCACCTACAAGAGAGATTGCGTGCTATTATCACGCGGGGGTGCAGCATTAACTCCTCCTCCACTCCCCAACAGCACCGCCCTGAAATTTGGATGGGGTCCTGCTAGTGTGGCAGCACCAGTGCAGATTGTGTCAGCTCGCTACTGTATGGGACATCCTGCAGCTGCCCCTTCACTATGGACACCCGGGCTCCAGCCAATGGCAGCCCCCTCTGCTTTGAGCTTCCAGAATGAAATCAGACAATTGTAATTGACAGGAAAGCAGAGGAAACGCCCCATTTAACCAGCACTCATGCTGAATCAAATTACACACCCTCTGCGTCTGCCTTAGCCCCAGCCTGGGGATTTCAGAGGGCTAGAGGAGAGCGGATGGGGGTAGGGATTAAAGCTGTTGAATGATAGGAGGAGGAGGGGGGGGGGGGGATTCATTTTGGCTGGAGAAAGAGAGAAGTATGCTCCAAAAAAATGAAACCGTGCAGATCCGACAGTTGTATTGATCATTCAAGTCCTGCAGCGAGTTTTGAGTTGTCACATGTGGGCCAGTAGTGACGACAGGGAACCTCTCGTGTGTCGTACCGAAGAACAATTCCACTCGGCTTCTGTCTCCAAAAGATAATTAACAATTACAGATTGTGTCTTCCAGGACACAAAAGCCCCTCCTTTTAGGGAAAAAAAACAACGTATAAAGCGGATCACTTGCACTGCATATAGTCTGCAGCAAAGCACCGTACTTGCGCAAGAGTACCCTGAAATCTATCAGATGTAGAAAAAAATAATAGTTTTGATTTTATGGATGGAGGAATTGCACAGTGGTTTGGCCTGAGCTTTCAACGTCAAATTCAAGGCAGCATGACACTGCTCTTTGAACTTAGTATTTTTGTTATTTTATTTTCAGCCTTAATATTTTTTATGAAAATAATGCCATTATTTTGGCATACAAGGTAGCAACTTTGGCCTTTGATAGTACCGCGCCCCCTGAAAACAACTTTTTAAAGTACTTATTTTTGGAGAAAAGAATGTGAATCAAACTGCTTGGGTGGGGACTAGAGGGATTCAAGAAATTAGGCTCTTAAAACACTTCACTTAAAATATAGAGTAAAGCACCTTATTAAAAAACATGCGCATTTGATTAATACCAAACCGACCACTGATGGTGAAATACATTTCATAGAATTTGAAAGACATGCACATAAGGATTCCCTATCATTTTTTTGTATTATGGTGGTTCTTGTTATTCTTAATACTACAGTAGTACTAGTGGTAATTTGGGAGACCTCTCATCCATTTAGTCAATGCTGATGACTTGGTTGAGCTTTGCACTGGTTTAATGAAGAGAGGGCTTATTGGAGAATCTCCCTGTTTAGACGCTGTATAAGTTAATGAGTATTGTACTTTATGGGAAAGCACTCTGAGCATCTATGTAAATACAGTATGTGTATCAGTTACAAACATCCAGACAAAGGCCCGCTCACAGTGAGGTTTTGATTATTTTTACAAGCTGAGGGTGTCATTGTCAATGTTTTAGCATATGGAATTCAAAATGTCTCTGAGTTTTAGGGAAAGTAAATCTTTTATATATGCGTCCCATCATCCTTTTTGACTATAATAGTATATTAGATAGATCCATACATTTAAGAAATATTATTTAAACTGATTAACTTAGTATTTCATCCAAATATATAGATGAGAAATTAACCAGACACTACTATAAACTGTAATAATGAATAGCCTTTATGAACCGCTGATGTATAAATCCAATCTCAAATAAAAACTTGAATGAATAGTATCTGTAATAACCCCTAATGAATAAATCAGTTTCTATGTATATTAGGATGAAAAGCAATAATAGGACTATACTGGGACAATAAACAGAGAAGCCTGCTTAGTCAGTTCTTTAAATAATATTCTATTCAGAAATTGACCTTGATTATTAGGATAATACTGCTGCATTTATGTCTCATATCTGCTTAAAATTCATTGTGGATTCATGCCAGTGTAGAAACAGAGACATACTTAATTAGTAACAGTTTCAGGATAAGTAATTGTTCTTGTTGTGTTCATCAGGGTCTTAAGTCATTTGATTGCCTTTTTTTTTTTTTTTAGTTTTTATAATTATGTTGAATATCAATCAGATCACAGGGTGGGTCGAGAGAAACTTAAGGATTCCTTCTCCTGAAACAATGAAACTGCATTTTTCTTTTAAAATGTGACTTTGAGGAAAATCTCATTGCGCTGTAAAAGTAATTTGTCAAATGTAAAAAAAAAAGAAAAAAAAAGACCAGAGCATAAGCACCGAGGTCTGTCCTGTTTGTTAAAAAGCAGGAGCTGGTGACTTTGCTTATGACAGACTGACGTCTCGAAGGCTTTGGTCAGAAAACACAGCAGCGACAGGAAGAGGAGGGCGGGACGGCACTGGCTCTGCCACTCATGTTGTCTTTCCCCTCTAGTTCTTTAAGTTACAGGAGCAGGCGTTTTACTGATAGCATATCTTAAGATGATTTCTGTTTACATGGTTATAAGTTTCTGATTTCTGGCTCTACTTTAACTTGTTTTGCACCTACTTTTTTTTTTTGTTGTTGTTGTTGTTTTGGAAAGAAAAAGGTCAGATGTAGCCAAAGAACAAAACACAAGGAGAGGACTTGCCACTTGAGTTAACTTATTTTAGCATTAAAATCAACTTGGTTGAGAGTTTATTGAATCAGGATTATTAAGGAATAATCTCATCGCTAGAATTACTCTGTTTACCCAAAAGTCTTAGAGGCCACTCAATCGATATCTGCGAAATGAAGGCATATCATGTTTCAGTGTTGTAAGATTAGTTTAATACTACAGAGGCGCCGGTAACAGACTTACTTCTCCCCAAAGAGATCAGCTTAAAGCACATCCTGGCACTTACACAGTCCTTTGAGTAGTTTTCTATTGTCATGGTTAGGTTGATGGGAGAAAAACAGTCCAGGGAAAATCTCGCCCGAAGTCTAAAAAGGAACCGTGTTGACAATGACAAGCTGGTGAAAATTCAGGCTGAATTCCTCGTTTTTAAGACCCTCAGAGTAAACTGTAAGGGATTAGGTGACAGTGTGATGGTGAACAAAACAACACTGTGGTTTGAGTTAATATCGTTTGGAGAGCCGTTTACTGTATCCTTAAGTTTAACTGCATGTTAGTAAAATATAGTACAGTAGGTAAGATTTATCAGAAAAACGTTAAGATCGCATAAAGAATTCAGCAGCCTGATACCTGAAGTGTATAAAAAGCTTTAAGACCTTAAAGTGAACATCGGTTTAAAATCATATATTTACCGTGTAGTTTAACTAATTGATACATAAAGTTTAATTATGATTCTTAAGAATATGCTAAGGTGTAAGTTTCATTTGTCCAACTCACCCAGTATGAAATACTTTTTAATTCAGTGGAGCAACAAAGGAGTGGGGTGACTCACAGTGACATTTGATTCATTAAGTTCTTGTTAGTATTATTTACAATATTGTATTAAGCTTACTATTCTAGTAATGGTAGAAACTGTTGATGTTTTTCTTCTCTTGATATGAAAAGGTCTTTATGCATTTATGTAGAATCCCTTTTAAGGAGTGATAGGAAATCCTTATTTTCAATGGATGCACTTAAGCAATTGTACCAACCTGTCTAAATCACACATTGAGCAAGTAATGCATTTGAATGTAAAAAGAAAAAAAAAACAAAAAGGAAAAAAAAAGACCACTCAACTCAATGCACTCCTTATGCTTATTGTTTTGTCAATTTACAAGTGAGCTTTAAGTTTTTTGTTTGTTTTTTGGAAAGAATTTGCGACAGGTTTTCAACGTAGACTATATTTGAGTTCTTCCACATACATTTATAGAAAGTACCTTAAAATGAATAAAAAAAAAAAAAACATATTACAGTTTCTCAAATCTATTTTGCTAACATGGGTTATTATTTCATAGAAAGCAGAGGAAAAAAAAAAGTCAGTATCTGGATGTTATTTATGAAAAGTTAAAAAATGAAGCAACATATTTATGAGTAACCTCAAGACATTTTGTTTTTTAATTAAAATTACAAGAAGTTAATATATTTCTAAACACAGGGAGGTCAGTTTCTACTAATAAGTAAAATGAGAAAAGAAGTTTAGAAGTTTTATTTATGAAAGTTATGGATGCTTTTCCATGTACCTCATGCTGAATGAAGTAAATGGAATAAGAGTTCCCCATAGCTGAAATTTTAACTTCAGACATGCACTACTTTAACATCAGTGCATTCACAATGGAATAATTACAGAAAATAATATAATATTTTTTAGAATTTGGAGATATTTTAGTCACAGAGCATCAATTTTGTGCCTCAATTATATATTTTTCCTGCATCAGCATTCTTTGTGCAGTGCTGCTTGCTGTTACCCCTTTCCCCCTTCAACTAACCCCATGTTACTGACTGAAACACATAACTCATTTCCTCTGTAATCTAAACTCGCTTTTACTTATATAAAACATGTTACGACTGCAATGCTTGGAATGAATGGGGCAGCAGTGACCCTCTGGCCAGCCGGGTCACGCACAACTTGTACACACTTTCATTCATACATTTTCTACATCTACTACTCGGACAGTTTGTGATCGACAGGGCATAATCAGCTTAAAGGAAGCCTTTATGAGAGACGTTCCCTAATGTGTTAATTAGGTGAAGAGTGCAAATTGAGCGGAGGCATCTAGGAGAGGACAACAGCGCACTGTGTAGTAGATCTATGTAACTAGATGCACACATATACACACAACAGGTTCATTACCGTACTAGCTTGCATGTATGTTGTATGGTCACTTAGACAGGAGAAACGGTGCAGGTCCTGTGTTACCCTTTAACACCAGTGCACCTGGGCTGTTTCTCCTCTGTAGATTTTCATAGTTGGAGTCTCTTTGGAAACTGGAAAGTTGACATGAGTTTGGAGCCAGGCAAAGAGACCATTTCAGTCCCCTCATCAAAGTTGGATTTCTCAGTTACCTGCTAGTGATGAAAGACTTTGCACCTCATATGAATTAACTTGAAGTTCTTAGTTTGTGTAAGAGTTGATACAGATAAGAAAAACTTGACAAAAACACTACGTTGGCACATTTCTGCTGCATGTAAAGGATGGGGACTGAAGTGGTGCTCGCTGGTGAAACTCGCAACCTTTTCCAAAGAGGCCAATACAGTCTGACAGTTTGTCTTTGGTAGCGTTTCCAATTTTTCCAGCACAGTAGAGGTGTTTCATACCGGTCTAATAGTGGTTGTAGTGCATTAGTTTTTGGGCCAGCATCAGCTGGCGTTAGTTTCTGGTTTCTCTGTGAACAGTGAAAGAGGGTTGCCAATGTGGCCCTCAGTGGCTGACCGTCAACTTTGATGGATGGAAAAAAAAAGAAGTCTTTGAACTCTGTTACAGTATGCCATGCCCTTAAAAGGCATGTGATATTGCAGGTTTATTTGTTATAGCACATGTTTTTTTGTGAATTACATTTTTTGGAGACATTTTTATTATTATTATTGTATCTGCGCCATGTTAGTTCTGGTTCTTTGTTATTTTTCCAAGATTCAAGATGTATTGTAAATGTTTCTAATAAAACAAAAATGAAATGATCTCCAATTGAAACTAATTGCATTTTTTTACTTGAAACATGAGTTTTTATGGCTAAATCGATCCTTTCCTGATGGTGACTATTAATATCCCAGTGATCAAATTAATTTAATCATTTTACATCGAAGATCTTATTATTAATTATAGTGGACATTCAAAATGATATAATATATTAATTCTGCCTTCTACCAGATTCATTCATGAAAAAAATCCAGCTACTTGCAGCCTTTGTTTAAGAGACATGAGAAGAGGCAGGCTATAACAAATGAGATTTATTTATACATATGCAATTCAAATATACATATATTAGAATAAATGTTTAAAAAGCCCTAACCTACACCACCCAGTTTAAGACCTGTGAAGTCAACAGAAGTCATTGTTGATGTGGAAACGCATAACCAGGATAAACACCATCTGTGTGCATAACCTTTGGATTTAATTAAGCCCCTCCTAACGCTACCATTCTTTCTCCTTTTCCACATCTATTAAACTATTAGATACTAACAAACCCAATCCGGGCTCCTGAATACAACCCCCGCCCCCTCCAAAGGAAATATAGACAAGTGAGCGCGAGGGCAGACCTCAGGGAGATCCCAGAAGGCAGAGTCCTGTTCCAGTTACATACAGTGTCGAGAGATACAGAGAGGAGTAGGTAGCAGGCAGTGGAGGATTTCACTTACAGTAAAACAAGCCATCCCGGGTACATCAGAGACCACAGGAGCAGGGCAGGGCTGAGTGCCCTAACTACCTCATCCCCTGAAACATTATCCATCCATCCATCCATCCATCCATCCATCCATCTTTCTATCCCAGCAAGCAGGCAGCAGAAGCAGCACATGGTTGTCCATGCATTTACACCAATTCTCTAATCTCTCCCACTGCACCCTAAAGGTTCAGGGCCGGGGTGAAACAGTAGTCAGAAGAGCCCATACTGCTTTCTCACCAGCTTGTGAGGCATTTAACCCATTCACTAGAGATGCAAGCTTTGCACAGCGTTAACTCTAAATGAGATGGGATAGCTGCAAGAGCATGACTCATCTGCAGAGTACAAAGTGTGCACAGAGCAGGAAAGCCTTCCAAACAAAGATCAAAAGCAATCAAAAAGAAATTACATGTCACTGGTAGGGAGGGATGTTATTGCTCTGAGTGGTCTGGTGGAACACAACTTGAACCAACCAACTTCGACCAAATTCCAGCATGTGCATTTAGGAAAAAATGACTCGAAGCCCTTGTTCCTCCATTAGTGAGGGGTATTTGCCCTTTCAAGCTTCTTCACACAGATATGATTGTGGGCAAAAGCATCAAAAAGCAAGAGAGCTCCCTTTGCTGCAAAGCGATCAGAGTGGAAATCTGAACCAGAAAGTGTTAAATTACAAACCCTTTGGCCAAACAAGACCTTAATCTAGTGTTCAATAAATATTGTAAGGGACATTATTTTCTAAATATTATACATTTAGAGGGAAATGGGAATGATGGTGGTGACAGAGGGGTTGCAGTTCAGTCCTTTGGATGTGGATTTTTATTGCCCAATATCCCGGTGGTTGGAAACTGAGAGTAACCATTTACTGGCTTGTAAAATAGAGCTTTCAAAAGGGAGGACAGTTTTCAAAGACAGAAATCGTGATGAGATACAAAAGGGACCTCATAATGTGTTAAATTTTTCATTAGATTGTGAATCAGATCTGATCATGTATCGCTTTGAAAAGCTTAATGCACTGGGTAAGGTGCATCTTAACCGTTTCTCTTTCCATTAATACTAATCCTCCCGCAGCACACCCCGTCTAAACTTCTTTACTGTCCCTCCTTCACTGGTCCCCCTCTCTGTACAGTGTTACGTTATTTTAACCAGACAAAAGACAAATCAACCCCAGTAAGTGTCCTTGTGTGAAATGGTCATCTCTACCTGTCTCCATTCTCCCTCTCCATTTGTCTGTCTCTGTTTGTCTATCTGGCTGTTTCTCCATTTGCCTGGAGGTGAAGGAGGAGGTCAGTGGTAAGGTCTCAGTTGGTCTGGCAGCAGACACCCTTACTGGCTGAGTTTTGGGTGGGCTCAACCGTGATGGGCACTACGTTGGAGGCTGGTGAGAAGTCCGAGTCGCTTCGCCCTGACATCTGCCTCTGTGACACGATGTTGTAGATGGCTGTGATGGAGAGAAGGGTGAAAGGGAATGAGTTATGTGTAGATGCCTCTAAATCCAGCCAACAGTGGGACATATTGTGATAAGGACAAACAGCATGGCAAAACTGAACAACAACTGTTCTATCCAGACTCCTGGCAGCAGTGGAGGATTCTTTCCATCCTAAACTGGCATCGTTATGTCATGTGGCAGTACCAAGTCTCATTTCAGGCATTCCCCAATGCTCCGATATGCAATACAGTTTAAATTAAAGCTGCAACGGATAAATGTAATATAATGCATTTTGGGTCTAGCTCCTGTGACCCAGCATGCTCATACTGGTTTAAAAAAAAAAAAAAAAAAAGAAAACCCACATATTTAGCAGACAACAGCTGCTTAAACACACAAGCTATCCTTTGCAGTGTATCTGTCATCAATATTTGTTTCTTCAAAACATTTATGAATGTATTTTCCATGAATTTTGGCTTAGATGCCATTGGTAGTCAGTAGATCAGCCTGAGAGAGGAGAGCAGGACGAGTGCAAACGCTCTGACTTACTGTTGCATACTTTAACTCTAAACTACAGCCAGATGTGGAACAAAACAGTCCTGAAATAAAAACTGCTTATGAGGCAAGAAGGTTGAAAGCCAAACAAGACTCCTGGCTGACGTGACATGTCAGGTGGTGAAACTGTGACTCATTACTACTGAGCCTAAACAGCACCAGCTGCTGCACTTATTTAACCCACCAGGATGACCCTCTCTGACCTAGGATCCGTCTGCTGCCGATATCTCCACATGTGATATCTTCTCTGCAACCCATGGTCCAAAGTTCAGCTTTTACTGGCCTGCTAATGTACTGCCAACTTCCTCTCTTCTCCTACCTTAACGAGCTAATTAGCAATGTTAGCTCAGTGAGGCTTGTTGGTTTGAAGTTTTTTATGAATTCAAAATTACTGATAAAGCCGTGGTGTGGGCAGAGTGGCCCAAACGACTCCAGCAGACGTGTCTGGGAATTGAACATGAAACAGGATACAAACAGTAAGTGGCGCACCTTGCAGACTGATAGACCCCAGAGCAATTGAAGTGGAAGCACCACTCACTGTTGGATTGCCCCTTTCGCTACTTCAGGGGTTGACTCAGTCACAACAGAGGCTTTTTTTTTCCATGTTACCAAATCACAAACATCATGTATGCCCCCAGAGACACTGCTCATAGACATTTGCTTGAAAAAAAAAAAAACCTGTTAAACAGTATCAGAAGTTCTCCCTTAAACAGATGCATTTTGTTCAGTGGGTCAAAGTGACAAGAAACAAAGACTATTTCTTGTTTGTCATCTTCCTATCTGCTCTAACCAAGAGGCTGATTGGCTGTGGCCTTTCATTCATTGTGCCAATTACACAACATTTTGACCTTCAATAAAAATAAAGAAATAAATAAAAATCAGGTGGATTTCTTGGCCACAGATACACATAGTGAGGGGCATGGTGATGATAAGATGGATTTTGCTGCCATCTAGTGGCAAAGGATGACTGTTATGTAAACCCTCGTCGTCTGGATAGAAATGCAACACTCAGACAAATCAATATGCGGTATATATACAGCATTATCCTTAGGATAAGCATTAGGAGCATTAGACATCTGTGCCCTTTAAGATCAAATGTATTTTTATTGTATAATATGATTTAAATAGAGAACATCAAAAGAACAAATTTAAAATCCACTCACCTGTGAGAATAGTCTGGAAAGCCAGCTCCACATTATTCGAGTCTAAGGCTGACGTCTCCAGGAAAGACAAGCCATGCTTCTCTGTAAAACACACACACATACATGTTATAGGTCTGCATTATTTCTTACTACCATAGCTACACTGAACAGAGGTGTATTGTACTGTACTGGCTTGATTCAGGGATTGATTTCTTCTACATAAAGTACTCACTCCAGGGATCTCTGCAGAATTATAGTCATTTCGACCACTTTCCTTTGTAATGATAGGAAATCTAATAGTTTGTGTGACTGACTGACTGAATTTTTTGCTCTGTAAAGTGTATCTACAATCTGATGAAATGCAATGATATTAAAAATGTTGTGTTAAAAAAAAGCCTCTGTAAGAAAATAAGAAAGTCTTCGGGGACACAGTTCAATTTCAAAGGTTGTGCTACTGTCAGAGCTCAACACAAACAATTCAATAAAGATTTCATCAGGCTAACTTGCCTGATCTGGCAAGTGATCAAAAATAATTAAACATTTCTTTTCTTGGGTTCACGATGGAAGTAGGGAAGGGGCGATTTTGCATGTGTATTAAAAGAATTTGGGCTTTAATCA
>JAOWBC010001592.1:21724015-21737499 GCA_028566105.1 Hypoplectrus providencianus
CGAACTCGCGACCCTCGGCACCAAGCACTCTTGCTGTAAGGCATGAGTGCTAACCACTGCGCCACCGTGGGGCCCATATACTAATTATTATTATTAAATTATATGATAGTTAAAAGAAGCTGCAGTTTTACCAGGCCTTGGGAGGAAAACCGCTATAGTATTAAAAAGAGCCAGATTGGAAAAGAAAAGCAACAAATCAAGAAAAAATAAATCGGTGAAGTCGTTCTTTTCCAACCAAAGGAGCTGTTTTCTCTCCCAAAGCAGTCAATCAAAGGGCTGCTTCGGGACTTCGAGTCAGTTTGTCCTGACCTTTTCCAGACTAAGACTTTTCCAAACCTCCATGAGCTGAGGAGATGGACGTCTGGCTATGTGAGGTTAGAGGCAGGGTCACAGGGCGGAGACTAATCTGTTTATGGCAAAATGTGTGCATCTAGTCCAAATCATTTCTACGTCTTTGGTGGAAGGGAAACAAGGAGGGAAAGATATTCACTGGACAGACGTGGAAGAATAAAAAGCTGCAGGATGCTGTGAGGCAGTCAACCACAGACTATGACAGCTTATCTGCAAAAAGATGAAGCCTGTTAAGTATGGCTGTAGTTTTTGGGCATCAACGACACAATTGCAGTACAGCTTTTTAATAAAGTAGGAAAAATATAAATACATCAGCGTGCCAGTTACCTGCTAGGACATTATTGAATGCTGCCTCCACGTTAGTCGACTCCAAAGCAGACGTCTCCAGAAACAAAAGACCATGCTTCTCTAGAAAAAACAAATAATAAACACACTTATTATAGTCACATTTAGAGTTACCCAAATAACTAAATTTCACAACTGATCTTTTCATATATAACAAGTAACTGGGGATTCTGGGAGCATTGCTAAGCCTTCAACGGCTTCATGTAATGTATTTTTAATCACCAATAAAAATCATCAAATAGGAATTCAGAGCCTCTTTTTACTAGGAAGAAACAATAAATTAGTGATTTGAACATTTGACAGTTTATGAACAGACTAATTAACATTCTTCTCAGTCACTAGTTCCTGCTGATAAACAAACCGCTCAATGATTTTCAGCACAGAGGGAACATTGCTCACGATGTACCTGCGTAGTCTTTCGCCTCCTCGCTGGGCACTGATCTCTCTGACTCCAGGTCAGTCTTGTTGCCCACCAGCATGACCACGATGTTGGGATCGGCGTGGTCGTACAGCTCCTTCAGCCAGTTCTCCACTCCCTCATAGGTCAGGTGTTTGGTGATGTCATAGACCAGCAGCGCCCCCACAGCGCCTCTGTAATACCTGTTCAGAGGAGGTGGACTTCAGGGTTACTCCTTCCTCTGAACTTGTTAGTAAACAGTTCATTTTAGTTCAACAGTTCAACACACATGTGGTGTCCTGTTATTGGCTAGCTGATGAATTTATGTGCAGTGTTTGCTTTCTTTTATGATGCTCCATGGTGTTCACCAGCTGGCAGAGACCTATAAAGTATAAATCTAGAGGAGTTTTCATGAACAAGTGTCCAACCCTGATCATGTGCCCTGTAGGGAGCCATTCAGTGGAGAGAATTAGATGTAGTGCACTTATTGGTGCCCTATAATGGGGAAAACGAGACGCAGTGACATAGAGTCGGTTGAAAATTCTCTCTCTCTCTCTCTCTTTTTTTTTTTTTTATATAAAGCTTTTGTTTGGCTCTCGTGGGTTTGCTTGTTGTTGAGTGTTTTTGTCCTGTAAAAGCCATATTTATACCATTTAAACTACGTTTTCCCTTTGAGCCCGCCAAATTCAAATCTGCTATGAGCATAATGTGTAAGATTTAATACTATGTTGCAATGCATATCTGGACACTTGGTAGTATCACGTACTTGGTAGCATCAATTACAAAAACAAACAAACAACAACAAAAAAATCCCAAACAATTATAGCAATGCATTAAAAAACACAACTTTAAGATGACTGGTACCATAAACCTGCAGAGCCACTGAGGATTCTCCTCTAATGTGAGTGACCCTTTTCATAATACACATTTATTAATGAAATCGTAATTCTGGCCACTTTAAGTATTGTCCTATTTTCATTGTCAACTGAAAAAAAAAGTAATGATTCTGAAGTCATGAACCAATCAATACTTCCTTCACAATTACATCTCTGCTCTGCTCCTCCAGCAATATAATTAATTCCGCTTTAATTGGTTTTCGCTGCTTGTTACAGCACAAATGGGAAATTCCATGGGAGTGAGAATTTGCGTAGTGGAATAAGTCGGCAAGTAATTACTCAAAAAGCCGAGCAGTCAGAAAAGAGCTAATCCAGCTGTGTAGCATATCCTCAGATTCTTCCATGTCTTAAAAATAAAACTGACATGCTTCTATTGTTTTAAAAACCAGTTTCCACACTGTTAATCCTTCTAGTTTAATTAAAAAAAAGAGAAAGAATCAGGAGCACCCTCAGACAGAGCAGAGCCCCGCTGAGGGCTGAGCCTTCAAACAAAGGTCTCCGCTCTAACCAATTGGATTCAGGAACCCGAGTGCCAGTTGGGAGCTGACAGGAGACGAGAATGTGCTGGTTGTTTTTCAGGTAATGTGGGAGGAAAGTGAGGATCAGTGCCTGTCCTTGCGTGTGTTTTGGCTGATAACAGCAGCACCTCAGGATGCCAACATACAGGTTGCTCAACAAGTATGGAGCAAGAAAAAAAAACTGTCATTAATTTCAATGTGTCTGCTTGAAAAGAAGTGGTATTTTCATCAGTTACCTCAGAATAAACTCACAACACAGCAGGGAAATGCACACATCCATGAACAAACACGACTCTTTTATTAGTCACAGAGAAATGATGTAATGTGAACCAGCAGCATCTCCAATAATTGAGACTTTAAGGCCGAGTTACTCAGTTCTGCATTAGCTCACTGGAAACTGTTTCCTACTGACAAACAAACTGAATGTACGATTTACCAAAGATGGATCTACCTACTGTTTTAAACTGGGCTGTTGCTCGTAACTTAAAGGAACAGTTCTGCAGTTTGGATGTAAAATTGATCATCTTAAATCTTTCTCTTTATACATCTTTATAGATTTCTTTTCCTGTGCACACACAGAACAGACTTGTTAACTGTGAGAAGATATTTGCTGAATTTAACAAAGAAAGGGGAGAGTGATCATGTTTTATCTGCCATGAGGACATAAGAAAGTTACTTTGCTGGTAAAGTAACTGGTAAAAGCTAGTAAGAAATGGTGGTTTTAAGGGGACGGCCACCTGTCCTGTCCCTCCCCTAAGTCCACCAGTGAGGGAATAGGGAAGTGAACTGGCTTAAAATGTAATATTTTAATCATAAAAAGCTACAAGAATCTCTTTAAACTTGCCTTTTACAATACTCAAACATGCAGATTTGTGAAGAAAATAAATAAATGAAACAAATTCTGTAAAGTGTGTGGGCGTGTGCATGTAAGAATGAGCACACAAGCATAAATGTCTCTATTTAAAGGTGTGATGGATCTTGACACTCACGCAGACGTGATGGCCCTGTATCGCTCCAGCCCCGCTGTGTCCCAGATCTGGGCCTTGATGGTGAAGCTGTTGAGCTGCACGGTCCGCGTGCTGAACTCCACGCCGATGGTTGTGCGACTGTCGTGGTTGAACTCGTTTTTGGTGAAGCGGGACAGCAGATTGCTCTTTCCGACTCCAGATTCTCCTATCAGAACCACTGCAGGGAGAACAAACAGAGAAGAGACTTCAGATCTTTGTGGGGTTTTTGCTGTTGCAAAACTAAACCCAGTATTTCTTGGAGACGAGACTCATGTTCACGGAGCACTTTATCCTCTACAGCCCTTCTTAATTGAAGCCTTTAGTCTAGGTGGGTCTCTCTGAGTTGTACCATAAATCCTCTTTCTTAGCTGTCTAAGACTGGAGCTGATCACACCGCTGGGATATGATTTCAAAAACAGCACCACACCCTGATGGTAAAGTTAATTGTTTTAACTCAAACATGCAGAGCAAATAATCCAAAGAAGACATGTTGAGTAGAACACCAGGGAACAATGTGGGATGTTGTCTGTAGCACCAGATTATTGATCGGTGTAAGGTAACTGCTGATCGTGTGGGTCTGTAGGCTATCCCTGCATGCCAACTCTAAAAAAACAGATTGTTTGGTTTATTTTTTTTTTATTTAGACGGCGAGGAGCGAAGGAAAAGCACAGGTTGTACTGAAACCAGTCGGGACAGAGCTGTGCTAGGGGAAGACAATCAACATTTTGAAGATTTTCTTTCAGTTTTCTTCCCTACGTTTGCCTTTAGTTTCCCCCAAAATTAGCTTTGAACATGTTTTCAATCATCATTCAAACAAGGATCAGTCAATCCTTTCTCTTGGTGCAAGTTATTGATGTTTAAAAACATTTAGCAAAACAGAAGAAGAAATAAACTGTTATTTTGTATTTCCATATTTGTCATATTCCCAGAGGGGGAACGTCGCACTTCCCCCTCTGGAAGGTAAAACAAGTGAAGCTTTGTTTCAGGAAATGAAACAGCCTCTCGGAGGGTAAGGTGACTTCCATTCAGGTGGAACGAGTTATGCTGCCACTGCCTTTTATCTTGGTCACAAGAACCCACCTACTGGGTAAACAGGACGAGAAGTAACACCGACGCCCCCTCTGTACATTTCAGTGACTAATGTTTGGGTTTCAGTTGCTGCTGGCTGACTCAGAGAGAAAAAAAGGCTTGGCTTAATTGGCACAGACAGGAAAATATGACCACACTGTGAAAACACAGTGGCACTGGGATCTCTGCAGCGCTGATGAAGACACAGTCACAGCTCATTGCCGAGGCGTGAGAGCTTGTGAATAATCCAAGTTCTTGTGACATCTCAGCAGTCATTTATTATGGAGTTAAGGTGTGATGGGAGTCAAACGAAGAGTTAGGCATTTTTGGTAATATGCTAATTTGCTCTCTTGCTGGGAGCTGGATGAGGAAACTGATACCATTGTGATGCTTGTAGCTTAGCTGAGCATAAAGACTTGTGATATATTGATATAAAGACAAAGGTTGTTTATATTACTATCTGAATTCGGCATTTGTTTTATAAAGTTGCTTCTAATAATAAACTAATACTTAAAATAATGCTCTTGAAATTATAATCTAAATAAGATGTAATTTAGACAGTTACTGGTTAGGGTTAGAATTTAGTATGAAGTTTTTTTTTGTTTTTTTTATTTTTTTTTATTGATTGTTAAGTCACTGTCTATCACTGGATGATTGTGGCAGCCTTCCCAGAAAAGTCACAAACTGCACAAAGTTAAGTGACAGTTTTCCAGGAGTGTTTCTAAAACTGAGCGGGTAGGTGGAGCAAAAACTTCAGTCATAAGATTAGAAAAAATAGAGATTCAAAAACCATTTGCTGTTACAGCTTATTGCCATAATGGACACCACAGACAGATAACAGTTTTTGGCTTTGTAAGTTCAGGTGAGATTTTTTAGATTTTTTAATAATGTTTGTTTTACTGCTTTGCATTGCTAATTTACACAAGTGTATACACTAACTGGCCTTAGTAACACATTGTCAACTCTAAATTAATTCAAATATAAAATCAGCCAATCAAAGGGCAGCAGCTCAGTGCATTCAGACATGTAGACATGGTGAAGACGAGCTGCTGAAGTTCAAAGCGATCATCACAATGAGGAAGAAAGGTGATTTAAGGGATTTTGGACGTGGCATCGTTGTTGGTCTGAGTATTTGACAAACTGCTGATCTAACAACCATCTCTAGGGTTTACAGAGAACGGTCCGAAAAAGAGAAAATAAGCAGTGAGTGGCAGCTCTCTGAGCCAAAACGCCTTGTTGATGCCAGAGGAGAATGGAAATCGAGATAAGGGAAAGAAAA
This sequence comes from Hypoplectrus providencianus, assembly GCA_028566105.1. Lineage (NCBI taxonomy): Eukaryota > Metazoa > Chordata > Actinopteri > Perciformes > Serranidae > Hypoplectrus > Hypoplectrus providencianus. The sequence continues at coordinate 21,729,877 of JAOWBC010001592.1, forward strand.
CAGGAACTAAAATAACCACAGAGGAAGAGCATCTCTGAACACACGGCACATGAAGCTTGAAGCAGATCAGCAGCAGAGGGACACGTTGTTGCCTCTTTATTAGGAAATCACCTTACCAATGAAGTGGCAGTACTTCTTCTTCTCCTCGCCACTAAAAAACAATCTCTCCACAGGATCCATCAAAGTGTTTAAGAGCTCTCAGCTGTAACACATGATCTGGAGTTGAAATATCCATCAGCTGATAAAGATCATGTGATAGGATTCAAACTGCCACAACAGATACTTAACAAACCTACAAGTAAAACTGTTTAATTAACGTTTTTCTTTTTCGAGGCCAAAGGAAGAAGAAGCAGAAACAGTTCATTGACAACTGGATTACCTCCCATCAGCAGATGAAGAGTTTGTGACTAAAAGTAAGAGAAGAGCCACAAAATGGAATGAACAACAATTTACAACAACTGTGTGAGACACAGTACAGAAACATCTTTACTTTTTATGCTCTGAGTACATTTTGATGCTGATACTTTGCACTTTTATTGAAATAAGTTTGGAATACAGAAGTGTGTTATTATTACTTTTAATCAAATTAGGGATTTGAATATTTTTTCCACCACTGCTTGTTAAACATTGACAGCATAGGGTTTCTGTCTCTTCTGTTCTACTTTAAAATGCAGTTAACAAATCACTTGTTCACTATTCATCCGTCACCTAACAGATGAAAAACTGCAGGTGCTTTTTCCCCTGTGGGAACGATTTACAGTATATTTAACCTGAAGAATGTTTGACAGGTTGCACATGCCGGGCCGCTGTTCTGCTTTTTCTTCCAGTGTGTGAGGTGAGACGCTGTGTTCTTCTCTCCTCCTCGACTCAGTAACTTCTTATGCAAACAATACCCACCCCTGGTTTCTATGGCAATGCAGAACAAGAGGCCTTCAGACCTGGTTTGTTGATTCTGAGGAAGAACTTGATGTGATGGATGGTGGATTAAATTTTCCTTTTGTTTGTTTTCATGACCTTCAGGACTGGAAATGCAACTTATGTGCTGTGCACTCACAACCTGGAGGAAACTTCTGACACAAAATTTATTGAAGTTTATTGGTAAATAATTGAACAAGTTATTAGTTTGTCTTGATTACCTGGTTTTTATTTAATAGCGCAAACAGTTTCAAATAAATAATGAAAATGAATTATCTGTCAGAAATATTTAATTTGCCTTAAATACAATCACTTTACTTTCATAAATGTTTATGAAAGTATGTAAGTACATTTACTCTATTACAGTTTTGAGGCACTTTTACTCTACTTCAGTATTTCTATGTATGCAACTTTATACTCCTGCTCCACTATAATAATCTGCCATCATCTCAGGATGAGATGATGGCAGATTATTATAGTGGAGCAAACATAAGAAAAAAACATTAAAAAGAAATATAAAATGATTATGCATGTTTATACATTAAACCCCAAAACAGTATATTAAGTGGTTAAAATTAAAGTAAGTTTTCAATGCGGGACTTTTACTTGTAGTGGAGTAAATTTACAGTGCAGTATTAGTACATTTGTTTAAGTAAAGGATCTGAATAATTTCACTGCTTTCACTTAACTTCACATCTGTTCACATTACCTAACTGTTTATTATTTACGGTTATGCATATAGTTTAATTACAATAACTCTTGACACTACAATTATATAAATCTGCAATTATTATGTGCCACAAATATATCATTTAACATTATATTAATTATATCTTATTTTAACATTTTACCTCCAGCACCATTATGTATCTCAGATTCTCATTTTTTTTTACTTGCAGCGGTTCCTTTTTATACATATTTAATGACTTGTCGGAGGGAGTCTGAGATCTGAGATTTCCATTGCCAATGTTGGGGGTAGGAGAATAAATAACTGGAAACTTCTTCCACAATGTATGAGTGTACCATATGTAGAGGGGTGGAGAGTGTGTGAGGCGTTCATTCCAAGCAAACCTTATAGAATCTGATTTTACTGATTAGTGTCTCTGAGTTATCTGTGAATCTCTGAGTGGAATGAAAACCTGCTTGTACCTTTGAGATACTATATCACACACTGCTCCTTCACTGCGCTGCAGTAAGCTAGTGGAGTTTATTCAGTGATAACATTCAGTTTGTGAATGTTAACAATTCACCGGCTAGAGGAGGGATCCCTCCTCAGTCTCCTCCCATCTTCCTCTTTCTCCTCCTTAAAGAAGCAGTTCAATATTTGGGGGAATATGCAAAGAAATATTTGCTTTCTTGCTGAGAATTAGATTTAAAGACCAATACCACTACATGCGTGTATGGTAATTATAAGGCGAGAGCCAGCAGACATTTAGCTTATCTTAGCTTAGCATAAAGACAGGAAGCGGAGATACAGGCTTATTCCTACACTCTAGTCTTTGCATGGATAAAAAAAGATATATATTGCATTAATTATGCTTGAATCTTGTAACCTTCAACCTTCAAGACACATTTGTTATGTTTGATTTAGTTATTTTGCAGTTGAACTAATTAACACTGTTTCCATTTGGATTTACCATTTAACCGAAATGCCTTTCATCAACATGACACTTTGCACCCAATGGTTAAATCTCTGTTGATGAACCAAACCACCTCTGAACTTTCACATACATCTATGGAGAGCCATCCGCTACCTTAACCATCCGCATATAAGAAAAGATACTTTGCAATGAAGACTGACTGCAGAATTGGAAAAGCTGCTGCTTTACATAGAACAGATGATAATGACATATATGAAAAAAAAAAAAACTACTCTAGGAGTGCCATACTTTGTCTTTTGGCACCGGTATGGAGCTTTAAACCAGACACTCTAAGTTACGGTGTCGTCCTGCATGGATTGCTCCAGATAAGCAGGAATTAAAGTACACATCCTGGTTTCAATAACCTGTGCAATGCATGTTTACTGCTCACTCACCCAGGGACAATGTCCTGATGGTAATGTGATTGTGGTATCATTCTACTTTGAAGGAATGAAACCACTTGTATTGTTTTGAGAAAAATACCAGCATACAGTATTTACCTAAACAGCTGACTAAAGTGCTCATACATACATATGTCCAGGGTGATAGTTGTGTATTACTATGTGCTGCCAGTTATATGGAACAGTTTCATTCTGTTGCCACAAAGCACAAAGTTAATAATAAACAAGGAAGTAAAATTAGAATTTAAAAAAAAAACACAACAGAAAAAAACCTTTCATAGATTAAAGGGACACGTGTCAAACAAAGTAAATATGCACCTACCCTTAAAGACAAAGTTGTAGGCCTCATCTGACCCCATATTCTGTCCATTCAGTGTCGCAGCCCCTCAGTTCACTGCTGTGTCCTCGGCACTCACAGACCGTTGCTGTTGCAGGATGTAAGATGACACTGACTCACACCACAAACCAGCCTGCCCCTCAGATCGTCAGGCTTCAGGAAATAAAATGGCTGCAAAAAATGTTTTGACACATGAATGCCAGTCGCCACTTTTCCGCCCTTCACTACCCTTCCCTATCTGAGTTAATACAAGGCTGGCTTGTTTGAACAAGACATGCTGAGTGTATCCAGGTTGCTCCGCTGCAGCGGGCGGGGCTTGTGTCAGGGAGTGGTGGGGCAGCTGTGGAGGTGTGTCTTAGTTTCAGAGTCAGTTCAGAGCAGGTTGGACAGGTGGGGCGACTCGCAGGTGCAGCTCACAGGGACTGCCAGGCGCCTCCTGCTGGACCCATCAAATTACTGCATGCAGGAAAACAGGAAGCGAGTCCTATTGCTTCATCACTGTTACGAAAACCCCCTTGAAACAGAGTTTACACAGTATATATCTATAGTATTGTGCAGCAAGTATAAACACCAAAAGTCAGCAAGAACATCTTCACATGCCTTAATGTAAAATAACCAAACATATTATTTTCCTCATTCAGTGTGTTTAAATACATCTGTCTTCCTTAATTTATTGCATCCTGGGAATGACTGTACTGGTGCAGTAACAATATAGGAAATGTTAACGGTTTGTTTAAAGGCATCATTTCTTAATACATTATATTATATGCATGAATATATATTATATTTCTCAATTAATTGAGCATTACAATACTTCACTAGTTTTACAGCGAACCTAGATCTGCTTTCCTTGTTCTTAGGTTTTGCACTATAACGATAAATTCATGTTTTTTATTTTTGTCATAGTTAACTCATCTGTGTGCCTCCAACTGTTACCGTGCAATGTAAAGAAAACTGTCTTTACTTTGGACTTTGGGAGTCCTTGTCAGTCGTTTTGTCATTTTTGTCAAAGCCTTCAAGTCATCAAAGTGTCAGCCTCTGCTTGTCTCTAAACACTGACAGAATGTATCTGGGCGCTGATAAATCTGGTTTAAATAAATCTAATTTAAAACTCCAACTCATTTCAAGTGAAGTTAAAAAAATGTTGTGCAAGCCTTGATTAAACTACACTTGGAGGGACTGAACAAGGTTTTTCAGTTTACCCATCATTACGCTTTAATTAATATTCATTTCAGGGCTTTATTCATTTTAGCTTGCTTTTGTAAGCCTTATAAATATGACACTAAAAAGAACCCTGACAATTCTGATAACCTACCAGGTCGAGTGTGCAGCATTAAGGCTCAGTCCTCACCGCAGCAGCTTCAGATTTGCTCATTTGATGCCTGTCATCCTCTCTCTCTCTCTCTCTCTCTCTCTCTCTCTCTCTCTCTCTCTCTCTCTCTCTTCTGCCTTTCTTGTCTCTTTCTCTCACTATCAAATAAAGCAGAATCGGAATTACTAAATTTATGAAGGCTTTTTTTCTAACTTGAACCCTGGTGAAAATCTTGATAAACTTATATACATAATGTTTCCTCTTCATTTGAGAATAGACTAGCCAAAGTTTTTTTGGCAGCCCCCTTACCATCAACCGAGAGCATAGACACAAAATGAAATTAAGTGAATGTTAATCATTTTTTTTATTATTATTTGACAGCTTTGAAACAAAACGTATCAAATATTCTTTCCTGCGTTTTGTCAGACAAAAAGTTTTTCATTTCAACTCCTCCAACAGGATTCACAATGTTCAATTTACTGCCTGTGATCTGCATGCCCGAACTACAACTGCTAATGAATTAATCAACTGTGGCGCCGGCTGATACTGGAATCATTTCAGCAGCTGAATAATCAAACTTTTGACCAACCAAAACATGAAGTAGGGCAAATAGTTATAAACTCATACATTTCATAATTTTCAATGTTTATAAATACACTGACCCCTCCACCTCCAAGCCACACAAGTTCACTCACTCACTCACTCACTCACTCACTCACTCACTCACTCACAGATATATATATGCACATATATGCATGTACGCAGAATGTTACAGTAGTCCATAAATGACCTGGATCATTTGATGCTTTTTTCCAGGTGGACAGAAGCAACAGGCAGAGCTTTAGTCACATCTCCACTATGATGCTGCCACTTGGGTCAATGGTTCCTCGAGATACTGCACCAGTGCTTCTGCCTGTGCACACAAAATACACAAAACAGTGTTAGCAAAAGCTGCATTCAGGGTGATGAACAATGGTGGATCAATTTAAGCCTTTTCCTTATGTGTTGGGGTGTACCATTAAAAGCTGTATGACACTGCCTCGATATGACATGATTGGTTTATGATAACTTCAAGCTGAATGATGCATCATATTAACCAAAATAACCACAGTTAAGTCCATGGCATTGAACTAAAAGTCCAAATATGTGTTTCGAGTGAGTTGGAACATTAGATCGCCATTTTAGTGACCTTATAAAAACCATAGCAGTGCTAAGACCCCAATGTCACCTATATATCCCTAACAAATATTAAATTGATTAACATGTTGTTGATTATCACAATGTGGAGGTCAGGGACCACAAATAATCTGGAAAAAAAACTATGCAAACCATGGAAAAGTATGTATTCTGATGTACCGTGACAGTGAAAGCAGGACATTGCTGACACCAACACTGACTGCTAAAGTGTTAAAACTCTCACCTTGGCTTTAAGCATTCCAAAGCCCACTGTCTCTTTGGCGTACATACACAGCAGCAGGTTGGCTACACGAGTAATGGCCACTCTTCCCTCCTGAGAGTGAAAACCAGACAAAGTGACCCACTTCAAACTGTCCTTCATATCAGCACAGTCTTCATCTGCCTGAGAACAACTGAAATGCTTCTGAATGAACTGCACTTCTTACCATACAATCCATGAGTATGAACTTCAGTTTGTCCTCGTTAAAGGCTTGGTGGCCGTTCTTGTCGTAGGCTGCCCAAATGTTGCTGGCGATGGCAGCTGTCACTCGTGCGTCAGTGTCCCCGTAGCCAGAATACGCCAGAAGAGAGCCTTCATTATTCAGTAAGCTAGGGGAAATACAAGTATAGAGGTTTCAGTGTCCAGCAGATGAATACTCAATATGGTTTGGAACATTGTCTAAAAACGTAAATAATGAGAATGCAATAATTTGCCAATCCTTGTTGACACATATTCAATTGAAAACTTTACCAAGGAAATACATAAATCCATCTGGAACGTAGGAAACAATGTCATGGATTTGACTCAAGTTAAGTCTACCATCCTACCTAACAACGTTGACAATATCTACAAAACTAAACATAGTATAAAACTATGAACTATGTACAAATGTGTAAATACCCATCCATTATGGTGATGTTTATCCCAGATTGATTAAAAAGTTTGCAATATTTGTCAGTATTACACTATACTAGTACAAACGTTAGCTGCAGTCAACATGAAAGATTTACAGATTTACGAAAATATCTTATCAAAGAGATATTACAATAACAAAATATGTATCGGGGGTCTATCTGATAGTTGTAGACGCATTATGTATCAAAATATCTCAAAATACCCTACCGTTGTAACCGTTAAAACCACAAAAAAAATGTTTAACGTCTATAAACACATATTATTAACTGCCTTAGCAAGTAGCATCTCGCTAGCATGAAGCTAACTGTACTCACAGTGTGCTTTGGACTCCGTTTGTGTTCGCCTGGCTCAGAACCTGCGTTAACGCCTTCGGTCGTAACATGGCTATTTACTTACTGACATATATTAATGCAAAACGCTATAAATTTCCACGACTGACTAAACAACACACAACTACCTTTAAACCAAACTAACAAAAAGTCAAGTCAAGTCAGCTGACTTTTTCCTTCCCTTTCCGGTTGCGTTCTAGATGCATTGTGGGAACTGTAGGCAAGTACACAAAACTGAAAAACCTCTGAAGTGTTTTCTTTAAGAGGTAGCAAGAATACACAGTTTATCATGGACAGAAACTGTTATAAAAAGTATTGTAAAGCTAAAAACATTAAATTCTGCACTCCTCAAAAAAAGTGAAACCATACTTAATGATATTGAAATGACAAATAATTAGTGAAAATCAGAAATGGAATATGTTGTACACATATTTATTTCCCTATTAAGGACCTATATTCTCTGACAGTTATTCTAAAAAAATATATATGTATAGAAATATCATTTTTATAAGCTCAGAACAGGGCCCCACGGTGGCGCAGTGGTTAGCACTCATGCCTTACAGCAAGAGTGCTTGTGCCGAGGGTCGCGAGTTCGAA
>JAOWBC010001592.1:21796825-21811735 GCA_028566105.1 Hypoplectrus providencianus
CTTTAGATGTGATTTCATGATGCAATATCCTGCAAGCACATCCACATTCACGCAAGCAACAAAGTCCCAACACAAGTGTAAAGTACAATTAATCACACTTACTGTTTTGTGATGGACTAAATTTCTCCTTGGTCACAGGATCGCAGCCAGATTCATGACAAAGCTCAATATTATATTTATCACTACCGACCAAATTTGATGAGCCTTCAGTGACATCACAAACACAGCTGTATCTGTGATTCATTGCCAAAAGTGGACAGGATGCAGAAAACTCACCATCCCTAAAGAGAAAAACAACAATAACAGGATGTTAACCTGCATTTGTTCGGCACAAACACAAACTTCAGCATCAATAAAGCACAATGTGTTTGTAGATTTTCACAATAAGAACAAAAACCCTTACAAATCAGTGAATTTCAGGCTGTAGGTGGTGTTGGACGGCCACGCGGTATCACCAGAGATGTTCAAAACACAACTAACCGTGTCCCAGTAGGCGCTCACACAAGCATATTCAGAAACTGTAACATGAGGAGAAGGTTATGGTCGTGTGTTTGTGTGCGACACAGCAGAGCAGCAGCACCATAAATTGACATAAAACTGAATCGTCCAGAGGAGGAAGAGGGGGAAGAAGTGTTCAAACTGTTTCCTCAAGAAAAAGGCAGTGTTATGTTTAGATTAAAGGCAAAAATATGTGAAGTGCTGAGGTGGAGCCAGTTCATCCGCAGGGTGACAAAACAAAAACTGAGCTGTGAAATCATTCAAGGTGAAAGAGGGGACAATAAACTAAGTTGTAATATATACATATATATGGCCTCTTTGGGCATTGAACAGTTTAACTTGCACTGCTTTTAATTTAATATCACAAAAAAATCTTTAAAGCCAAAGATACTGAATAGAAATAAGATGCTGCAACAATTTATTTATATTTTCTTTTGCTAACATTAAATCCTCAACAACTAACAGTCAGATTTAGTGTTTTTGTTGTTTATTTTTTTAATCAATGTTTTTATTTAATTTTTAAGCATAAAATAAAGTGTAAATAGGTTTATGCACATTTACAGAAATAAATCACATAAGCTCATACATACTTGCAGGTGAATTAAAAACTAAATAAAAAATAATAGTAACCATAAATCACAGCCCCAAACATCCAATCCCAGTCACATATTACACCTGAAACCCAGGTAGAAGAGTTTACTGGGTATTTTTAATTAAAGAAGTCAAAAAAACTCCACTGCAGGTTTTTCTCTATAGAAAATACGCTTCAGCTCTTTTCAAAACAATTACCTGTCAGGTGTTTCTGAAAGGGCCTGGAGCGTTTCCAGTTAACATCAGACAAACCTTCTGATTCATCAGGTTAATTCACAGGTGAGACTACCTGGAAATTATGGCCCTTTACCTCCATCAAGGAATTTTTTCTCTCAGTTTTTGTTTGTCAGCAGGATTTGGGAAAAATTGTGGTGCTGATTTCCAAGAAGGATGTGGAAGAACTTGTTCTAACTTTGAGTAAATTGAAATCACATAGCACACTGACAGGGCCTGGCGCTGTCAGATTATTCCCTGATGTCAATCCTAAAGTGAAGTAAAACCTCAATATCAAGATATTTGGGACATAAAACAAATAAAACTGTGTGAAAATGTGCTAATCATTTGTGACTTATATTTCATTAATACTTTGAAATTATAAGACACTGTAGCTTATGATCATAAAAATACACTCTGATTTCTGGGTTTGATTAACTCAGTTTTTGTTTGCATTTTAACCTCCAAACTTTTTCTGGGTTCGGGGTTCCCCTTCATAACTTTACATGTTTTAATAACAAATCTGTAGAATAACCACTCCTGCTGTCAGATCAATGTAGTGGTATAAAAAGGAAAACATTTCACAAAAATACAGTCTTATGACAGGAGTTTAACATGCTGAACTGCAGTTCAGTACAAATATAAAGCAGAATAAAAGGAGTAGATATTGTTTTGGTCTAATGTGTTGTACTTGAGAAAAAGGTAACTTCCATCACTGGTGTAATTAAAATATTACTCAAGCATTAATCATAGATAACAGGCAGATATTCTAATAATTTCTATAGTTAATCACTTCCCTTAGAGCCTCGTCTGTGGTTAAATGACGGGAATAAGTGAGTTGAGCACATTGATGATACAAAGAAGGAGATAAGATGAGATAAACAGCCTTACACACTTGGTCACATTAAACATTTTTCCAGCGTATTTTAGCTTTACTCTTATTGTATTTTACACTTGTTGTATTTATTTCTTTCTTCCTGTACTCCTACTGTTGTACACTAATTTCCTTCGGGATAAATAAAGCTTTTTGAATCTTGAATCTTGAATCTTGAAGCATGAGTGACCTTACCTCTGAGGCACCTGGTCACTGCGAGGATGTTGAAGCACCAGCACACGAACAGGAGCTGCAGACTCCTCATGTCTCCATGGATGAGTTTCACACTGTAGATACAAATAAAACCTCCTGTTACAGCCTCCTCCTCGAATTTCTAACTAAATTTACGTCATCCGAGACGTCTCTAAGTCTAAAACAACATTTACAGGAATATCACTTCTATGTCATATACACCTGTTCTATGAAAAGTAAAAAAGGAATCACAAATGTAAGAGAAAAATAAAGTAAAGATGACCTGGTTTGAAGAAGAGTCAGCATCTGCCATGTGTGCAGTGATGTGCAGTGAATGGAAAAGAGCGATTACCTCGGGGGCTGTCCTGGTGCTGCCGGTGTCTCAAACAGTGACTGACAGACGGAACTGAGGTTTAACTTATCACTGGCTGCATCACAGGAAGTCAAACCTGTTTCACGTCACTGTAATTTTTTTCTTCTTTCTTGTACCTTTTTGGTTTGGCTGTGGGCACATGCTCTTGTTTTTGATCATTCTGCCAGTGAAACAATTTAGGAATGCAGATCTCTGTAATACTAGCTTTTGTATTATTTAACTGTTATAGAGTGAATATATAAAACTTATGTGGGAGTTCTGTGTTTTAAATGACTTGACCTTTATCATATTCAGTTGTAATTAAAAGTTTTACGTTTCAGCTTTATCAACATTTATATTTGTAATAAAGCCAAAAAGAGATAAAAAAAAATTTCCTCTTGACACTCTTCTTCCAAAAATGTATTTCCTAATTTGTTGTTTTGATGCTGACAGTGAGTGTAGGTGTTCAGCTGGGTTTCATACTTGGTGACTATGCCTTGAATAACCTATGATTCATGTTCATAGTCATTAAAGCATTAAATGTAGCTTGGAAACATCTGTGTTTACTTCTTCATCCATATAGTTCATAAAGTTCTCACCTGAAAAGACAGAAAACAGAGGATATAAGAGAAAAGCCAGCTATCCACACTGCCTGGACTAATTATTAGAAACAGAAATTATGTCTCAGTCCTCCAAACTGTACGGTAAAAAAGGTGGTTTGATCCTATCAGTTTCTAAAATGAGTGTCCGTACTGATTAGCAAGAAGTCAATACTTTTTCATAACTTCAAGGGACAGTTTTAGGATTTTGGTCATTGAGTTGTGAGAAATATTTAAGTTAAAGTTTCCTTTCCAATCTTCAGTGTCAGTGTTCTGGTTGGTTCTGATGGTAGATTAAATAGTTCTGCAAGCTTGCAGGGTCACGAAACTACAAGTTTAACTAAGTTTTACTACAAAAAATATATATATATATATTCTACCCAATAAACAATGCTCCCCTCTGCTAGCAGAAACAAATTTCTTTCACAAAAAAACAGGACATTCCTACCACACCAGAAGTGGCATGGAAGTTATAAAATCTGTCCCCACTGCATGACTATAACGTATTTGATACAATTTAGCGTTAAAAATCCCAAACTGTCCCCTCAACAATCGTTGTTTAAGAAGGTCATTAATGTTGTGAAAGGTGACAAAACTACTTGCTTCAGGTTATCAAAAAGGTAGCTTAAATGGTTATTTTAAATATTTTAATTCAAGATGTTTTATTCAAAGTGGCGATGTTACACAAGAGCAAAGATCCAGTCAGAAGATAAGTCATGATTAATTACTCATGAATTCATGAATACTCAGACACATGACTCATAAATAAAGTCAAGTCTAAGTCTAAGTCTGATTTTAACCACTCCCATTTCATGTTGATTCCCCGTCGTCCATGTCGATTGCTTTTTAGTCTCTTCCTACACATTGAGAAAGAATTAGCTGATGTGATGGAGTTTTCTAACTTGTTCCGCCAACAAGAAACTGCGGAGGCGAAGAGTCCAGCTGGTGATTCACGTAAAAGATGTTAAACATGGAGGAAGTAAAACCTGTGATCCCAGCAGTCACTCCAATGATTCACACTCACAATGGGCTCACTTCTGTCATGATTTAAATGATAAACAATTAACTAATACTTATTCTGGGAAAATCCCGCAAGGTCCCCGGTGGTCCCAAGATATAATGATATTTAATCTATTAATTTACTCATTATTTATATGGCTTAACTTTATATTGAATTATTTTATTACCTCTCTTCTCTTCTGTATATATTTACAATGGACGCTTACGGCCCTGCACAACTATTTTTAATCATTCAGGCAGAGTGGCACTGCAGCATGGTAGATGTTTGAGGCCTTGTGGTAATAAACCACAAAATTATAAAAAAATTCACATGAAGTCCTTAGTTTCAGGCAGAGTAGAATAGAATATTTCACCTGCACTTTCTCTGGTAATAAGGGGTAAGGGGGTGATGCATTTTGGTCATTTTGCTTAAAAAGAGGGGGTTGGCATCCAAACGGGGTACCACAGGGTTCTGTGCTCGGTCCATTTTTATTTACAATCTTCATAAAAGTATTGATTTTCCAAAACAGACTTAAAATATCTACTTCTTTGCAGATGATGCAATCTTTTATTCACGTGGCTCTTCTTCAGCTATATGTCTAGATTACATCTGCCTTCAGTGTTCTGCACTCATACCTGCATAACTTCAACCTTTACCACATGATAAAAATCAAAATGCATTTTACTATCAAGAACTCATAACTCTGACTGTTTCCTATCATCCGTACACATAATGGTACTGAAATTTAGGGTGCCCAATCATTTAAGTATGTGAATTTGGTTAAAAAACAGCCTTACTTTAATAGCTTGAGAAAAAAAACAGATTCTGGAGATAAAAATAGGTTTCTTGTATCAGAATAAATCATGTTTTTTTTTTTTTTACCTTGAGGACAGGAAAACCACTGTGAAATCAACCATCATGTCTCGTGCTTCTGGAGATAACTTACTCTAATTCCACTTCAAAACCTCAACGTATCTGCAACTGCAGCAGAAAGGGAACTGCATGCTAAAGTTTACAGGTGGCTTCTAAAGTCGCTTCCAGACAATTGTGAACCATGGAAACAAAACCGAGGGAACATAAGAGTTTCAGATGGCAGTAGCTAAAAAAAAAGGAATTCAAATTAAACCATCGGGATTCATTCACATCGACAATTTTGTCAAAGGCACATCTTGAAGATGGACCGAGAAGTTTATGGTCGCAAGCCATTAAACAGACCAACAGGACCACTTACCCACACATCCTTAAACAAATGGTACACACACATCCTAAAACAAATCTTGATCTTCAGTTACATTACCACTCTTTTGGGCTTGTCTCAACAGTGGCATGGATCAGGAAGCCCCACAGCCTTGTTAGAGGTTAGTTTACTTCTGTAAAATAATCTTTGCTTTCCTAACAAACATCTGCATGATTCCGCCTACAAAATACGTCGCCATTGGCAACGTATATTGGCGACATGTTTGCTCAGATTCAATTTTTCCTACCTCCCTTACAGCTGGTCTGTCATGTTTGCATTTACAACAACCGAGTAAAGATTTGTGATGTTGGATGCCTCAAGCTTGTAATTTTATTTTTTATTTTTTTCAAAAGTCCAGCAAGTGGTCATCAAAAGAAGTCCGGTCCGATCTATCTCAATCCAAAATGAGACTGCTTCTCATTTGATTTATCATCATTAGAGAAAAAGTGCTTGTCACAAGATTAGGGTCTCAATCACTAGTTTTAAGACTTCCTATTATGGTTCAGTTTACAAGAAAATAAATGACACAGTGATGGGGATGCAGTTTAATGTCCTCAGTTCTCAGGCAGATCAACCCAAAGACCCTAATAAGGCCTCTTCTGGATTTAAAAAACAACAACACACAAACCAGTGGTGGTGTCGAGATGACTACGTCCACTATTTAGATACAGTCTATGCTTTAGGCGGAGGTCACATTGGAAAACATGAGACCTGTATCCAATTTAAGACCACACAGATTTCATTTGAAGAAAATAAGTGTAGGATTCAATGTGATTTGTGTTGTACAGTTATAAAACATCAAATCTGAGTCACAATGAGTAAAAAAACAGAAAGATTTTCTGCCTGTAGTCTTTAAAGTTAAAACCACGAGAAATAGTTCTTATAAATACTTATTGTGATATTAGAAGAAATGAAAGGACACAGGAACCAGAACACATTGGATGAATTTAAACTTTTTATTTTTTTAACATTTTCTGAGATGTCTGATTTTCACATTTCACATTAATTTACCACAAAATCAGAAGCCAGAGCATGAAATGAGCAACGCTAACAGGGCAGACAGAGCTGAGACTGAATGACAATACACATTCACAGCTACATTTACACATTATGGCTGCATGTCACTGTACTTCCAGTTTGAATATAGATTTAATAAAAAGGTCAAATTTTTGATTATTAGGTCAGAAGGCTGTGGGAAGTGTAGACAGTAACTGACAACAACAATCACCACTGAGACCATCAAGGGAAACTTGGAAAGGAAATTAAACACACTTCCCCCTCCCACAACTGCTGCCAAGAGCTGCCCTTTCAGTGGGGAAAAATCCTCTCACACTGTTAGATATTATCAGCTAATGATGTTCACCAGAGCCCAGCAAATGCATAGCTTCAAATATAAAACACCTAATGTAGTAATGTCATAAATACAGAGACTCTACCCTCATAATGTACGTAGAGTAAGTATAAAAATGCCATTCGGTACAGAAAACAAATATTCTGCAAACATTTTCTAAAAAATTCTTGATCGCCTGGTATGTTTCTCTGCTTCGTTCTGATGAATGAGGTCAAGCCTAGAAAACTAATAATTTTCTTGTCTACAGATAAAAATCTTTTCCAAGTTTGCTTCGTTTTTTTCTTCTTTTTTTTTTTTTTTTTTTCACTGACGAAGCAAAAAACAGGATGACTGGTTACAGTGGTTACTGAGAAAATGCATAAGCAAGAAAAGCAGACATTATCAAGCATCTTGATAAGGCCGCATGTGCAGTAGTGCTACATTACGAGCTAATGAAGCGTGCATGACCGTGAGAATATGAAGCTGTATAAACGCTGCTAAAAGTGACCAAAAAAACATCCTCCTGCAGTCGAGAAGTCTTTCTCAGTGCTTTTCAATGGCGCATTAATAAACTGATGTATTTTAAAATGCACAATATGATCTGATTCATTCAAATGAGCACTTGATGCTAAAGGAAATAAAGGATCATTGTCTTTATATATTTGAATTCTAATTAAATCATTTGATGAAATCAAGTCTATTTTTTTATATAGACAATATTAAAATGCCCAGGAAACATGCAATATCATGACAGATATCGTTAATGAGATATGAGATTACCTATATTGGGATAGTAGAGTTTTGCTTGACTTTTAATGTCTTTGAATGATGTAATTATAACTGATCTGAATTAATTTATACAATTATGTTGACATACTACAGTCATCACACATGTCATCCCTCTTTCTCTCTTTTGGCCTTTTGAACTGTATTAATAAAGAAAAACGTCACTATATACATGATTCAAAGTGCAATACTAAATTTCAAGTTGAACAGAATATACAGGACTATATTCTGGAAAGATATTTACATCTAATCACAGTGTGTTTTCTGTAAATCAACAACAACAACAACTGTCCCTTAAATGCACGTCTCACAGCATTGCAAACTGTACTTCTGGCAGTAGCTCAGTGTCAGTCATTACTGTGTTTCGTGGAGTTCGTTCTCTGAGTTTCTAGAGTTTTCCTGCATGGAGCTGCATATCATCCACTGCTTGACGTAGTTAGAATTCGAGCTTCCGTGCTCATGAAATAAATCAGAGTTCATCTTCTCTGCTTTGTTAGAGTCTGAGGCTGCAGGGCTGCTGCACTCTCCAAAGCCACTGTCAATAGTGTCCAAGTCCACGTGAGGGTAGCCGTCTTCTGACTGCAAGTTTGAGGCAAACGAGTCCAGTGAGACCCTCTCTGGTTCATTGAGCTGGGCATGTGGCTGAAAGTTTATATTTTCCACTGATATGCCATTAAACATTTGGTTTTCGTGCTGTGGTAATATTCCACTTTGCCTGTGAGGCTCCTCTAAATCAAAGCCAGCCTGTTCTCTGTGGCCTCCCTCAAATGAACCGAAGCTCCCTCCATCTTGGTAACTTCTGAGGATATTTACAGAGTCCTGTGATGCAATTTCCTCCTCAAACTCCCCTTCTCCAGACAGAGTTACAGTATGGATGGAGACGTGTCCGGTGGAGTGACCGGTGCCCTGTGAGCTGCCACCGTCCTGAAAGAACAGCAGCGAGTTGCTGTTCGGCTGCAGCATGTGGACGGTGTGATCGCCTTGTTTCATCTCCCCGTTCTCACCGTAGCTCTGCTTCTCGTTGTTCCACTGAAGGACGTCCTGCTGCTTCTCCATTATTATCTGAGTGTTCTGGTTGATCCTGAGGTAATCGTACTCGCTGAATACAGGCTTGACCCACTCCTGCAACAGAACAATGGAAAACTACTTGAGTATTGGCTTAATAAACTGTAACGCTGGCAAATTGTCGCATTTCGTCAGAAAACAGATCATGGGCGCTTCAGCCTGCACACTCTGTGGTGTGGGTTGACTGTCCTCTTGCAAGAGTTTAAAAACAAAAAACAGAGACCACTCTCTCATGTTGTCAATGCTTCAGATCTTCAGAAATTTCCACTAAATAGTATTAGTGCTTGTTTGAAGTGTGAGACATCCGGGCAAGTACCTAAACAGTTATTGCTTGGGGATTTCACAGTTTTCAGCAGGATTAACCAGTAGCAACTGGTAGCAGTAGCAAACAACTGCAAAGGTCAATAGATAATAATTATGCCAGTACAGACACAACATGATACTGAAGTAGACTAAATCATTGTATGTGGTGCCTATCGTGGGGATATTCATTCATATTGATATAAGTGTTTACTATTGCATTAAAAAATTTTTTAGCATTACATGAACAGACTGCAAAAATTAAACTAGTTAATTATTGTATGTTTATCTTTTGCACTCATTTAGGAAGTTTTGATTTTAATGTGCATGTTAAATGTGAATCTCCTCAGAAACCTACATGGTTTTACAGCAACATTAACGCTACTAAAATAAAAACCTTCTGCAGCCGCCTCTAACCTCCATTGAGCAAGGTGATGGACAGATAAGCATGAATCACTTTCTTCATGCAAAGGATACCACATCCTGAGGTACAGAGCACGGCAGCATCAGTGGATCGTCTCTGATCCGCTTAGAAAGCGTCAGCAGTCTGCACCACAACGGTGACAAGAGATAGCACAGTCAAACTAGAACAATGTTTAGAGCAAAGTAATCCTGAAAGACGTAATATACAGAACAAAGACACAGGATGAAATGTGTCTGAAGAAGAGTTGTGCTTGAAGAGCTTCACACCTGTCACAAAGCACTACGAACATTTGTTTCACTCTCACAGCTGGTTTTGCACCCAATTTAGATTTGATGCTAGATAAGTGTCTGCATGTACATCATTAGGTATCTAACACACTGGAGTAAAGATATTCAGTTTGATGATTTAATATTACATGAGCTATTGTAATACATTTCTGTGTCTTTGAAATTGTATAAAAATTAAGAAACTGGGGATTAAATCTCACATCCACTGACTGACTCTTGCATCATCTTATTTAAGTTTCATTTTGATACATCTCATTCCTGGAACAAAACCAGCACCTTCTTAAAATCAGTTCACCTGTACCTTTTCTCTCATTGTAATACTTTGTTGTTTTTTCTAGAAAACTATGTCACCTAATGTCACAGATATAGTGTTTTTACATAACATAACTATTATATGTATAACTATGAAACCTAATCGCAAAGCTTAAGCCTTTTTACATAACTACATTATTTTAAATCTACATTGTCTTAAAAAATTATTTTAAGAAATGTTTTGGTGTTTGCTTTATGCTTGTAAACAAGCTTGCCCTGCCCCTTGGATTATTTTGAATTTTATCTAATTATAGCACAAACCCATTATGTCCAGTTAGGAGAAGCAGAGAACAGAAATGAAGTACTAAATAAAGAACTATCCATTTCATTACCTATCTACTACTTCCTCTTTCTAAGTTTGATCCCCTTGGTTTTTTTTTGCAGCAGTAGCGCACTCTGCTGATCAACATCTGGAACTGCACACAGGCCTCAAACTAAAGGCTTGGTTGAGCTTTAAGTGGTTCACTCTCAAGTAACAGTATTAAAAGATTTTTGATCATATCCCAATACCATATCCATGTGTAACAGGTCCATGATGATGCAACAGGTGACACTTTAGGCATTTGAAGTCCTTTCCCCTCAGCAAAAAAAGCTAAATGACATTTAAAAAAATAAATATAGATATATAGCACTAAAATCTACAGCTGAAGTTTTATTTGGTTTAAAAACTGTATCTTTGTTGGGTTTCAACTATGAAGCAGTTGATTTTTTTTTTTTGCCTCAAAATGTTCACATTTTGATTGGCTGCATAGTCCTATAGAAATAAAGTCTGCACTCCATCAGGCTTGACATTAATGTTAGAGATGTAGCAGATTTCATTCCCGCCCACACCAGAACGGAAACAATTTGTAGCTATCCACAGACTTTTTATTGTGGAAAGGTGCCTCCTTGTCTGTCGACTAGCAAACAAGCCTTAAAGCTGCAGTTTGGTGGGATGCGCTCCCAGCAGGGTGGGATGCGCTCCCATTTGGCTGCATCTACTCCCCCAAAAGTGGATACAACCAAAAGGACATTATGCATCAGATGAATAAGAAAGCATGGATCCTGACACTTATATATGTTTTACAGAAAGCACAACGATCTTCATATCTAAATTTCAGATATAAGATTTCTGTTGGTTAAGCTAAAGCATTTTAACATGATGCAGCTTGCATCATAATGTAATGTGGATAAATTAGACAGCTAGGTGCCTTAGCTTGCTAACACACCACTCACAAAGTTTCCTCCCTGCTAGAATATAGAGAAATAAAGAATCATTCCTTTAATGTGTCTGATGCACTGAAGTCGATATCTCAAAGATCTCCATTTTATTCTGTTTGACTCTACCGTGGAGATAAGCGGTAACTGCAAGCATGTTTTCTGATCTCACTTTTACTTGTTTTTCTAAGTCTTGTCTTGTGTTTATTCATCAGTGTGTTTATTTGTCACACCATCAGAGACCGGAAAAAACAGCACACCGCTTCACATGGGCGAGCGTCAGCTCTTCCCACCTTTCCCCTCTGTAGCAGTAAAACCAGGAAAATCACAATTTTCGCACAGTTAGTGACATTTTTATCAGACATTTGTTCATTATACTGCAAATGCATGGGCTTTCAACCATGGGCCATATGTTCAGCCATTGTTAACTATAAATAATGACTGAAAAGACATTTAACTGAATGAAAATCATGTAGATTATGACTGTTCATAAAAAAATATGAAGAAAGGGTCAGATATATGTCTTTTCAAGAAACAGTCAGTCTATTTTTAGGAAGGAAGAACATATTGCATAAGGGGAAAACATGAAAAGGTGATGGAAAAGATAATCATAAAAACATCATTTAGTTGATTAAATAGTTATACCACATATTTTCACCCTTTGCCGCTATCAAGTGAAAAACAGTCTTTTTTTAGCCTCACACTATGACACATCAAAGATCTGCACCGGGGGTATTTTCCACCAGGGTGGAACAGGTTGGGCTGTCATACATAAATATCTACCCACAGCGTCAGACAGATGAAAAACGAAAAGCCTCTTGAAGCCCCTGCACAGTGAGTCATTCACGTCATGAAGGCCCTCAAATGTGAAGTCAAGGGAAAGTCCCATCAAACAGGGTCCAGATGCGCTGAAAGTCCCCTCTAGGGCAGCACCTACCGGGCCTGTTTGGAAATTACACAGCTTGTTTTACTTTCTCTTCTTACCTTGAAGTTCCCTCCATAGCTGAGGTCGAGGGGCTTGAAGAACTCATCTGGTCTGGGGATGTATACCATCTGCTGGAGTTTTTTCTGCCACCACCTGAAATGAATATGAAATTAATTTAGAAACCAAAATAGAAAACAAAATATCGTCACATCTATAATTAAACCTGAGCTGTGCATAAGTCTAGGGTGAAAGTAGAATAACTAATAACCAGTATAAGAGAAAATATCAAGAAAATCATAGTTTTATGTGCCATCTCTGTTCAAAATTGTCCTGAAATTGTCTCTGTCTGGCACCAGGGGGAAAACAAGATTGGTAGTGTTGTTAAAACAGTAAAATTATCAGGTACTCCATTAATATTGCACTGTAGAGAAAAGCTCCATTTGTTGATAAGGACATCGAACATCCCCTCCGCTCTGAATTTGAGATAAACCCTACTGGAAAGCACTGGAGAGCACCTTGAGTAAAACAAAGGATACACAGAGAATCTTTTTGACCATCACATGTAATCATGCAGGGTGATTTCAGCCTCAAAATTTAGACTTTCAAAACATGCATAACAAACTATGGTTCTTAATTGTTTTTATTGCCTTAATTGATGAGAGAAAGACATCTTTCTGGGTTCTTTTGACAGTCCTACCTTTATTAAAGTACTAATATCTAGTTTTTGTCTGCTTGTTGATTCAATAAGGCTGCAGTTTGTTGTGCTTCTAAACTTTGTTACTTTGTGAACTAAATAATAAAAACACAACAATAACACAGTATGATTTTATTTAACTACAGCCTACATCTCACTGAAACATGTTACCTCATAAACCAGTGAGTGAGTGACTATCATATATAATATTTGCACTGCTACCACTACTGAGATCCACTCTATCACACTTATGTAAGCAGTGCATTAAACCTAAACCAAACTTAAGACTAAAATAGCTTGCAGAGCATATAATATATATAGGATCTATAAAATCAAGCAAAAACTGAGTTCATTTCCTTTGTAGGTTTGTGTTTTCTACATGTCACTGTGCATCCTAAATAAGAGAAGTTCTCAGATACTGGCGCTCTGCATGACTTCCTATGTCTGCTTGCCTTTTCAGTGCAATATGTCAGTGCACATACAGTGCAGCGGTGGTTTTTCTATACGTGGGAGGTGATGCCAGGAAGGTGTAGATTGATGCACTGAGAAGCTTTGCTAATCATTTACAGGAAGCCAAAGTGCTGCTGACCCTATGCTAGGCTAACCTGCTTTCACTTTTCTAAATGATTTGCTGTGCAATTAATGTAGATTGTTAATTCAGTTGAAGTTATTTTTGTAAATTCAAAAAATAGGTTTAACCTTAAATATGATGTGCACATTTTATTTTTACAATGATAAGATTTGGTTCAGTGAAATATATATTTGAATTCCTGTGAGCTTCTCTAAAAGAGAGAACTAATAATCGAGAACCACCTGTTAAAAAAACAGATGCATTTACGGGAATGTGCTAAACATTACAAGTGGCCAACCCCACTATATTCTGGAAAATATGACTAAGTGAGAATGAAGTTATTATGATTAGAAAATGTGCTGCATAAACAGGGTCAGTACCCAAATCCATTTTAGGCAACACATTCTCTAAAAAAAACCCAAATGGGGTAAAACATTAATAGAAAAAAACTAACTCCAGTATGTACAGTACTCACGGTTTCTTTGTATAACCCAGCAACAGGAGCAAGCCAAGGACACAAGCAACCGACAGGGAGATGTACAACCAATGCCCACGCATTCCTGCAGAGGAGACATAATGAATAAAACATCTACTGACAGAAATAATCCTGTTTCTAAGGATCAACGCAGGTGGAAACACACATTTGTAGGATGTACGATCTGAATCATGAAAAAGTGAATGATTTCATGTTTCTAAAGTGAAAGGCATGATAGTTCTGTACCTTGAGTCTCTGCAGAACTCCCTGAAGTCCTCCATTCTACAGTGTGACTCCACTCGCTCCAGGGTCCAATCAGGTAAAAGCCAGGACACATTTTGGCCTGAACATCCACAGTATAGTTGACATGTGCTTCCAGCGTCTTACTATCTAACAATATGTGCATTCCGTCCACTAGAATAAGATGTGCTGGATCCTGTTGGAAAGGATCATAAAAACAGTTACATTTTGGAGTTGTCAGCAGAGTCTTGACAATAATACACAGCAGCAGAGTTGTTTTTGTTTGGTATTTGTGCTCACATATTACCTTTGCCAAGTCTTTGCTCTCTCTCACGCGTACCCTGTATGTGAGACAGTATTTTTGTTCGTGGTCCCACGTGATGTTGTAGAATCCGCCAGTTTTTGCCACTTGAACATTGACAGGAGGCTGAGCTTTCACTGTAAAAGTGAAATCCCAAGGGGACAAAGGGGGATATTATCACACTGAAAATGTGTGTATGCCAACAGTACTCTACACCACAAGTGGCAGTTGAATATTATTTTTAGCTCGTCTTAATCTGGAAGGTAAAGCAGGTGGGTGGGCGTTTGCCGCCACACAAAAACATGGTTAATTTGGGGAAGTTGCCAGTATAATTCTGTCATCTCTGAATTTTCTGTACTTTCAAACAAAACAGAAAATGGTTTAATTTACGGTTCAGTGGTGGCTCTATTTTAGGCACCAATTCTTCACACATATTGTTCAAGTAAG
>JAOWBC010001592.1:21859047-21871949 GCA_028566105.1 Hypoplectrus providencianus
TGCTGATAAATCTGAACTGGGTTTGTCTTTTTGCTCTTTTTGTACTGTGTTAGCATGTCTGTCTGCCTGCCTGCCTGTCTGTCTGTCTGTCTGTCTGCCCCCCCTCTGAACCTGAGCGTTTCCCATTGAACCCTAATCTGCTATAGATGCCTATGAATCAACGATATACTGTACATATGGACACAATCATGAGTTTCTCTCCATATAAACAGTGCTAATACAAACACACACATTAAAACATGTCTTCTGCAAAAGTCCAAGACATTTTGGCATTTGTCTGTCTTCTTTTGTTTTTTTTTCTTAATGGCTTCTGGCTTTCTTTTCAAAAATTGGTAAATATACATCGGGCCCCGTGCTCTCGGCTGAAGAGTCCCATCGGCGAAGCCCTTGCTCAGTATTCACCGTAGTGAAAAGCTGGTACGCGGCCTCTGCAGACGGAGGCGTAGCACCGACAGTAAAGCAAACGTTTTGTCTTTTGCTGCATCTGTGTTTTCGTGGCATCTGAAGTGAGTCCAACAGACCTGCTGGTGAACTGCGCAATAACCCGTTCTACCAACGAGTCCATCTCAGCCACGTCTCAAACGAAGACTGCACCGTCGGCAGAGGGACTGCGACGGGCCTCACGAGTCTCACGAGTGGCCACGGTGGGTGATTGGCTGGCTTGTGTTTCCGGGATGGTGACGGACTTGTGGTCAGTTTTTTTTAAAAGCGGAATGGTGAGGGAGATGCTTCCTGGATGAAGGGGAAGATGGATGGACGAGGAGTCAGCCTGAAGTCCTCCTGCTGGTTCGGCCGCCGCGCCGCCTCACGGCCCGTTCTCGTTGTAGTGGAGGGAGATGGGCCGGTCGCGCTGCACGGCCGGCATGTAGGGCCAGTTGTAGCTGGAGCCCGACAGCAGCATGTCGCGGAGCAGCGTCTCGATGGGCGTCTTGCCGACCAGGCGGACGAAGAACAGCTGCTCAATGACCGGGGAGGAGACGATGCGCAGGGAGGGCAGGCGGAGGAGGAGGCGCCCGAAGCGGTTTGGCTGGCTGGGGTACTGGTTCCTCACGTACTCCTCCAGGGCGCACTGGGACTTCTCCTGGATGCTCTCCACGTGGGCAACATCAGACAGCCCCATCGCATCTAATGGGAGAAAGAGAATATAAAGATTCATGTTACAGAACTTTTTTGTTATCTACAACACATGAGCCATGATGGGGCAAAACATAAACCCATGACCAGCTTTTTTATTGGTTCCCAAAGATCAGGCTGAGATTTTGCACATATTTAACTTTGGATTTAATTAGTAGTGGGTGTCTCAGTGTGAACTCACTCTTTTTTATTATTTCAAATGTCTCAAGTCAGAGAAATCTCGCCCAGACTCCAGGAAATAGAGGCTGTCAGAGCAGAGATATGTATCTGCTTCACCCCTGTGGTCTGTGTTCACAGCACACCGCCGCGCTTCCTTCCCCGCAGCTGGAGGTCATGTTCTGCCTGCAGCCCCCTCACACCTCCCCCCTGCAGGCCCCCGCCCCGCCAGGAGTCTCACACAACCGATAGAGTGTGTAACACTGCGCGCGATACTTTTCGCACCCTCTGTGTGCAGGGCGAGCACGGGGGATTTAGCGAAGCAGGTCAGAGATGTGTGAACTCAAAACAAAGACACATTTCACTGTACTCTGCCACATACTGTACGTTCAGGGGGAGCGCTCTCTGGCTCTGCCCCCTCAGTGAACCCTCATTTGGAAGACAGGTTTTCGATGAGGGCAATTTCTTCTCAAGCCGTTCTTTTAGTGTAAAAGCGCTGGCGCATAGGTTTTAACCTGTCACCCTGCATCGTAGGTCCCCTTTGTCATCTCACACTTTGATCTGTCCCCTGTGTAAACCCTGCTGGGCCGCGGCTCCACACAACAAAAAAATGTAATTTACGTCATTTTTTAATCGAGTGTGTCACCCCCTCCCCTCGCCCAACGGCCACGACTCTCATCATCCTGAGTGAATAATTGCTCCCACTTCTGCTGTATTTCCCTCCACTCGGGGGGCAGCTGGACTGCTTTTTTCGGCAGGACGCCATTTTGGGTGCTGCGTGACAAGGCAGTCACTGCCTGGTTGGGATTAGTAAAGCTGTCTGTGGGACTGAAACCACATCGCGTGCCGAAGCGACAGCTCTGTGGGCGCCCTTACACGCCAAGCGGCGTGTTCTTTTGTCTGATCCTTGGGCACACACCGGGTCAGTGGGGGTGAGGGATCAGGGTGGCAGCACTGAGATGCCCGATCTCTGATGTGCCTTGATGGGACTGGGCTTCACAGGGGGAGCGGAGGGAGGAGGCTCAGAGGGAGGTGAGAGACGATTGGTGTTTGTCTGAGCTTGTTAGCTCATTCTACCAGGTCTGCAGGAGTCAGGTTTATCAACGGGTCTATCTCTGCGTGCGTGTGTGCACGTCCGCCTCCATTAAACTCACATTTCTGTGTTAATATCTGCACGTTTCACTTAATGTGTCGTCTTCTTTTGTGAGGCGTTTGCAGTTTTTGCCTGCTGTATACATGTGGGTACGTCTGCCTGCATACAGGGAAGTCACATGGGATGCTCAGGGCTACAGGGGTTATGTAGGTCATGGCCGGGGCTGTTGCGAATCCTTCGTCTCACTGAAACCCACCATACATAATTCAACTCCCGTGGTGGGGGCAGGGGTCCCGGGGCCTGGGCTGGGCTTGGGGTAGGGTTTGGGAAGCGTAGGGAGGAGGGGTGGATGACTGGCTTCAATAATAGATGGGATCATGAAGGAGAGATGGCTGATGAAAGCAAGGAAGAGAGAGATCCACATGCATGGAGGAGAGGAGGAAAGGTACGGGCAGAGTGAATCTGACAGCCATGCAAAGGAGGAAAGAGGGAAAACGGAATAAAATACAAAAAAAAGAAGAGGAGACATCTCAGTGTTGCCTTCTTCACCATCCGTTTCCCCCTGGGTCACAAAGCATGATCTCTCAGTGAGCTTTCCCAGATGTGACAGTATTTTGGCTGGCACTGGAGCCCAGTGACTGCTGGGATAAACCTCAACAGGGTTTGTATGTAAGCAGTATCAAAACAATGCCCATCTCATGGGCTTCCTCAAGATGTAACACCATTGTATTTTGATTTAATCATGTCTGCAGCTCAGTGGGGAGAACATAATGCAGCACAGTGAGGGTGTGAAGCTCGAGTCCCCTGTGTGTGAGTGTGTGTGTTTTTAAGGATGCACAGTGCTATAAATAGCCAAATCTGTGCTGGAATAAAGATATTTTCTTTGACATCAAGTCCAACAGAGAGTGTATTATTTGAGATATAAAACTGCCACAGTAATCAGATTACATTTCATGCTAAATAAATGTCATAAAGGAAGCACTTGTAGCAGATCATGGCTGCTGGCTTCCCCTTTGAGAGTCACTTAACATAATGGAGCTTTTTCTGTTTAAACAATGTTTTTGATGCAACAAATGAAATATCGAGTCTTTTCCACGTCATGTACAATGTATTATAGGGTCAGAAATAAAAATTAAAAAAAGCTTAGCGAGCATTTAATCGGTAAAAACTTCAGGTAAAAGCTTAGAGATAACAGTTAAAAAAAAAGTGGTTTAAGTGAAGCACAAAGAGCTTCTCACAGGGTCAACAGCGTTCTTTTACAGTACGAGTGAGCGATCAAATTACAGTGAAATTCATGGAGGGCAGAGACCATGACTGCCTGGTGGGAGGACTGAAGCTGCAGCATTTACATATGGAGCCAATGAGACAATATGTGCTGCAGCATTGGAGGTCACATCTCGGTCAGGCTCGCCGAGGTGAAAAGGTTGCGGGTTAAGTACAGTTGATGTCTGCTTCATGCGTCTCTGGGCTCAGCTGAGAGAAAAAATGTTTCTTGGCACTGAGAGCGACTTATTCTGCGGCTGAACGTTCAAATAACGGTCAACATGGAACATGAATGCCTGCAGGAACTTCTGGATTCTTATTTATTAAATAATAATTCTGATAAATAACCAGTTTTTTTTAGATATGAGTGCATTTCCAGCTACATTTATGTGATAAATGGGTTATAGATACTAGTGTCGGTTATATAGATGTTCATTATTTTTTTTCCTTTTTAAATCAAAGCTTTAATTCACAATTATTCTGCCGGCATTAGATGCTTCTTCCACCTTTTCTGCTTTTCTTTTGTCCTGTCCGACAGTGCACAAGCATAAAATGATCATACATTAAGTTTGCATTTTCATGAAAAATCCTATTGTCTTGCATTATAAAGAGTTTGGGGGATTTTCATGCATCTTCTGAACAACACGTTTTGGTGAATTGATCCTCTACAAGTAAAAACTAGCTTGTTTATGGTGTTTTTTTTCTAGATAATTAAATTATTCTTCTTTTATTGTGCAAAAGCAGATGAGATTTTCTTTATTTCTCTTAACAGGACAGAACGCATGTTTCACATTGATCTGATGGTTTTCAGTCCAGACTTTTGCTGTTTTAAAGTGTCACAGAGGTTCTGATAGAGTGAGATTTACACTCATACGTGACTTGGATGCTTATTGAGGCGAAGCAGCAACATCAGATTCAGATTTACATGATTCAGGCGCTGGTCTGAAAGGAGCTTCTGCTATAAAATACAACAAATTGAATCAAAGCTTTTGTTTATCAGTGAATCTTTTCACAAGTATTTTCACGTCAGTAACACCTTAATTCAACATGCCAACAGCTATAAAAGGAAATAATTTAAAGCTCTCTCCCAATTTATTAATCTCTAATCTGGTTACATTTAAAACATGTTTAATTACATTAAATGTGAGATTCAGTGGTTAAATCTTGCCCTGAGTTTCCCTCGGTCGTGTCTAAATGCACAGAGGAAACTCTCCTCCCGTCTTTAACTCAGGTTAAGCTGTTTACAGGCGCTTTGATACCCTGCGATTAAGTGTCCCTGTTGACATGAATAAACCAATTAACAGAATGTCCCGGTGCCAGCGGAGGTCAGCTCAGTCGCCTGTTAATTCCTCTCTATCTGCCCCAGCAATAGTAGAGTTACTCACAGGAGAGAGGTGATGTTTATGTTGACATCGGTATCGGCCCATAATCCTCCGACAGGACAGGATGAGTGGAAGGCAAAGATCAGGTGAACGGACAGTTTCTGCTCATTTCATTCAGAGTTTCCCTCAGATGAGTGAGGATTTCATCTTCTGTCTGTGTTTGATTTATTATAATGCATCGTTTTTATTTGATTTATTCCACCTACATTCAAGTTTTAAAATTTTGAGTTTTTTTTATTAACTTTTACAGCTGTGACTGGTATGTTTTTTGTTTTTTGTAGATTTTTTTTGTATGCATTTTAGACAGATTTTCACTCTTCTGTAGTTTCTTCTTTTCTTTTTTTTTTATCAAAAGTTTCAAAATGTCTTATTTTTTTCTTTCAGAGATTAGAGAGCAGTAATATTATAATTTTTGGGTCATGAACTCCTGACAATTTTTTTTTGTTGGAATGTAACTAAGTACAATTAATCAGGTGCTGTACTTAAGTACCTTTTGTTTTAAAGTTACTTTTTAGCTACTAAATTTATCCTCTTGCTTTAGCTGCTTTTCAGGTCAAGATTTAATATGAAAACCATTATAAATTAAAGTAATTTATCTTTTTTTTTTTTTTTTTAAACTTAAAAATTTGTATCTTAACTAGTTAAAATCCTACCTTAAAAATGCAGCTTCATAAATGCATAAAACATAATGTACATTTTTTTTTTTTTTGTACTCCTGAAAGCAGGACTTTTACTTGTAATAATTTCCCAGTGTGGTATTTCTGCTTTTATTTAATTAAAGTATCTGAATAATCTGCCCAGTTAAATCCTGCTTCAACATCCTGGTAAAAGTCACGTGACATTAATGTTATTTCATGCTGTTTTCCTTTGACTCTGCACTGTTTATTTGTATAGCAGACATTTTTCTTTTCATCCAAACTCACCGGATGTGAAGAGCACGATGGACTTGAGGCAGGAATATTCAGCCGTGTCGACCTGCAGGGCCTTCAGCTTCTCCACCTGCTCCTGGAAGACTCGGATGTGGTCCATGAAGGCCACCACGCGCTCCGCCGACATGGGCGAGGCGTGCAGGCCCGCCGCCGCCAACAGAGGGGCCACGTGGAGCGGCATGGAGCACTGGGCGGCGTTCAGGACGAAGAGCTCGCTCCATGACATACGCAACAGCGCCACCTGGGAAACAGGTAAAACAGAGCGGTTATTATAGGAAGGAAAGTGTTTTCAACCAGGCATCTCACAATTTAGTTATGAAGTCAATAAATCTTGTTTTAAAAGATAATTACTCATTTTTAATCATAATTATAAAAAAAACAACTATTTAACATTTTGCTCAGTAGTGGAGGCTTTTTGTCTCATTTCCACCCTGCATTAAGTCAAACTGTATTCAGTAGTACAGAATTTGGTCACATCATAAAATAGGAAATGCAAACTAGATACAGGACAGGAGCTTCATTCATACACAGTATTTCCCAAACAAGTAATTTATTCATTCATTGAAGGAAGAAGGAAACTTGCACACTGAACAAATATCACAGAGAGAAACAATCTGCCGGAAACTGATTATAAGCGCAGCGAGATGTGATGAAAGCTTCACTGTCTGTTTAAAGGGTCATAAATTATATGACAAAAGGAGGGAAATATGAGTTTCTTGTGTTATATAAAGTATTGGTTGATAGAAAGAAACTCAAATAAAAGATTATAAGTAAAAATTTTGCCAATTTCAATGTTGCCACAGGACAGTGCCAACGTAGGGAACATTAGACTTATTCTATTATATATGATAGGAATTCTATATAATAATATATGCAGTGTTAAACTTGTGGTTAACATGCAGCTTGGCACATAAACTACCTGGTTAAGTTTGGTAAAAGATCCCAGTTGGAGCTCAAATTAATATTTTTGCACTGAAACCTGGTTAGGGTTTGGAAACAAACCTATGTGGTTAGGTGGAGTAAAAAGAAAATCACTTTCAAACCTAATAAGTTTTTTTAGATAAATAATAACGATTAATTCTGTAATACTTTAAGAATTAATTTCCCTTGAAATATTGTTGTAGATGCAGTAAATTTGCATGGGAACATGAAACGGCGTCCAATCAGCTTTATTTCTAACCTTTTCTGCTGCATTTACAATAAAGTTGATTACTATAAGTTCTTCTCCTTTGAGCTATTGACTCTGGATAATCTAGACTGTGAGATTTAGATGCAGTTACAGGACACATGTTGGTAGCAGGTGAAAAAGATTTGTTTTTTAAATAAGACTCTCTACAGGAAGCAGAGCTGCATTTCCAAAGCACTTACTGAGAGACAGGACAGATATATATATTCTACCTCCTGACATGACGTTAATGTTTTATTAATGATGTGGTGCAGCTATAGCATGACATATTTGTGATGACTCTGTCTGCCCAAGGTGCATGTGAATATTTATAGTCGGGCGATTCCTCCATGCCGACACTTTACAGCCGGTATAAATCTGCATGTGCAGGTCTGTTTCTGCCTTCAGTGAACAACAACGAGCAGATTTCCTTTCATAAGCCGCTGAGTGGGGATGATAAATGAAAAGTATTCATTTTACAAATTGTTTTTCAAAGTAAGTAGAAGGTTGAGATTCATGAATAATCTTCACATGAATCAAACTTTGATAAACTGATTTTCTTCTTCTCGTTCTGGATCATTTAACAATATTAATGGCATTAAATCTTTTTTTCTTGAATGTGGTTCCACTTAAATATAAGACAGGCACCAAGTATTTTAAATTCTGTCATTTCTACATTTTAAGCCAAAATATGGATACCACTTGTTTGTCACTAAATATGAAGCTACACGCTGCAGCTAGTTAGCTTAGCTTAGCACAAACACTGTTGATAGCTGTTTCCCCTTTTTTCCAGCCTTTATGCTAAGCTAGCTGGTTGCTAGCCAGCTAATAGTTTTAGATTGGTATTTCCTGGACAGACACAGTATCTTCTGCTCCAGATCTTCTCAATTTCAGACTTCTCCTTTTAAACCTGCTGGTTGGCTGCGGACTCACCTGGTCCATGAGCTGCAGGTCGGGGAAGAAAGGGATGTTCTTCGCCCACTCGACAGCGCTGAAGAGCAGCCTGGCCGCCAGCTCGCAGATGTTCTCGATGCCCATCAGGTTGTTTCCCTGCATGCACTGGGCGCCGTAGCGAGATGTGGGGTAGGGCTCGGCGCGCAGCAGCAGCGAAATGAAGCCGGACAGGTAGGGCTGGCCGTTGTACGGGTCGGTGCCGTTGGTCAGGTACTGACCCGGGCTGCTCTGGGAGTTCGATGTGCGTCCTCGCTGTACAGCTGATGGAGAAAGACGAAGATAAGATAAGATAAGATAAGAAGGAAATTCTGGTTCGAGATTGCTCCAAAGAATTACAAAAATAATGAACAGGTAAAACAATATAAGAAAACTGAACAAAATAGGTATTAATAATAGTATATGAATAATAATAACAACAAAAATATAGGTGAAAAACAAAGTTTCTAAGGAGTTTAGAGAATCCAGCTGCTTAAATCTGAACTTTTATGTGTGTTTCTTCATCTCAATCTATCTGTTAACAGACAATAAGTCACTTTAATGATATAACATCTAAACTTGTCCAAACTGGCTGCATGCAAACTGAGGTAAAACCTTAAAACCCTGCACGAGAAACAGAAACGCCAGGAGACGACGACTGAAAAGAAAGAGTGAAATTGGGCATGTCAAATGTGTGTCGGGCGGGGAGGGTTTGCAGAACGGGGTCAAAGGGGCAAAAAGTGTGGAGACAGGAACATTTCTCTGACTCCTAAATATGTCAGCGCTCGTCTTTGCAGCGCAGCGGTGGAAAGTGGCCAGGCCAAGGCCATCCTGCACCGCTGTTGTGCATCAATGAGTAATGACAAGCAGCAGCTGGTAAAGATATAACACTTCTTCACACCTACATATGTTATGCACCCGCGCATGCATACACACACATGCACGCACCACACATGAATACATACGGCAACATGCCCCCGCCCCTCCTCCTCCGCCTCCTCTCTGCTGGCAAATGGCTCAGCCTGAGGCGAAAAGGGCACGCAGAGGCCAAGCTCTTCTACACACACACACACACACACACACACACACACACACACACACACACACACACACAAATGCCCACCCACCCCCTCCCCTGTGGAGCGATGATGATGCGGCGAGCGCTCAAAGGCCCATTTGGAAAACACCTGTTCAGTCATCCCCACTGTCTGACTAATAACTCCATCTACTGTTACACAGAGAGGGAGAGAGGAGGGGGGGGGTGCAGAGGGGGCCACGTGTGAGGGGAAAAATTAGGTAAAAGGGTGAAATGCCGAGATAAGGTGGAGAGGGAGAGAGCGGGAGGTGATAAGTTGATAGAAAGGGGAGATTGAGGGCAGAGAGGGGAACAAGAGGAAAGGTGCGGAGTTCGGTGCATTTGAATATAGCCTGAGATGAGGCTTCAGATAGAGAGCGCTGGTTTACATAAAGAGACAGGTGGAAGCAGGAGGTGAAGAGGGCTGGGATAAAGGCGAGGCGGAGGAGGGGTTCGGAAAATGCTTTTCAACTCTGCATCACCTGTCACCTCACACGCAGCAGCTGTGTCAATGAACGCACCGTGGCACGTCTGAGAAACGAGAGGTCAAATCACTCAGGAGTGTTATAAAAATGCCTCTAATTCTAGCCTGTCCTCCGAGCTGAAAAAACATACCTCTGCACAAAAGGTGTTGACCTCAAACTACTAGTTTTTCCCTGTGAACTTGTGTCAACCCGTGTTCCCGGAAAAGAATGTGGTCGGCTTTGGCAAACAGAGCAGCCTCGCTGTGGGCCGAGCCGTGAGGAGGTGCTGCCTGTCACAAAGACGTTGCACAATGGGACATTCCTCGTCACTCTTGTCTTGCTTTGCAAAAAAAAAAAAAAAAGGAGGCCTGTCAGATTAGCCACACGTGTCTGTCTTTGCAGGCTTTATAAACCAAAAGAAAATGAAACGCCAGCTGGAGCAGCGGGGGTGAGAGGCAGTCTGAGAAGAAAGGAGCAGCAATTTCCACAAAGATTACCTGGTCAAATGTGTTTTCGGTGGCTGAGAGTGTGAAGTGAAAGGCTGCTAAATCACACAGCGCCGCTGCCTGTCACACGAGTTATTGTAATGCAGGTTTGTGAATGACTCAACAGGTCGTCCAAAGTAAACTGCATGTTCATTACTGCGCATTCAAGCATTTTATGAAAAACAGGACGTCATTTGTACATTAGTTTAATCATCCAACAATGGGAAAGTTCAGCTCAAATCTTCTCTTATCTTTTCTTGTTTTGCTAAAAAAAAGATTCATTTTTTCTCCTCTAAGTTTGACCCAAGAGGCCAATTTGTGATGCTAAAATATATTTAAAGAACTCCACAGTAAAGCCTGATCTATATGTTGGCCATTATTACTGACTGATCAGAAGCATAAAGGTATCTATCAGTATTAGCAGATATGTTGACTGATATGACATTTTTTGTACATAATATATATTACAAAAAAGGATGCCATTTATTTTATTTTAAAAAGGGCAGCAACTGACTGACACTAAACATAACAAACTGATGATAATTTAGCTATTTATTTTATTTTTTTTAAACTATTGCTGATTTTTTTTTTTTTACCTCTAAAATGGGTGTTGGTCTCAAAACGTTTTGATATCAGTCAGGCTCTGATCATCTTTCCTGAAATAATAACCTGGTAAATCAGGATTTAACCCAAGACCATGTTGACAGCATGTGTTTTCTGCCTGTTTGAGTTCCATAGAGTTGCGTTAAATTAGATATAAGTCAGTTGTTATTTCCAAAACTCAGCGAGTCTCACCAAAACAAGGAAGGTTAGAGGAGAAATGTGTGTTTTGTCACTTTAAGGGGGTTTAAGCACAGAAACACCTCTTTAACATGGGGAACCATCAGTGTTGGGGTATAAATAAGCAGCTTTAGGCTTCTTGGTTTTGGTTACAATAATAAAGATGGTTAAGTTTTGATTAAAGAACTCTGACTGTCTGGAGGAAACCAGGAATAAAATGTCATGTTGCTGGGTGGAGCCCCTGACCTCCTCCTGACTGTGTCGCTCTGTAATAACATCACCTGATTTCCTCTTTCGCTCACAGGGGACCAGAGTCATTTCTGCCGCTGCTGGAGGGTTTTGTGTCTTGAACATGTGTCATCTTGAAGCAACTTTCTGTCCCGACAGACTCTTCCCTGACCGTCAGAGCACTTCTCTGTCCTCGCTTATTAATGCCTGAAATCTGAAATAAAGTGAAACAATCTCCTCTACAGGGGTGAATAACCTGGTTTGTACCTCTTTTGTGCTTCTCACTAATGCGTTTAGTGAGCGAGCTGTAAAACCTCACTGTCCCTGAATATATCAAATTCTACAAAATTCAATGACGTCCCACAAATTCCACGACCTGCCGGGACCCCGCCGCCTCTCATGTCTCTGATATGTGTACACAGCTATTAATCTGCTCTCATATTGATTGGTGGTTAATCCTGCAGATGGTGGTGAATCTACTTGATCCACTTGACTTTTCAAAAGCCTCATTGTGGAGGTCACTCGTGGCTGAGAGGCAGAGCACTCGAGCACTTGTGACCGAGACACATCGCTCTCTGTTTTTTCCTCGCCTACAGCTGGCAGGAGGAGCCGAGAGAGAGAAAAGAGAGGGGGGCGATTATGGAGAAAAGGTCCAAAGGAATAGAGAGGAAGACAGACAAGTGTAGAGACAGAGAGATGTCGTATCTTGACGTAGAGGAGGGCAGCAAGAGAGCGAGAGAGACAGGATGACATTAGAGAGAAGCAGATGCCCGGGGATAAGAAAAAAATGAAAGCAGGGTCAGAGAGAGAGAGAATGAAGAGGGGGATGGGTGTTAAACTCAGATTTGGGTGTTTGCCATAAACTGTTTCCTGCTTTTTAATTGGTGCACTGTGGCTCAGCTTAATGTAACTGACTGTCATCAGACAACAAGAGGCGGAAAGGAAAGTGATTCAAATTATTCTGATATCAAATGAACAAAACAACAAAAAAAGGGGTTGAATAAATCCAACAAATCCCAAAACAAAAACAGCATCCCGTGTGTGCATGCAGGGGATAAAATGCAGGCAAAGGACGAGGAGAGAGGAGGAGAGTGCATGCAAACAGAGGTACCATGGGACATTTCAGCTGCGACTTTTAAAATGCCACTTCAGCAAATGGCAGCTGGCAGAGTGCACAGTTCGCTGCCTCGCTGCCCTGGATTAGCCTCTGGGTCAGACTGTTAGTGGAATTACAGCAGCTAAATACAATTAAGGCCTATCAACATTTGGACTAAAAGGTCACGGTGCCGGGGCAACACAGACGCATTATAGATTTGGCTCGGTCTGACAGTTGCGTTTAATAAGTAGATTTTCCATTTCTAAAGCTTCCACTGGCGAGCGAAAAATAAACACGTTACCCCGCGTGAACCTGTGACTGTCTCTGCACGTCACATCTCGCCACAGCTCGGCTCGGCCAGGCGTGCATGCGTGAGCAGAGAGGTTTACAATATTTAAACATCCGGCAGTCGCCATATATCACAGCACATGCACACAACAAGCTAAAAATGTGCTTAAAAAAAATTTTTGAAGGGAAATAAGACAGATTTTAACATGCTTCTGTGTCACTGCCAGCCTGTGTAAATGTTCATGATCCAGCTCAGCGGGTCAGTGCGATGTGACACAGAGGTAATATCTCTGTGGCTCTCCCAGTTTTATTTTGGCCCTGAACTCTGACCTGCAGGTCGCCGCTCTGCAGCAGGGCGACGCTCCCGACCAGAGGCAGATAGGAGGCAGAGAGGAGCTAATGTGTAAACCAGGAGAGAGTCAGAGATAAAGAGA
>JAOWBC010001592.1:21888575-21902220 GCA_028566105.1 Hypoplectrus providencianus
GAGCGACACACTCTGTAAATACTGATCAATGTTTCTCATGATAGATGGTTATAGGTACAAAACAAAACTTCAAAAAATAAACAAAAACTAAAAGTATGACCTGATATTTGCTTATAATAAGTTAGGAAGAATATACTGGTGTAGGAAGTGAAAATGCACTCGGTAAGATATCAGGATTTAAGATAAAAACACGATCATTTAAAGGAACTTAACATTTATTTTAAGCTAAACTCATAACAGTGCGTTAAGAAGTTAAAATGAGAGTTATCTTTACAAAGTGAGACTACTGCGTACATTAATGCATCCAAAGAGTACTTTTACTTTTTGATACTCGTAAGTAGTTTCCTGATACTTTTGTACTTTAAATGCTTGTTGTGGAGTAATTAAAACATATCTCTCTATCCCCCATTTAAAAAAAAAAAAAACTATGTATGTGTGAGTTTACATTGTTTAATAATGATAATAATATTAGCACTAAATAAAGCGCTTATCAGGAGACTCAAAGATGCTTTACAAGAAAAGTCTTTTTATAAAGAACAATAATATAACAAGCAAAGAAAAAAAAATAAATTTTACTTTAAAATTTGGTATGTTGAGCACAAACTGGCTCAAAGTGTGTGTGTGTGTGTGTGTGTAATTGTGATGTCACAAATCCTGTTTGCATGTCCACAACTTAGACTCTGAATTAAAAACATATAAATCTTCTGTCAGATTGTTCATGTTGGGCATCCCTCTCCTCTGTCCTCTCCTTCTCTGCACTCATTCATCAGCAGGATAACTCACAGTGTGACTCATTAAACGTGCAGCTCGGTCGGATCTCTGCTGCTGCTGACGTGCAGGTGAGATTGACAGCTGCTCAGCAAACATCTTGATGGTGATTTTGATGAAAGGTCAGAGGAGCTAACTTGTTCCTACAGGTTCTATTTGTGGATCATGAATCCCTTCGACTGTGCCAGCAACTAATCAGAGGCTCATATAGGGTTTTCAGAGTTGCCTCGGACTGATCGTAACCTCTGATTGGATCAGCACTAATCCTGCAGTCTGACGTCCCTCTGATGGAATTTCCACAGGCCTACCATCCGACGGTAATTACATGACCCCAGAGATCTTCAATACCCTGAATAAGCAACGCATGTGGCGCGTGGGTATTCTCACGACTCTGCTGCGCCGTTGCCGTGCAGCGCCGGTCAACATGTAGTATACAGTCGCAATCGCCGCGGCCGCTGAGGTTTAAATGACCCCGCGGCGTCCGGGGGTCACTCGACTTCTCTGTACTTCAGCGAGCAAACGGGTCTGCTCAGAGCCTGTCCTCTGACTGCTAAACGTGTGCAGGGGTGGAAAAAGGCCAAATTCCCCTCCCTGCAGTTAAAATCTCAGACGGTGGTCTTTAACGCATACTCCCACTCCCGCTCCCTCCCTCCTGCAATCCCAATAAAAACCTCTGACCAACAGTTGACCTTTTGCATGGCCCCCTTCTCGCTGCTCCCCCGTCCTCCCTGCTCTCCTTCGCTCTCCTTCTCTCCGTCCATTCCTTCTTCCCCTCCGCCACAGCGGCCTGCGGCGGGCCAATGGGAACCAGCAGCTGCAGGGAGAGAGGGCTGGGGTTCTGGGCTGGGCAGAGGGGGGTGTCAGGGTCAAGGGGGGTCACAGTACTGGTAAAGTCATCGCAGGGGCTCCAATGAGGGGGCATCGCTTCCCCCTTCAAAGGCTGTGCGGTGACGTCCATACACCCCTTGCACCCCTTCTCCTCTTCCACCCCCCCCTCCACCTCTCTCTCCCTTGCGGCCCCCTTTGGCCCTGCTGTTCCTTGGCTCTCAGGGGTCAAGACAGCCGAGGGTTAATAAAGTGATACCAGGTGTTGGCCAGAGAGAAGCGTTTCTTCCCCCCCTTCTTCTCTCTTAACTCCCAGCAGCAGCAAGCTGTGGGCCCCCCATTTCACACCACTGGATCCTGCTGGGACGCCGAGCCTGAGAGCGAGCGCGCTGGAAGGGGTGGCCGTGCATGTCAGAGAGAAAACAAGCCTCAGGTAGCGTGCTCTCTCCGTGTTTGTGTGCATGTGTAAGTGTCACCCGTTTCCTGAATGTGTGTTTGCACATGTACGTGTTGCACAAAGCTGCAACCACTAGCAGACTGGAGGGGGGGGGGGGGCAGCACGCTGAATGGCATCGTAGCTCCACGGGGCCTCCAGGACAATACGGGGTTAACCGACCCAACAAAGTGGCCGATTATGTCTCAGTGGAGGAACCTTGGAAGCAAAAAGATCCCAAATCCTACCACTGTCGTTCCCCTGGATCAGTGGACACACAAACACAGTCGTGGGGCGGGGGAGGGGCCCGGCTGGATTTAGGGCTGTGCAAAGAGCTGAGGTGGAATGGTTTCTCTTCTGTTGACCACTAGAAGAAGAGGAGGCTGAATAGCTGCAAAGATCAAACCCAGTGAAAGGGAGTCATTGTGGCGAGAGCAAATGGCCTCTGACAACGAGCAAAGAACAAACAGAAGGAAGCCGTCAGCGCTGGAGCGCTCGCACCAGCTAACGAGAAGGAGCTCCGGCTTGTGTGTGCAAGTGTGAAACAAGCGTGCATGAGAGTTTGCCCTTGTGTGCACAAATATGAGCCAGGACATTCGCACATTCGCAAAAAACACCTTTTAGTCCAACCTGCTGAATGAAGGAGGTCCTAATTAACGCTAATTAACATCAACGACAAGTCGGGGTTATTAGTCCGGCTAATCCCCCGTTTACATTTTCCCCTCTCGCAGGAACCCTGCTGGCCAATTCTTACCCAGCCACAGAAAGGACGCATTGTTAACGGGCCCGGCATCAAAGATTCGCAATGAGCTGCCTCCATTAAGGCCTGAGAGCCGGTCCTGATCCAAACACCCTGCTCCAACAGCCTGGGGAGTGGAAGCAGCGGAGGGAGGGGCGGAGGTCAGGCCCCACGTTCAGACGGCTCCGTCCGATCCATCAATGACTCGTTTGCTCTCGTTCATGATCCCTCACTGGCCGGAGAGTCTGAAAGAAAAGAAAAAGTGGAGAAAAGCATGAAAAGGGCAGTAGAGGATCCGATGCTGTAAAAAGACTTGAGTGTTTATAAAGTGACGATTCATCGTGTGGAGGACGAAGTGAAGGAAGTGAGCGTGCGAGCCGATAACACGAGCACAGGTGCAGGCGGGAGCAGCAGCGCGGTAGTCACTGAAACAAAAGCCCGGCTGGTTTTAGAAGTGTTAAACTGGTGCAGACGGTGATTATGGAAGTCCTAAATATACATGTTCACACACACACAAACACAAAGTGTGATATTCACTCTGACATTAATAAGTTATTCTGCCGGAGGAAAAATCTTCTGACAAACCTTTGAATGTCTGTTGATTTAACATGTTAAACACATTAACCAGAGCGGTAAGAAGTATTCAGACTTAATTAGGTAAAAGCACAAATATCAAACTGTGTAATTAAGTCATGACAAGTAAAAGTCCTGAATTCAAAACCCACTTTAAAACAGTACAAATGTATCAGCATAAAAAATACTTAAAGTATCAAAAGTAAAAGCAGGGACCCATTTAGATTGTTTAATATATTTCTAATCTATTAAAGGATTATTATAATTAATACATAAACCCTCATAACACTATATTGAGGAGTTTGAATGATCCCTACCTTGACATAAATGTAAAAAAAAAAAGTCCCATAACTTAACCATCTTGTTTTTTTTGTGTTAAATCTTCATCCTGTCATCCTGAAAAAAGTAACTCAAAGTGTCAGATAAACGTGGTGAAGTTTAAAGTCACATAAAATGGAAAAAGTATGTCTAAAATTACACTTATGTTTAGTTCTTGAATAAATCTACTTAGTTATATTCCAGCACTGACCTTAAATACTTTCCGTTCCCTTTAATAGGAACATTTCACCACTTTTACACGTAAAGGTCAGTTCAGCTGTCATGAGTTTAACTCAGCCTGTGAAAACGGTTGGTAAAAGTTTTCTGTTGCTCAGGGCGCCACTTATATTATAGATAATATATATAATTTTCCATACATTCACCCGGACATGTGACAAGTACTGCACTTAAGATACTTGTACTTCAGTATTTCCTTTTTTTTTTTTTTTTAAATCTCTGCTACATTTTGAAGCAAATATTGAACTTTTTACTTCAACTGTTTTTAAACTTAAAAGACACAATACATTTAAAGTAATTCAACATTTTTTATTAAGTAGTCAAAATGCTGCTTAAGTAAATGCATCAATAATAATAATAATAATAATCCAGTAATATATTTGGAATATATGAAACAATCTGAATGGGTTCATTCTGCATAACAAGTACTTTTGATACTTTAAGTACATTTTGATGCTGATACTTTTGGACTTTTACTTCAGTAGGTTTGAATGCAGGACCTTTGCTTGCTGTGGAGTGATTTCACAGTGTGATATTAGTACTTCTACTTAAGTAAAGGATCTGAATATCTTTAAATCTTCTGGGTCCTTATCACAGCTGATCTGGCCCCTTTGCTGCATGTCTGCCTCTTCATCTCCTGTCACTATTAAAATACCAC
Source organism: Hypoplectrus providencianus (assembly GCA_028566105.1). NCBI lineage: Eukaryota > Metazoa > Chordata > Actinopteri > Perciformes > Serranidae > Hypoplectrus > Hypoplectrus providencianus. Next base: position 21,893,127 of record JAOWBC010001592.1, read on the forward strand.
AAAAATAACCTAAAAAGAAACAAAAACATCCGAAAACATTGGGAATTCCTCATAATTTTTCCGTTTAAACGATATTTTGCTGCACAGTTTGAGCCTGTGAGGCCTGATTCCTGCTTGTTAAGGGGTTAAATTAATTTGCATGCACTACTTTCACACAATATTTCTGTTCTCTGTGTATTAACCCATCCTTTGACCCTGGTTTCTCCCCTGGAAGCGGCGAGCCGGACAGAGAGAGGGCCACTTGTTCTGGATCTGCTGTCATTGCACAGTCAAAGTACGCCACTTCCTCTGCCCACCACAAGAACCACAAAACCCGCAGAGCGCCAAAGGCAGAAACCCACAATTCACATATTGTGAGGCGGAGTATAAGTCAAAGCAAGTGTCATGAGGGAGCCGAGCAGTTTTCTTTGTCACGCTGAAACAGCTGACAAAGAGCTTTTATTGTGATTAAAAGCGTTGGACAGTGTTTCAGCATGTTTGGTGGTTCAGCTACCTGCTGCAAAAAGCTGCAGAATCAAAACTCTCAAGCATCTTTTATAACAGAATCTGAAACTTAAAGCTTCTTATATTATAATTAAAAAGCTAAAAGACCCAAGAACAAGGCAGTTACTGAATCTCTTTCTTTGACATTTCCCTGCAGAGTTCACTGTCTCTTTACAGCCTCTCTTCAGTTTTCAAGTAACATTATTATTCCTTAAAAAATCTTCTCCATCACACCATCGTAAATCACTCCCTGCTTCATAAAAGCGTTAGCGTTTCCTACGACAGCTCCACTGCAGCCTCTCTCTTTTTTTAAACCTTTGCTTCTTTAAGCTTCGGAAAGTAAATACAATAAATTCCAGCACATAGCCAGAGCCGGGGTGTTGTGTTATTTTTCGGCACCGCGGGTAAGCACAATAGAAACACAGCTGTGGTGATCAGTCCGGGCTCCCCGGGAGCCACCGGAGGCCCGGAGCACATGTTCGTTAATGATCAGTTACAAAAGGCCACAATAGGAGCGGCGAGTCGCTGAGGTCTGTACTGCTTTGCATCTGAAACCATCTGAATGACTGAACCTTCTGCTAAATGTTTAAACCCAGGATGTGTCTCCTTGGATTGATTGCGGTTGACTCGACAGTTTAAACTCTTGCTGAGTGAGGTGTTGGACCGTTTTTTAATGAGTGAGCTCTCTAAAATGGTTTCATACAATGTTTAACACATGCTTTATCCGTCCTCTCTGGAGCTGTTTGGACATTTTGAGCCCTAAAAACAAGTTAAGAAACACGATCTGCAGCGTGCACGATTAAGATCTGCCTATCTTCTCCTCTCCTGCTCGGTTCCAGAGGCCTGAAGCAGCGCTGCAAGTTCACACTTCACAAGAGCTCATTGAAAGTCAGTCCAGACTGCTGAAAATGAGGCACTTCATGCAAAGTTAGAAATTATACATTTTGCATTAAATTCAAAGTCCAAAACGTGAACCACATCACCCTCATATGTTCTGTGTTTTTTTAATTAGGCCGAGATTCAACGTATCTGTGGTTTGCAGAGACATTAAATACCAACAGTCATTTTTGGTTTTATTACAGTTTCAGTCCAGGATTTGTTGGTGATTGAAGCTCACATTCACATTAATAACTTTTAATCCCATCCCAGCAAACATCAGTCAGAGCAAAAAAACTGTTTGGGTTTGGTTCGAACTACGACTGGTACTTAAAAACACGTTTAGCATTATGTGCATCTTCATTTAAAATGTGTTCTTGCTTTGCTGTTTTAAGCGCCAAACCACACTTTGTTTAATTGTGTCAGTGGGGAACACTTCCTCCAAGCACAGGTTTTTTTTATGTATATAGTTTCCAATGACACATTTTGATCTTACAGGGAATTTAGCAAAGAAGCTGAATAAACCCATTATGGAGGCAACATATTTCAGTCATTAGTAAAACATCTGGAAAGGTTGCTAACTCATGCAAAGACACGTTGATTTGACATTTAAACTGTCATTAAACGTCTCAGTGTTTGTAAAAGCACAATCAATTCAACACGTTCATGCAGCTCAGCCCTGGTTTAACTTAACAGAGGCAGAATACAGCATTTCAATCAATGAGTAATCTTTGTGCCTCATCAGCCACTAAAACTAAACATATAAATAAACCGAGTCTGTCAACTGGTGGGCAAAATGATTTTTTATAAGCCATGACAGGTTTCAGAGCTCCTGACTGACAAACCGCCCAAAATGGATCTGAAGCATTTTTCAAATAGATGTGTTTCGACTGCGGACGATGTGACACGGAGGTCAGGCGAGTTTAGGTGTTGCCTTGTGACGGCCGAGTCTCCTCCAAACGACTCCCACGGAGCAGTAAACATCAAGAGAAAGTTCCAAATGCTCTGAGCACTGAAGCTGCAAAAAGACGTTTTAAAAAAAGAGCGCTGCCCGAACAAGCTCACACATAAACACCGATCTGTGCACGCGCAGGGCCAACACGCGCATGCTCACGGCACCTATGTATATATGTACACACACACACACACACACACACACACACACACACACAAACACACAAGCACCTATCCCTGCAGGGCGATCCACGACCCTCCCCCACCCCTGAAACCCGATCTGTCGGCATGCAGCGCGGAATTCTCCAATCGCCCTGACTTTTGACCTCTGCCCTTTTTGGCAGTGCACACAAGAGAAGATGAAGTGCCCAAGCCTCTCTCTTCCCCAACACAAAAAATCCCCTGTTCTAGCAGCCCTCCCACACATGAACGGGCACGCACACACACAAACATAGTACACACATACACACACACAAAAACTGATTCCCATTTGGGACGCATTTGAGGCCAAACACGCTCTCCGGTTCCTGTGAAGCACATGATCAAAACAATTCTCGATATGTAGGTGGCAGATATATATGTGTGTGTGTGTGTGTGTGTGTGTGTGTGTGTGTGAGTGTGTGTGCATAGAGAGGAACTCTGACTTTTAAAATCCTCTCTTGGCATTGTTCACATAGCAGATGCACAACAGAGCTGTTAAAGCTTTGAGGGTTTTTAGCGAACAGCCACCACTTGTTATCATTAACATCATCATCGTCCACAGTCGCCGTCATTGTCCTCGTCAACGGAGGGACCGGAGCCGGACCGGAGTCACAGAGAGTCACAGAGAGAGTCACAGCCATGTGTTTCTGTCATTTGCCCCCTGACTCTGTTTGTGTGGTGCCAGTGTGAGTTTTGCGTCTGTAAATAACATTTCTTGTGTGTTTTCAGAGTCTCACCTGCTTCAAAATCTCCATCTGAACAGGCTCAACAAATGGCTGAGAGAAAATATGTTCAGAGCTTTTTTAACCTCAAGGAAAGTTGTTTTGTGTTTGTTTCACAGTTGGATTACAGAAAAACTCCTGGTTGGATTTTAAAGCCCTAACTGTAACACTAACCCTAAGTCAAAGATGAAAAATAAATAAATAAAAATAAATAAATAATAAATGTAAGTAATGTACCTTTCTGCACAGCTCAGATTTGCCACAGCTCAGCATTTTGGAACCACTTAACTCTGTTTTAATGCCCTGCTATGGTGGTAATAAAGATTTTTAGAGGCTTGAATAAAAAGACAAAATACTTCAGTAAAAAAGCACAAGACTCAGTTTCAATTACAGCACAACTGCTGTGCACTGAAGTGATTGAGAATGTGGTGTAACAACATAGTTCAAAACTTAAACTTAATTTGGCAAGTCCCAAAAATAAACTTTTTGAAATAAACTTTAATTTTTTTGTAATCCTGCTGACAAACCATTAAAAAAAATCAACCAACTGAACTTTAGTGAGTTATGTTCCTGTTTTTCTCCTTGTCTTTGCAATTTGATCATTTATCAAAAGAAGCTGATTATTAATCTCACTCATGGCCTCAAACTGAGCTGTAAGTTGTTTACGTGCCTCTCTGTGATATTTTACAGTACTCTGGGTGTGAGAGACTTTCCCATACGTCTGACCCCGTATCCCAAAATGCGTCTTTAAAATCTCTCTCCTCCGCCATCTGACCGCTGCCATTTGTGCATTGTGTGTGTCCGGCATGACTGCTCTCGTCATTTTCCCCTTTGATTGGCCTTCACACAATGTAATCAGTGTTGCAGCTGTCTCAAAAGACCTCTTGTGCAGCATCTGAGCAATGCCGATCACCCCGATGCGTCCACAACTTTGCTTTTAGTTCCATTCAGGCGCTGTGACAAACGGCAAACTGTCTGGTGAGCATGTGTCAAGCCACTTGATTTAGTGCTTTGTTTGACTGCACTGGCCCTTTTCTGAATGTCGCCTCCGTCTTGTATGGCCTCACTGTATTGGTAAAAATTGCCATGGCCGTAAGCTTGAAATTCTAATGTACAGACAGTCTGAAAGAATTGTCCCACTGTATGTGTGAGTCATTTGATGTACTTCCAGCACACAATAGAAGGCTTATTCCTAAATTTTCTGTTTTGTGAACACGGATGAAATGATTGACTCGAATCATCAATCAAGATCATCTTTGGGTCGAACTGCATAAATTCTAAAAAGCTCTCGGATGCAGAAACATAACACAGAAAAAACATAAGAACCAACATATTTCCCTAATCAGGACGTGGAATAAAGATCCAAGCCGGCGTGTTTCAGGGGAGCGCCATGTGGTTTTAGTTATATTGTTAGCCGGTGATGTGCTTTTAACTAGGTATAACTCAGTGAGCCGGACCCCTAAACTGTAGCCAATCCATTAAGACAAAGCTCTCTTGATCCCTTTCTTTAAATCCTCCACCGTGGCTGATTAAATGTAGCCGATTTTCACGCCTGTGCCGCGGAGGCCGCGAGGCCTGAATGGCTCCTCACAGCACGACCACAGTGTGCTGTCACTCCAACGGCCCGAGGAGGAAGCAGAGGATAACCAGGATAAGGAGGGACCAACACCGGGGAGGTAGTGGGGTTTTGAGATCCTGGTCGGACCTTGAAAAACTGACTGAGGTGGACAAAACGTTTTACTTTTATCAGCTCAGCATGAAAAACGCACGCAAGATTCTTTGCAAAATATAATAATGGTATACTTTTCTGACATGTCTCATCGATTATTGAATGATGTGGAGAACAAATGAAAGTCTTGATTGGTTTTCTGTGAACTTCGTAAAGTCAAAACAGTCAAACAAAGATAAGAACTGAACAGAAATATAGGCGACACAATCAGTTACAGCTCTAGTGCAACTCAGTGAACCTCCTCAGACCTGATGTCCACATGCCTGGATGTCACATTTTAGGTTATACCACAATCGTTAATTCTACTTACCTGAGGTTTTATGTCCATGTATGTGGACACTAACGCTGCCATCTAGTGTCAAAGAGTCCATCACGCTACAGGTAAAATTAAAAATGGCCGACAGTCTGAAGGAACGTGGGAGCGGTCACTCCAAACCCAAACATGGAAATTTTAAGAAGTCCAATCATATTTCATATTTCATTATTCTTGTTTGGATGAGTATAAGCACTGTAAGTTTCAAATGACATGCAAATAATTAGTAAATGTAAATGTCTAGTCTGATTCAGACCTAATGTCCATATGTGGACATCATTTTTCTACTTAATGTACTTAATGTTCCAGGTTCCAATAAGTTCAGACATCAATGAGAAATAAACAATGCACATTAAATAAGAGCTCAGGTCTGAGGAGGTTAAAAAAAAAATCCCTAATCATTTTAAATTATTATTATTAGATTAAAGCTTGACCTAAAAAGTAATTAAAGTACAATAATTGCCTCAAAATGCAGCAGAGTAGAAGTATAAAGTTACACAAAATGGAAATACTTAAGTAAAGTACCAGCGTGTTAATACAGTACTTGAATAAATGTACTTGGTTGTATTCCACCACTAATAACAATAATCTAGTATTTCCCTGATTGAAACATCTGATGTTTCTGACAATTTAAGCGATTGTTATAACAGTTCCCATGATGCATTGACCTTTTTCACCTCCCCAATCTTTGTTTCATGAGCCGTTTCAAAGGAAAATAACCCAATTACAGGCAAATCCAGTAAATTCCTTCCCCCAGATCAGTCCAAACAAAGCATTACTTATGCATCACTTGACTCCCAATACGTGACCCTTCGGACAACACACTGCCCCCCCGGCTCCCCCCTCCCTGCTCAGAGAGGGTGTTAAGACCTGTCCCTGCTCTCCCGAGGGAATGCTGGGAAAGGAAAGCCTCCACATCTGTCCCAAGCCTCGGGCGGAAGGAGCGAGACGGAGAGGGGAGGAATTCCTTCATCCACGAGAGAGAAAGAAATGAGGACGGAAAGTAAGAAAGAGAGAAAAGGAGAGAGAGAGAAGAAAGACGCAGGTGAGCAACAGGAACTTAAAAAGGATCAAAAATAGATTAAAAACAACGTAAACCAGGACGGGCTGACATCCAGGAGGAACCGAAACACAGACGCTCAGAGTGAAAGAGTCACTTAAAGACGGAGAGAGTTTGTGAATGAGAGATGGATCTTGTCTCCTTATGAAGCCATCCATCACTCGGTCAATAGCCCAGTGGGCAGAGGGAGGGAAGCAGGCACCCCGGGCCTCCTTCAAAAGGCCTGGAGGAGAGGAGGGAGGAGAGGAGGGAGGAGAGGAGGACGGCTGCAATGTGCTGCTGGAGCTGTGATCTTTACCTCCCTCCCTCCTGTGAAGTCAGCAGGGAAAGTGATTAGGCCTGCCTCCTCCTCCTCCTCCTCCTCCTCTCCCTCCTCCTCCTCCTCCTCCTCTTTCCCTCTAATGCAGGTTGTAACAGTTTTAGGCCTCTCAATGAGGCCTGCTGCTAATTTCTGCACCTCCTCCCTAATGTACCGCTGCTGCAGACCTTCAATACACAACTAACACACCTGCAATACACAATCCAACAATCTCCTCCTCTCTCTTTCTTTTTGGTTTTCCTGTCATTTTACAACTAAAATAAAATGTCTTAAGTCAAAATCTCAAAGCTTTTTTGCTCTCAAAGCCTCAATCTGAAAGGGCCCGTAAATATGAATAACAAATGATCTTCCCATGTCCGTTTTCTGCATGCATTGGTTATTACAGAATATTTTTCAATCAACAAGAATAATGAGGTTTAAGTCACATGTGAGTTAGCATCTTTTTTATTTACTTTGAGATTGAAGACAGAACTTTGTCCTGTTATGTCATAATACTGAAGTTTTTCCCTTTTCCTCCCCAATATTCAAATTCTTTTCTGGCTAAAAAAGTTTTCGAACCAACCTTGCAACACTGCAGAGGCTAAACAGATACTTATAAACCAGATAAGCATGTGTGCTTTTTTTAAAGTCTGCAGTTTTGTTGTATTTAGGCTATGAAATCACTGCTCTACATTCAGGGCTGGTGAGGTTTTATAATAGATAATTTAATAATAATTAAATAAATGCACAAAACACTCAAACGCAGGCAATGTGACATAATAAGGTTAAAACATGTTATGTTTGAATCACACAAGGGACAAAAACCTTGACATTATCATTTCATGTGTGCATCAAGTACTTTTTCATCCTTAATCAAAACTATCAAAGGAGGAAGAAAAAAAAAGGAGATGCGAGCCTACTGTTAGTGCGTATGAATACTCTCCAAATATCTGAATCAACTCGAGGTTAGACCAGAGTCAAATGAATAAATCAAATTAAGAGATTAGATAAGGTTGCTTTTCTGTTGAGTAGACAAAAAATACAAAAATCCAGACAAGAATTTAAAAAAACTACCCGACTTTAGTCTTTAGCATTCCCCAAAACTGAATGAACCCTGTATACAAATTGATCAAACAAACAAACAAAAACACCTACAAACTTGAGCAAACACAACGTCTTTTTCCTCCACTATGTTCTTCCGTCCTTTACATTTTAATTTGCCTCCTCTCTGGCAGTTCTGATACAGAAATGAGATGTAAACACACTTTCACGCCGGGGTGTGACAAGTGTGAGATGTTGTTGACCCCTGGCTGTCCCCTCTCGTTCTGTTAAGGTCCCTTAACGTTAAGGTCACAACCTAGCAGTTTTATTGGCCCTCTAAAGTCATCAGTGCATTGGGATTGGATGAAAGCCCTCTAATGGAGTCAGTAATTGGTCCAGTTTATCAGTTTATTAGGTGGCCTGGCTGTGGGAACAGCTTTGACGTATAAAGTAAAGTATACATCATTAGCAGAGGGCCGGCTCCTTCGGTCAGGACACAGTTTGCATCAATGCATCATCTGGAAGGAGATATTTTGTTTGTTAGTTTGTTTTAAAGAAAAAACCCTAACCCTATGAGACATTTTTTTCTGACAACTGTCTTATATTACCAACTCAATTTTTGTGTTTTTACCATATTGAGTGTAAAAATGTTGCCTCTTAATTATTCTGTAAAGAAACAGTTGAAGTTTTTCTCTTTTTCGACTTATTTTATCTACTAATCCATTCACTGTCTGACAGCACCGTGCACACACACTTTGTCACTTTTCCTGCAAGAGGATCGAATGAAATCACCAACTTAAGCTGTCATGGAGATATATTGTGCCCTATTTGTTGTCTGGTGCTCTGAGGAGTGACAGGCCGTCAAAGGCTCCGTCCACGACCTCCAGTAAAGAGGAAAGCTCTGGTCTTTGGTCTTTTCTCTCGGGTTCCCCATTATCTGTGTGACCCGGCCCCTTAAAACACTTGGAACGAGTGAAAGGTCCTGACTCTGCACCGAGCTCTGCCTAGGGAGTCAACATTTGCTTTGCACACACACATGCAAACACACACCTGCAAATGTGCATGCATGCAAAGGCAAAAAACACACATGATGCACACTAGACATTTATCTGAGGTTTCTGCAGCACACACACACACACACACACACACGGATCCATGGAGGTTTTAGGGACCTGGTTCTGGATGAGCTGTCAACAAAGAAGAGGGAAACAACTGTATAAAAGCCCCCTCCCCCGCTCGCCATCCTCTCCCCTCCTCACCCACGGACTCCTTTCTCCCACTGACCACTGTTCAGGATTGCCCCCTCACCCCTGTGACCCCCCCATTGGGCCCTTTCTCTCCGCGACAATGGCTGCCGGGGGCCGTGTTATTTGAGGCACTAACGAGCCGTCCTACCCGCCCGCCCCCAGGACAATGC
>JAOWBC010001592.1:21925356-21942726 GCA_028566105.1 Hypoplectrus providencianus
TGTGTGTGTGTGTGTGTGTGTGTGTGTGTGTGTGTGTGCGTGTGTGAGATTTAAGGTAATAAAGGGATATTTTCTATTTAAAGAACATCTCATGTAGTGTGGTATAAGTGAATTTAATCAACTTTCATGGTATCACTACGGCAGAATAAAAGCACTGTGCTGCTTTTTTGGGTGAGAAATGTCAAGAAATTATTCCGATGAATTAATCCAGACTATCCGATGAGCTAATGCGCAACTTGTCCAAAACGCTGTTTACATGTTGTACTCTCAAATTTCATAAATGTACATACATACTTTGTGACATGCATAACACCCTCCAAAACATATATTATAAGAGACAAACATACTGTAAGCCTGGGAGGAGAGGTACTAAAAAGGCATTTCTTACAAAGGGATATACATTGAAATGATTGAAAAATGGTGATTGAGTGTGAGATTCTGAACATTTTCTTCAAGTCAGGAAAATGCCAGGGACATTCACACTGGTTATATGGTTGTGCTTTAAATGTACATTAACAAACAGCTTTTGATGAAATGGCGATCATGACAGCACACGGCTGTAACATGGGAAATATATCCGTGAACTGATCTGAATGGTGTCTTGATGATCAGAAACAATGTTTTAAAGGGAGAAGGGGCTCGATTGATCTGCTTGTCACATTTGGACAAGAAGGAAAGCAAACCTGGAATGTTCTATAATCTATAAAATGGCAGTTAGTTTGTACACCAACACAAGACCCCGGGACATAAAGGATGAGGACAGGTCTTTGTTCGAGAGTAAGCCAAGAGATTTGAGTCTTGGTTTTACCCTGCAAAGTCAAAAATGCTTCAAATCGAGGCGTTAAAATGTTGCATTTTTGATTCTCTGTCCAACAATGGCAAAGCTCTCAAGACTTGACAGGTGAGTTGAATTTGCTGGGAAAAATGGAGGTGAAAACAGAGAACTCTGCAACAATAGCTAGTGGTCATTTCTATGAGTCTGTTTGCATGGCTCATTATCAAGAACCCCCATCCCCTAACCTCCAACCCCAGGTGGATGTTCTTATATTGGGGAGGTGGATCAAAATTGTCTTAATTATTCCAGGGGAATGAAATGTCATGCTCTCACTGAACATACTCATATTAATTTCATTATCCGTACTTTACCTTAATTTGTCTGAGCTCAGCATTTATTCAGGCATCCTAATGGTTTGTCACAGCTCCACTATTACCTATGAAATAATCACCATTCCCAAATATTTACAGCAGATCTGCATTGCTCTTCTGTGTTGTTATGTGCACAAACTTTGCTATGTCATTATAAGAGAGGGGTTAGAGGGAAAGGTTTGGAGGGCTCTTGAGCTCTTCATTCACAGTGTGGTGAAAACTCTTCTGCCCCCCCCCTCCCTCACCAAAAAGCAGTTGGCGCCACACTATTGCAGCACCTGACCTCGCGTCTCTGGTAGTTTGAGGGCCAGAAAACTGCCCGCCGCCAGCGCCCCCGAGGCAAAGAGGATGGGGACAGCCTTGGTGATACCAACAAACGAGGTAAAGATGCTTATGCCTAAAACAGCCGCTAATTTACAGAGGGCGTTGAGGAAGCCGAAGGCCGTGGTTCTGCAAAAAGAGAGGAGACAGATAAAAAAAGGACAGTCAGGTTATGGTCTGTTCTCTGCTATAAATGAACACACATAAACTCACAGCACTTGACTCAAAAAATGTGTTTTATTGCACTATATTGAAACCTGGCAGCTCTATGGAAACAGCACAGTGCTAAAAGGTGCCAAATGTGGCAACTTCTCAAAGATTATCACAGTTTATTGGAAAATGTGCGTTTTCATTCCTGCCGCCTGGTTATGGTTTTTAGTGGGTTAATAAAAAAAACAAAAAAAAAACAGATGAGAACAGAAGAGAGGAACAGAAGATTCACGTTTCACTTTGTATTCTTCTTATAGCCATTTTATTTTTGAGTTGCAGTCCAAAATATCCATTGTTAAACATGAAGGGACTCCATATAACCACAAGGTGGGGCTACATCTTGTAAAATGAAAGCTGAAAAGCTGTTCTCACCCTGAAAACAGAGGGGCAACACAAAAGATGAAGGTCTTGTTTCTGGTTAAATGCTTGTTTTATATTCATTTTATAAAATGCTGCATTTTAATTAAAAAAAAATGAAGGTACAATTAACATGCTCAGCTATTTAAAATTAGGAGCACATCCTACTAAAACCATTAGGTGGCAACAAGACAGCTAAGTGTTTTACATCACATGCACCACCAATGATTTCCCCCCACAATGTCATCCATCCCTGTAAGCCAACCAATCATTGAAGGGCATCTCTGATGACATTATTAAACACGTCATTCAGCACCACTGACTGTGTCTGCACGGTGTCAAGGAGATTTCAGGGCATGCCTAAACTGCCTACCTCTTGTCAGAGGGGTAGAGCTCGACGGTCAGCACATCCAGGGCGTTCCAGGAAGCGATGCTGATTCCCCCGAACAGGCAGAGCAGAGCAATCATGGCCGACTCGCTGTTGCCAAAGGACAGGAAGAAACAGCTGACGCAAGAGATCACACTGGAGCCGGCTGGAGGTAGAGAAAGGGATAAAAATCAGGTGGAGGGAAAGACTGACATATGAAGAAAGAAGTGAAGCCCTGAACATTTCTACTGAAAATTAGTATGAGCTGCTGTGCAGAAAAAGAAGAAAACCAAAAAAACAGAATCTTGAGAGTTGAAATTTTGACTTAACGAAAACCAAAAAATAAATATAAAAAAGGATAAATGAGGTTTGAGTTTGAGGCTGGATTAACATTTGGTTGGCGTTCTGGATTTGTTTAACCTGTTCTGCAGACAATCTATCCCATTTCATACCCTGAGAGACACAGTCACTTTCCACAAGTATTCAGATCCCTTACTTAAGTAAAAGTTGTAATAGTAGACTGAGAAATTACTCCACTACGAGTTAAAGCCCTGCATTTGAAACGTACTTCACTAACAGTACAAAGTGATTTGCATCAAAATGTACTTTAAGTATTGAAGTAAAAGTAACTGTTATGCAGAAAGGCCAACTAAGATTGTTGCATACAATATAATCCAAATATATACACACATATATTGGATTACTAATCTTCATATTGGTTATGTAAGCAACATCTTCCCGTTGTCCAGGTAGGTCTAACTTTAACTGAAAAATGTAGTGAAGTAGAAGTATAGTTACATTTATAGAAATACTCAAATAAGCACTTCAAAATTGTACTTAAGTCCAGTACTCAATAAATGTAAATGTACTCAGTTATATTCCAACACAGTTACTAAAGACAAGGAGGAACTTAAGTAAGTTAGCATGTTAGCAACCTGGGCTCTATCAATGAGGGTTTTGAATGGGTTTCCGGATGCCTGAAATCAGATATGTAGTTAACACAAAATTAAAGGTGTTCCAGTTTTATAAATATGGCATAAAATAGGTTAGCAAAGAACCCCACTTTATTTCGAATCCTTTACGTGTCCTTAAAAAGAGAGAAACATGTTTGCCACAGAGCTTTTTTTTTCCAGCAATGATGCTATCAGCGAATTCTCAATAGACCACATGGTGATGCTACTTACCGATTTGCCTACAAAATTATGTCATTTCATTTGCCTTCCATTGTACATGGCTACAAAACATCTTTGCAGTTCCACAGAATTCAATGGTGAAAGCCTTCTAACATCATCCAAACATACTCTCAATCTGATGCATACTTGAGCTGAGTTTGTGCCATATTTAAGATTCAGCTTCAGAACTCAATTCAGTATTCCACAAACTGTCCATTCTACTTTAGATTTATTTTTTACTGGTCCCCGTGGGGAAATTTGTCTTCGCCGACTGTACATTACATAACAAGACGGTATTAATATTACACACATCACGGATAACAGCAATAAACATAACAGTGTGAGACAGCCACAACATACAAGACAGTGTGAGACAGCAAACTTTTCTATTAATTCACATGGTGCTGGATAATGAGACCTTACCGAGCATCCTCAGCCGTCCGATCTTGTCCATGAGTAGCGCGGAGACGATGTTTCCTGGCAACACAGCCAAGGTGCCTAGGAAGCTGACAAAGTAGACCATGTAGGCATTGTTCTCGTCACTGACATCGCTGAGCAGACAGCCTTCTTTGTTGTGCAGGAAGGTGCTGTTGATGAGCTTGCAGTTTACCAGCCTGTACTTAAAGAGATCTGCAGAGGACATAGGGGGAGGAAGTAAACATCAGTAAAGTGAAAGGATAGAGACAAACATTCCCATCAAGATGATTGATCTGCTAAAATGGACATTTGTAAATATGCAAAACTGCATCTGCAAGAAAAGTACAGCTTGGTTAGCAACATTTACCACCATGCACACAACAGATAATAATAACAATCATGAAAAATTTGGATGCTACTGTCAACCATTAATTTCCCTTTTTACAAACACAGTAAGATCGCAGTGGCCACAAAAGTCCCCAAAGTCTGCGATCTGCAGTGACTGTTTCTGCATCTGCTCTATTTTGTCTTGCTAAATAAGAAGAAAGGAATTTGGAAAAGATGCTGATAATCCATAATAAACCAAATGGTATATTATATATTTAAACTAAGTGTTCTGAGTCTAAAAAAAAAAAAAAATTATTGCCCCATGTGGTGCTTTCCAACATGTTTTTCTGCTCATCTCCCTGCTGTATTATCCTCAAGAAAGCTAAGAGCTTCCGATGCCAGGTGAAATAATCGACATATCATAAATGTGTCAGAAATACTGTGTTGTTGTTTCACTGTCACAATGTGTTACCTTGTGTTGAATGCTTATTCAAAATGTGTGACCAAATATTATTTAGTTACAGGATTGATGGAGGAAGTTTGAGCACCTGGAATTAATCTGTAAAATAAATATATAGTTATATCTCATATATCACTTTCTGTGGAAAGTAAATGCTTTATGTGAATAAATAATGACCAATAATTTGCAGCTCCAATAATAATCACGTCAACTCTCGACGACTCGACGTCGACTCTTTACTTCTGTGAAAGTGAAAGTGACATTTAAATCATCAGAGGATCAGAGACATTTGTTATGATTAAATTTTTTTTATGATGTATATTAATATATACAAAATATTGGGGAACCGGAGTACCTGGAGAAAACCTTACGTCGTGACTACTGTGATCATTTTAAATAATTAAATATAATATAGAAAAAAAATATTATATAAATCTAATATATATATATATATATATTTTACAAAGATATATATTATAGAATATTAAAATATATAATACATAAATAATATTAAAAGATTAGATAAGGATCAGAGACATTTGTTATGATTACATTTTTTTATGATGTATATTAATATATACAAAACATTGGGGAACCGGAGTACCCGGAGAAAACCCTACGTCGTGACTGCTGTGATAATTTTAAATAATTAAATATAATATAGAAAAAATATATTATTATATAAATCTAATATATATATATTACAAAGATATATAATATAGAATATTAAAATATATAATACATTAATAATTTTAAAATAATAAAAAGAAAAAATAATTAATAAATATTAATAACAGCTGGAACTTGCATAGGCTCTACGAATGCAATGTACAATTCTTCTTCGGGGCCTGGAAAAGGCAGCTGCAATGTACTCTAAAAGTGTACTGAAAGCTGTAACAATCCAGTAACGAGGAACTGGGCGCTGGGGACCCACCCATTCATCCCCCAAGACCCACTGGTCAGAGTCTTCATCACAGTCTTCTTCCCAATCTTCATCCCACTCATCATCCAACTCTTCATCCCAGTCTTCATTAAATTCTACATCCAGGATTCTGTAAGGGTCTTCGTCCCAGTCTTCTTCACTGTCGGCAGCATCAGTATCTTCTCTGGTCTTGAAGAAAACACCTGAAATCCTTGCTATTATCTTGAAAAAGACAGCAGCAATTCTTGCTCTGGTCCTGGACAAGTGAGGAGCGACTCGTGCTCTGAACCTGGCCAGAAGAGCAGCGGCTCGTGCTCTGAATCTGGTCAGACGGACAATGGTTCGTGCTCTGAATCTGGCCAGATGGACGATGGTTCGTGCTCTGAATCTGGCCAGACGGGCAGCGGTTCTTGCTCTGAATATGGCCAGACGGGCAGGGATTCTTGCTCTGATCAAACAAGCAGCGATTCTTGCTCTCGTTTCAGAGAAAACGTCAGCAATGTAGCTTGAGAGTATACAATAAACTACACTGATCCAACAACACAGTGCAAAAAGCAGACCTTGCATGGGTGGCATTTCCAGGGCCCTGTCTAAAGCATTTGCTACACCTTCTTTGGTTGTAGGAAATACTTCTGACATCTTTGCTCTGATCTTGGAGAAAACAGCTGCTATTCTTGCTCGAATCCTGGATCCTGAGGATGCAATTCCTGCTTGGATCGTGTTGAAAAAAGGTGTCATTGTAGCTCGAACCTGGCTAAAAGCATCGGAGATTTCTTCTATGAGCAGGGATATAAAATTCTCCAGTCCTGCTTGGGCTGTGGAAAGAAAACTTGCTATATTTGCCCGTAGTGTTGACCAAAAAGCTGTCATTCTTACTCGAAATACGGACAAAAATGATGAAATTCCTGCTCGGGCCATGCGCACAACAGCTGCTTTGCTCACAGAATAAACGGTTGCAACACTTGTTGTGGCCTTGGAGAGGATACCTGCATTTCCTTCTGACTGTCTGCTAACAGGCTGGTCTGAATTAAATGCTTCAGCATTTTCCCTTGAGCTTTCAAACTCTATCCCAGAAAGAGACAGAGATTTAACCAAGAGAGTCAAAGGAGTAAGGCTAGGCTCCACCCTGCTGGACTGACTGCTCTGAATCACACGAGGGCTGCATGCAGAAGTGCTTTCCAGTTGTAGCTCTGATGATTGTGATTTAGGCAGCACAAGTTCTACTTGGTAAACCGGGGTTGGACTTGGGTGATAAAGTCCCAGAGCAAACCTAAGGCGACCACGTGCAACTTTGGTGGTAATATCCATCACAGTTGGGCACAGAGGTGTCATTGGACCAATTTCATATGCCCTGTTAACAACTGCAATGTCTTTTCGGGTAATTGGTAAATGTCCAATCAAGCAGGGGGAAACAGTTGCAGTTTTTGCTTGGGTAATGGATGAAAAACATGCAACTCTTTCCAAAATCATTTCTTTGGCCTGCACCTGCTTCTTTTGTTGAGTTCTATAACTCAGACAGTCCAGTCCAATCATTCCGCGAATAGCAACACCATACGTACTCATATCACTGTTGCGTCTGACATCCAAGGCTCGGCGCGGTGCACACCTTTTTGCAGAAGAAGAAGAAGAAGAAGAAGAAACTCCCAGACCATGCTTTATCAGACAAACGTTTGTGATTGTGTTAGGAGACAAAACAAAGCCGAACACGGAAGACATGTTGTCCAATAATGTGTCTGGATGAAAAAGTCGAGAATTTCTTTCTTGAAATGAGAAACTCAGTATTTCTTGCTGAACTCTACACTCGAGACTGAAGTTCACCAATGTGTGCCCTTCCTGTAAGTCATGGGTTCTTGAGTAAAACGTCAAAGCCAATGGTGACGTAAGTGTGACGTCAGAGGAGATCAAAGGGCTTTATTACGTCACATGTCTGCGTGGGGACGCGTGACGTCATTACGCGCTTTGATCTCATTACATCCGGGTGTTCAAGAGCTCCGCCCCTTAGTTACTGTTGCTATGTAGGTCAAGCTTCCAAAATTTGCGACACTGTCGTTAAGATAATACGTCATCCACAGCACAGCCTCATTTTTTGTAGCATGTGCTACAGCCCCGTATCGTGTAAAGCCTATAGGAGCTTTTCCCGCTGTGCTAATTGTAAACACCGAATCACTGACGTTTTTTTTTTGTTGGACTCATAGACTGTAAAAATATATATATTGGACTATATATGCACTAGGTAATGCATTATGCGCTGTAGCAGTATGTTTACAATTAGCCACGTTGTCGGACACCTGCTGTACAGCTAGCAGGTCCGTTTGTAAACAAAATCGTAAACAAAACAGTTTCCAGTCAGACAGCATCGGTTTGAAATATCAGTCCATGCACCATCAGCTTCAAAATCAAGCCCGCTCATAGCTAATTATATAAGCTAAAATAATATGTTGTTTGATAGTAGCCTATATTACAGAATGACAGTGCAGGCTTAATCAGTACCATGGACAGAGCAGGTCAGGAGCCTGAATTGAATTTCCCGTCTCAAATAAAATCCACTCTAGCTGAATATATGTAGACACGTTTGTTACTCACTCACTTGAATCTCTTCTCACACTGGAGGATGACGGATGGACTTTTCATGCAAGAAAAATAACATATGGTACACAGTGGTGCGTTTTGCATCGGGCCCTTAAGTCGCATTTTGTCCGAGGGAACCGCGAAACACACCGGAACGGCACCGTTAAAGGAAAGTCGCTTCATCACGGTTTCTAAAAACATCGGGTTGAACCACACGCTTACAGTATGTGATGCTACAACGCTCTTGTTTGCTTAAAACATCCAAGTGTTAAATGTGCCTTTATTTTAATCTATAATAATAAACAGCATTCACTCCTCTTAGACGTTTTCATTTCTTTTATTTGTTAAATCTTGGCCTGACAACCAACTAAAGCTGGCAGCTAACTGGGTGATAATATCATGGACTAAAAAGTACAAGATTTTTCTCAAAAAGTGGTGGATTATAAGTATAAAGTTACATAACATGGAAGTACTCAACATGCTTCAAAATTATGGTGAAGAACAATAGCGTACTTGAGTAAATATAAGTTTCATTCTATGTATTTAGTGTATATCACCATGGTATCGTTATCTGATAGTGTTTGAGGAAGATTTTGTATGGTGTGCAGATTCTTTAGTCACTTTTGACCAATCTGTGGTGACAAAATGTTAAGAATAGCCCTTTGAGTCTCTGGCTGTTCCACTCACTACACTCACCAGTAAATTTATTTTAGGTAAACCTGCTCATAACACTTTTACCTAATCACACAGCAGGAACTCAATGTATGGGTACAATGGTGTGTGTTTGATTTTAACATATAACCATCTCTCTGGTTTGCTGAAAATGGTCAGACAAAATATCTGGTGAGTGGCAGTTTTCTGAGCCAAAATGCCTTGTTGCTGCCAGAGGTCAGAGGAAAATGGGATTTGAGATGCATCAGTAACTCAACAAACCATTTGTTACAACCAAGGTTTGCAGACCATTAGTGAACACATAACACAAGAGACTTTGAAGTAAATGGGCTTCAAGACCCCACTGGCTGCTTGGTTAGGCACGCACTGCGCCTAATAAAGCAGCCAGTGTGTGTACTGTACGTATAATTATATTACTGTGCAAGGCCCAACTGCATTCGTCAGGTGGTTTTGTTCAGTCATGCCACATTGTGATGTTAGTGTACACCATGGCAACTATCAGAAAGGCTTAAGTCCTGAGCAATGAGCCCAGAGAGAGATTAAGCATTCGTAGGCAAACAAGTTTCTAAGTCTAATGAGGAACTCCTGGCCGGCACTGATAGCAGCTCTGAGTGACTGCTTGGCATCTGTTGAGACAGTAAACTTTTTTTCTTTTGTATAGGTTTGATATACAGTGTCCCTTTTTGGGCACATACAAAGATACAGTTCTCAGCTCTCTGCTTTCTACATGTGACGTAGTTTTTGGCATTTTAGCGAAGCAAAATCAACTGTACTGTTTGCGAAGAGTGACAGTTCAGCAATTTTAAAGCTGAAATAATAGAGATTGGATTGCAGTTCTGCAGTGCTGCATTGGGTTTAGTATTATTCAGTCCATGGGGAGGAAAAGCAAAGTAACTGAGCCAGTTTGACAAACATCTGGAGCTTATTTCACATAACTATTACACATCAGGGAATATTATAAGATACCCAAGATAACAGGGTTATATTATTGCTATTAGGCGTTGTAGGTAATACAAGGGCAACAATGTCAGATGTGATAAACAGATGAAATCATATTACATTCATCAGGACACTACATTAACTACAATGTACTCATACAATCCTTTAATAAGATTGCAATTGTGGACAGAAAATAAAAAGACTGATCTGTGCCAATAGCTCTACTTATGGGAGCATTTTTATAATATTTTTTCTGGCACCATATGTAGCAAAAAGAGAATAAGGATGGAGAGAGATGGGGAAACAAACAAGAGCACATTTACAGTGAATACTTGTTTGTTATTGGAGATTAAATTGACAGCAGAATTAGAAAAAATACACCTTTTTAAATTGTGGCTTTAATATCACATCAAAAAATAAATGAACAGGACAGGGCCGGGTCTTTCTTCTTCTGTTTGTTTCCTCACACTTTTCTTTTTCTGCCCCACATCACATCCACACAGCACATCTCACACTCCACTTTGTGCATCTCAGACATCACCATTTGTCTGTGCATAATATTATAATTTAATAGGCAAATTTTCCTCTGGGAAATTCAAGTGAAAGTAAAAAAAAATGATAATCATTCACACAGTCATATCTCAATTGTTGCATAAAAATACAATTTTTATTTGCAAGTCAGCCCTTCAGCCCTTTCTCACCTAATCCATGCACAAATAACAGAACTTTGCACTTTCAAATTACATGCATAGCACACAGCCAAATCCAATTTTATGTGTAAAATTAATACATAAACTGCAGTGTTATTTTCCACAGTGATTGGCTGTGTTATTTGTACGCAGACAGGGTGGAACTGACTTAAGCTGTGTTGTATCAATGCTGATTATAATTTATTCATCAAGCATAACGTCATGCCTTCTACTTTTATCTAATTATCGGTGTGTGTACCTGTGTTGTAGAAGAGGGTGGCGATGAAGGTGCAGTTCTTGAAAAAGGTGTTGCTGGAGGTGATGTCCTCAAAGTAACACTCCTCAAACAGCGAGTCCTCAAACACCATGGATCTCATTTTCAGGTTCATAAACCTGACAGAAATCAGGAGTGGAGGGAGAGAAAAGTAGGAGATTCAGGGACTGTTTGAATTTTCACAACTCAAATCGCATGAAGAGATCAGGTTGAGAAGGAAAGGTCAGAGGAAACATCTAAGATAAGCTTGTTAGACACGAACAGGTACGCAGGGCTTTTATCCAATCCAAGCAAAAGTCAGAATAAAACATTTTACTAAGCACTTATTCAAAATGTTATCTTGTTTGTTGTCGTCAACCACTTAGTATTAACACATGCTCGAAAATAAATCCTCTGAGATATGTAAAATATAAAAATGACCCTTGGCATCAAAGACTATCATGTATTAAAGGAGTCTGCCCTCCTTTGACAGGCCATCATGACTCAGGAGACGCAGCGGACTCACTTGTCATTGAAGTACTCTCCCTGGCGGTGGACCTGGTTTTCCAGGGTAAAGTTAAAGGTGACGTGTTCCACTTTCTCCTTGGAGAAAAACCTGGTGCGTGAGGCGTACTCCTGCTTCTGCAGGTACTTGATCATGTCGGGGAACCAAACAGTCAGACCGTAGTAGCTGCAGGAGGAGGAGGAGGAGAAGGAGGAGGAGGAGGAGGAGAGAGAAGATGAGAGTGCTGCACAGTTACAGTACCTGGCCGACAGAGAAAACAGGATGCCTGTATCTTCACTGAGCATGTGAATCTTCCAGGGACAGTGAAATTTATTAATACACAAAAACTTTATAACACAAAATAAACATTTATTCCGATACATCTTTATTGAATTTTCAATTGTGCCACTGTTAGTTGTGTTTTATTACAAGCGAAATACACCTTAGATACATTGTTTTTTCTGTTTTGGAAGGAGCATTTTTCCAGTTTCTTTAAAATTAAAATAGTTTGACAATTTTTGACAATAAACACCAGCCAACAGCACAAAGGTGGACCCGACAAAACGTTATTTAGCCTCATCTTACCTGAAAGACATGGAGAACCACACGGCCATCATCATGTAGGTGGTGCGGCGGTACTCGGGAGAGAAGACGGTCTGGAAATTACTCCACACCTGAAGGAATACACAGAGGAAACACGACGGGAAAATAATGAATATATATGACAAGTGAAGAACAGCAAACATACATCTCTGAGCCCAGTTTGCTAATTGTGCTTAAAATAGACGTCATTCAACACTGGGTCAAACAATGAAGCCAATTCACTTGATTATAATATCTGTTTATTTCAGCATCTTTGCTCCACAGGTTATTAGTCAAACAAAGCTAAACAAACCTGATGGAAAAGTGTCGTGAGCTTTATCCTCCATTTCTCATGCCAGGCGGCGCCGTCGCCCAGGTTCACCAGCTCATCCATCTGCTTCACTGTTTTGATGGTGGTCACCTTGGAACAACAGCACCATTATTCAATATATTATTCCTCTAGGTCTTCTACTATTGAAAAATGTATTTTCCTTTAGAGTATTTTACAAACTTGTTTGTTAGAAAGGTCCTCCTGACATTTATGGATATCCAAATTATCCACACAAATCATTAAATATGAGTAGATACTGCAACACATTCATTTATGTCTTTTGTCACTGGTGAATTTGTAAACCTTTGCTTTGAAACATCACAGTTGCTCGGAAGAATGAATGTTCCTTCCACATTGTTATTCATCCATAATAATTCAAATTAATGTATGAATTTCAGCAAATCTCTGCAGCATATTTACAACAGCTGGTAAATGAGCTTCCCCGTAAAGGGGCACAATCTCTGAGACAATAAAAAGGCTCCATTTCACTTAATAATCTAACAATGAGAGGCACCTGATCCGCAGAATGTCCCACAATTAATGCTATGATATATGAAGACCAGTTATGGTAATTAATTTTTCTGTTAATGCAGTACGAAGAGGTTATACTTTTTTTTTTTTAATCATATCTCGTTTAAGTATTAATGTGAACTGTGTGGCTTGAAGCATTAAGAGATTACAGTAGTTTAAAGAAAATCTGTTTTAACGTTATTAATATGCTAATTTATGCAGCAGAGAGCTCAGAACCTGCTGCAGTGTTTTAGCCTGCAGACAGACACACATGCAGCGGGTGAAGACATTTTCTCCTGCATACTGACAAGTGTAAAGCAGAAGAGTCTTGACTGTGACTTACGGAGAAGACCCTCTCTGGGTAACCCTTGGCCCTCATGTTGGTGTCATGGACCTGCTTCAGAATCATCCACGCCTCGTCGTGTTTCCCATTCTGGAGGACGGAAACCAAAAAAAGCTAATTGGCAAGTTTGTCATGCTGCACCACAGAGACATTAAGGCCACAGAGACGATGAAAGGTTACCAGCAGGTGGTGTAAACATCACACCGTATATTTTAATGTGCTTTTATTTCTTTTTTTAAACAGTTTTCTTTGGTTTGGGGGAGGTTTGGTGATAGACCAAGCAATATTTTGATTCATCATTCATCATTCATCTGATGTGAACGCAGAAATGTCAAAATCAGGACAGTTCAATTCTGCTTTCTAGGCATTACTTCACTGGTACATGGTCTATGTATAGTTTGACATTTTGGAAAATTTGCTTCGTCACTTCCTTATGGAGACGGCGTGCTGGAGACAGAAGAAACAGCTTCCATGGCTCTGTGGAAAAGTGCATACCAGCATCTCAACCACCCACAATATAACACATTATATATTGTTTTAAAACAATCAGTTTTTGTGGTACAGGAAAGGATGTAACATAAGTGTATTTCCCACAAAGTGAAGCAAATCGTTTAAGGATCAGGGACATGCAAGCTCATGTGGAAGAAGGCTTAGTCACTGTTGCTAAATCATTTGTTATTATAGACTGTAAAAAGATGGACAGCGTCACAGATTCACCAAAGTAATGCCCTTTTGCAGTGTTTTCTTTGTCTCTGCCACCAAAAGAAGCTTCACTGATTCACTGATGTTTTCTGATGTCGATGAGTATTAAAGGAAGCGTGAGGTGGGTGTGTGTGACAACAAGGGTCTGGAAACATCAAAGTTAAACCAAAGGAAAAACCACACAGGAACAAGTGGGCAAATTACAGCTGATGTGAGAGTTCCTGTTTTATAAACCACCAATGTGACAAGATATTATGTGCTGTGGCTATGACAGCTATAAGTGGATTAGTAGCACAAAAACAGAATCACTAATGGATGTTTATGGAGTGAAAAATCACTACCAGATTCAGTGACTATATACCTGATGTAGAAGACTCCAGTTTAAAACCATTGTAATATTCTATAATATCCAATATTCAATATCCTGAATGGGAATACAAAAGGTCAGCAGTACTTTATGTGTCATATAGTACCTTCCTGTTTATCCTTCTTCAGGTTTTATAAATGTACATATTGTTATATTTATATATTCAGATATATTCTGGAAAAGCATGAGCACAGCATATTCTACTTTGAAGGTGCATTGATTTCAAGGCTGTTTCTGCACTGGAGAAGTCAAAATGTATTCAAATATTATTTCCCTAAGGTCTGAATGTGGCGAGGGCTGACAGGCTGACCTCCAGGAAGAAGCGGGGGCTCTCAGGCATGGTGGTGAGGGCAGAGATGGCCGCCACAGAGGGGAAGGCACACACCAACACAAAGACACGCCAGCTGTGGAACTGGTAGGCCGAGCCCATCTGGAAACTCCAGCCTGATGAGGAGAGAGAGGAGAGGGAGAGAGGGAGGTTTTAGAAGAAGACGTGTGCTTTAGATGCTTCCTATATGGATACTGTGATGCATTTATTTAAAACAGAGCATTCACATTCAGCACCTGTATAGAGAGTGTAGAGTCCACTAATATTTGTCAGCTCGTTCTCTTAAGGATTGATCAGACTGGTCTTCTTTGATCATGATTAATTTTCTCCATTTTCTTTTTCAAATGACTCAAAACAGTATATTATAAAGAGAGTTACAACACCAGATGTGCATATTAAACATGGACAATTTGTCATATAATAAGTTAAACTCAGTGTATTTCCTGTGTGTAAACTCCTCAGCCTTCAGTCTGTTGTTATTACTGTTTCCTGTGTTTTTTTGTACTTCAGCTGCAGGTTGACGTCAGTTGGTGCTGCAGGCAGCGAGCCCACACAGTACAGGGACCTGTTCATCCGCTCACTCTTTCTCTGAATGTCTCCCTGTAGCTGCTATTTTGGCTGCAATAGGAAAATGAAGTTTTCCTATCCTAAAGCACAAAGCACCAGATAAAACTAGACTAACTTTAATTAGGCCAACAAATGTTTCTTTTCTGCTTAAATTTTACTTTCCACCACTGTTAAAAGGAAACAACAAAAGCATCTAACCTGCACATAAAATGGTTATGATGACAGGCTTTTTAACGAAATGACTAACACATTAACTAACAGGCATACATATTGCCTTGGACAATGACTGATCTGTTTGTTTTTCTCACCATAGTGTGGGATGATGGCCCAAGCCATGGCGGAGGCGTAGATACCACCGATCATCCAGAACATGCAGAGCCAGCTCAGATGCTCTCCTCGCTTCTCCTGGGCCAGGAACTCAGAGTAATAAGAAAACACGATGGGGATGGAGCCGCCGATGCTGCGGAGTAAAGAAAAGGAGGCAGGAGTTAAAAGGGAAAGACAATTAAAAGACGAGCAGGGGAAGGGAGTCTGTGGAGGAGAAGCAAATGGTGGGAGAGATAACAGAGAGAAGGAAGAAGAGAGGAAAGAGTCATTTAAAAAGGTGGCAAATAGGAAAGGAAATAAATTAGGTAATGCTGAGGAAAAAAGACTTGAAAGAAAAATAACACAACAAAGGGAAGGAGCAGTGAAAAAAAGCAGAAAACACACTGAATAAATAGAGGGTTTCAAGGAAAAACAGCAGGAGATATGAGAGTAATTTAGCAGAGTTGTAGTTGATTAAGGAGGAAGATTTAAGTTGGAAAAAGAACCAATAATTACGAGGCAGACTGAAATCAATAGCTCCACATTTATACTGTACATGATCCATCACAGCCGTTTCCAGTCTGATGGGAGCTGATTCCAGGAACACCATCGGACTCAGAGGTTGATAATCAAAACAACTTGATTTGGAAAAAGTGCAAATGGTGGAAATATTCACAATGAAGAGGCCACTAAGCACATTTCATAGGAACAATGATTAATCATTTCATTTAGGCTTTTTATTGTGAAAGGCAGAGCAGCCCAAGCTTCCTTTCCCAGCTACACTGGTTAGTAACTGCTAAAGAAGAAGCTCAAAGAAATTCACTCAACTGCATGCAGTCAATTATTTTTCTTTCTTTTTTTTTTTTTTTATCTTACTCTCAGATTTTATTCCCATTACAATATGTGTTTTAAGGCCAATTTCTGAAGAATTTAAAACGACAGCTGGGATATTCAGCTCAAACAAACCTGTTAATCTCTATCTAGTGTATCTAAAGCATCTAAAACCTGCTGAAGGTGAAGCTGAAGGTCAGACCCTGGCAGTCAAAGCACAGGCCTGCCATTTCACTGACATTTTGCCACCATCATTCAACAGCACAGACAGAAATAGCCTTAAGAGACCAGAATGCACAAATTATTAATCTAAAGTGTGACAGCAGCTATGTTTATGTGCCTTTACACCTAACTCAGAAAAATTCCGTTCATTCAGGCTAAATGTGAAGACATGATGAAGTGATCTGAAGGAAACAGACTCTCCTAAAAGCCAGTAAACCTCTCAGACGTCAGAATATCTGCGGGAGGCTTTTCTTTAACAGCACAGCGTTTAATAAATCTGTCCTCTGACATGTGGCATCACTCTGCCCGTCAAGTGAACTGATGTGCCACGATGGTCGTGACTGTCTCATTTCCAGCTCCGGCTGCTGTGGCCGTGTGACTCATCTGTCTTCTTACCCCACACCAGAGGCCAGGCGGCAGAAGAGGAAGGAGACGTAGCCCTGGACGAAGGACGAGAAGAAGGCAAACACGCTGTTGATGGAGAGGGAGATGAGGAGGGTCTGCCGTCGGCCAATCCGGTCGGCCAGGCCGCCCCACACGAAGGCTCCCACCATCATCCCCAGGTACACGATCAGACCTGGAGGGGGAACAAAGAGGCCGTGGAGGGGAAGGGGTTGGTGGGTAAGAAAGAGGAATGATAAAGGGATGTGATGGGAAGAGATAATGAGGAAGGGGAGAGCCAAAGGGCATGATAATGGGTTATTATTCTTCAGTAAACTCATTGATATTACCTCAAGCCTCTCATTAGATTTCCAATGTCCGGTAAATTAGCTCATTTGGCAGCCTTATTGGGCTGCCTAAGTATTTTGCATAAAGCGCAGAGAAGGTGAGAGAGAGGGAGTACAGTGTAATTATCTGAACCACATACTACCACATCAGGATAATAATAATAATAATAATAATAATAATAATAATAATAATAATAATAATAACAATAATAATAATAATAATAATAA
>JAOWBC010001592.1:21988132-22014376 GCA_028566105.1 Hypoplectrus providencianus
GATGAATGATAGTCTTACCTCCTCCTTGTCGTTGTCGCGGTGGTAGTTGATGCGGGTGTAGAAACGGTGGCCGGCCATCACCCACTCCTTCTGGACCAGGCTCTGGAAACCGTGTTGGGTCCGACAGTGGGGGTCACACATCACCTGCACCAGGCTGGACACCACACAGCTCAAGTCCCGGTCGTCCGCCTCTGTGTAATGACAGAACATGTGGAAGACATATTGAAAGGTCATCAGTCTATGTTATTATTAAGCTGTTATAATACATAAAAATACTGAAGAGATGGCATTTTTTTTGTCTTTGGTTTAAGAATTTACTTAGTCACACTTTTTCCTTTTTCGTCAGCAAATGTAATATGTACATTTTTGACACCATTTTACATATCATACTCTATTGCTGTTTAATCAATATGAATTCATTTCTAAGGTTTGTAACAGTCATACAAGCATTTATGGGGAGTGCTATTTTCATCCGGCATTGCTCAAAACACTGGCATCACTGTGATGGGGAGCTCTGATACCATTAAGAGACATGTGCTTCAACTGCTTATTGAGCTGAAGCCGTTTTCAATTTTAGAGCACCACTCGGGACACACAACCTTTTAATTTACAACCACCATTTAATTCTGCTCTTATTCCTCTTAAGGCTTGTGCTGTTTAACTATAAAGGGAGGGTAATAGACAAAGAAAATATCGATCCAACAGACCTGCAGATAAAAATGCTGCTGATGAATACAGAGACCAATTGCCAGACACAAAGGAAGGAGGCAGAGGCACGCAGGGAGATAAAGTTTTCTTGGGCTAGTGAAGTGAGTCATTTCTGCAGTGGGATATTTACGGCTGATCCAGTCAGAGACTTAGAGTGTGACTGATATATGAACCGCTCAGCTAAACAGGCGTGTGAAGGCCAGTCTGATGTTAAGTCTCTTCCAGCTGCAGAGTGGCAGTGAAAGTCGAACACCAGCAGCAAGTAGTAAACATTACTAGCTGAAAACGGCCATTGTTTGACCAAGCAGTGTTGGGTCTGTCTCTCTGGGTGTTTATGAACCACAAGCAGCCAGACCAGATGATTAGAAACAGCAACAACAGCCTGCTGTCTGTAGAATGACTCATGAAATGGAATCTCACAAATACTGCTAAATATCTTTTACATCACTCATCTTTTGTTTTATTTTGTCCTCATTCCTCCATTGTGAGAAATGTCTTTATCAGGAGGAGAAACATAACTAAATGTTATAATTCCTTTGTTTTCTCAGAAATGAGAATGCCAGGAGTCAGAACAGGAATAACACCATTAATTGGAGGTGAAAGCTGAACACCTTGTTGACAGGAGCCCCAGCCAGACGCTCTGAGGTCACCATCACTGCATGTTTGGGTTTACCTGGTCTATAAAGTAACCTTCCCTGTCATCTGATCCAACTCACTGCCAGGTGGTGATCAGCTGACGCCTCAACTTCACAACAAGCAACAATCAACACCTTGAGTTTGACGACACACAGCCACATCGAGGTGGCGGTCCTGTTCTTAAGGGGAAACTGCAACAAAGCAACATTTAAATGGAGGTTCTGGATGACCCCACACCCACTCAGTGCCTCTTATCACAGGATAATCTGGTCACTTTCCAGACGTTCAGTGAAAAAGCCAGAGCTGTGTGAAGAGATGAGCAAAACGGACTAATTTTAGCTGATCACAGACATATTAGGTATCAGTATGTATGTTGTCCAATATGACATTTTTTGACTGATAACATAATGCTAAAAAGATGTATTTTTGAAATGAACAAGCTATTAATTCATTGTTATTTGTCTTTTTTCAATGGTCAGCAATTGACTGATACTAAAATATAGAGCTGATGGTTATTTAGCTATTTATTTTAATTTAATTCCTCTTAATTTCACATCAATAATCAGTATTTTTTCCTCCATGAATTTATATCACCTTCAAAAATTCTGTATCAGCCACACATGAGGCTGTTATATCTACTGTCTGAGCCCTGCTACCTATAGCTTCCATGGTTTAGTTCATCAAGGCCTTCGTCTTCACCTGATGCTGGAAGATTAACACACCAGACCACACCGAGCCTTCTGTCTGATGGGCTTACATAGTTTAATCACACATGCTGTAGAACCAAAAGTACAAACAGACACAGTATTTTTTTTTAAATGTCCAGTCGTCATCACACTATATAACAATGATCAATATCCTGCGTCACACCTCTCCCAGATTTCGTCTGACATGGTAATGATGTTCTTGAAGCCCTTAAACAGATGCTGCTGTGTCACTTTTTGTGTCACAGATTCACACAGAGGCATGTTTCATCTCCATCCTATCCTACTCCCACAAAAAGTTTGTTATTAAAAGTTGAACTTTTATCTTGAATATTTATTATTCATTTCATCTCTTTAATAATTTCCACGAGGTAAATGTCATCTCGCCTTTCAGGCTGAAGCACCACAGTTGGAGCCTGCTGTTATCGTGTCCCTATAACCCTGCTGTATGGAGGCCTATTGACAGTGTGCATGTAGGCTCAGTGGAGTGTGCTTGTCGTTGGTATATAGCTTCTTCAGGGCAAGCCCTAATGTGGGATTAATGAGAGGGAGGCGCTGTGAATAATGAATGGATTGAATAATATGAGCCCGGGTCTGGGTCACGTGACTCACCTTGCAGTGCCACAGTCAGGTGACCGCCCCGGAGCAGGCAAGCTACCTCTGAAGCTTTCTTCAGACAGGCCCTGCAGACAACAGGAGGTTGAGAATCATACCAGCAGTTACAGACATAACAACGACTGCAGACAGGCCAATCAACCTTACCTGGTGTAGTCTAGCCAGTGGGTGCTTTCCAGGGTAGATAACCATTTGTCATCAGGCACTGACACAGACGTGGAGATGTCTAGAAGCCAAACAGACAATGTTCAGACATTATGCATCACTACAAATGCTTAAAACCCTTGAAGGGTTCAGACGGGAGGATCTCTACAAATCAGCTGATTCCAAGATTAGAATCGGTACAGAAAAGCAGACACATCAGCGAGATGAGATATGAGGCACACAGTGCCAAAGAAAAGAGCTTCATAAGGTGCAGCAACAGACTAAGTCTTCACCATATATACAGGATACCTGTCCATAGAGAATAATGTTGACAGTTTAATATCTGAATTTCATTCTTGAATGTTTATAAGTATTTTTATCTAGAAATCCAAATTGATAAAAGGTCTATTGAACAATGCCACTGGAAAAGACTCACATACAAATCAATACAATACATAATTAAAACTACAGTCGTTGTCTACTATTTTCTAAAATGCAAATTGTATTTTCTCTGTTCTATGTTCATATTTCTTGTCTACGCACCATAACAAAAAAAATCTTGTTTGTGAAAACCTACTTACCGAACAATATTCTTGTTTTGATAACTGTAATTTAATATTAGCAATAACATTTGATTGGACATCCATTGCACAGTACAGAAAGTTAACTCCTCAACAAAAATCACCCTCATATTCATTTGGGACCCTAAATGCAAAATCCACATAATCTCAAAAAGATTAGCCTTTACTACAGCCCCCAAAGTCTATTTTCATTTTCTATCTAGTTGTTGTGGTAACTCAAAGCCCACTGCCAGTAAGCCGACCAGATTTAACTGAGTGGCTGTTTTTACAGCACAATCCTCTGAGCTGTGAAGCGCTCACCCACAAAAGACAAAACACTGAGCTGACAAATGTGTGAACCGTGATAATCAGTGACCTTTACACATTGTTCGTGTGCAAGAGAGAGCGAGATTGAGTGTGAGACAGGTCAGCATTTCGGTTCCAGGGCCAGTATTTGTAGAGGACCATGAGTTTTGTCATCTCTCTCAGTTTTACTCAACCACGGAATGTGCTGTGTTTGCCAATGAGATGAAAACCTAAATAAAGACCATCTCACAAAGCCTCTTTTGAGCTGCCACTGTATAATGTTCAGACCCAAACAACTCTGCAAAACAGTGACGTAATCATGCATAGAGATACAATACAATATTTGTGTATTTACAATACAATAAACTTGATATGTGATGTGATCTATTTCTTGAAATCACTTTACAGATACATATCACTTATTGGTTACTACTTATAAGTGAATAAATAAATGCATTTTTGTCTCAAGTACCCTTCCGACCAGATGCCTGACATCCCAAGAGGTTTATATAACCAGAAGATGTGTGGATGCTTCATTCGTTGGTGCTGTGTGTAAATATATATTTGCTCAGGTGTGTGTGTGCTCATGTATTCCCACCTCCCAGGCAGAGGGCACGCAGGCGGCTGTGTGCCAGCTGGATATCTGCAGGTGAGGGCAGCTCCTCGTCCAGCTCCACCACCACACACAGAGAGGACTGGCAGCCAAACAGGATCATCTCCAGGTTCCTACAGAACACATCCTGCTGTTACACGCTGCTCACTGAACTGGTCGCTTTGTACTTCTTTTTCTGCCTTTTTAGCAATATAACAGATTTATCTTTAAGGACTTGACAGCTTAGAGTCAAATTTATTTAAAATCTTGTAGAGTATGTTGTAATATTTCCCTAGAAGAAATAGTTTGGCTTGACATGTAAAAACTCATGAGGGAAAATTGAGTGTGCTGTTCTGACTTCACGCTGTATTTGTGCTGCTTTGAAACTGCAGTATTAGCCTGCAGTATCTGAACTGTGACAAGCCTTCCAGTTAAGACTATTTTGGCACTTTGGTTTCCTGTTTTCAGATACAATCAAACGCAACACTGCATCTTCTCTAAAGGGCGATGAAAATAAACTGACTGCAACTGAGCTACCTTTGTCACTATAATTAGCAGAGAGGAGTGTGCAGGTCTCTCTCTAACAAAGTTTCAGAGAAGACTTCCTCAAACGCCTGATGAGGTGAAGGAGGAACATTTAAATCTGTGGTATGCAACATTAGTACATTTCAAGATAAAATAATGAAATAAACTGCAAGCCAACAACTCTGCCAGGCTGCTACATCAGCTTTAAGGCATAACATCAAACCTATTATTAGTTTACTGTAACCCATGTTTTGCCTTGTGATAGTTACAGCCTGCAGTAAAGAGAGACTACAACTCTATCCTTTTAATACAAAGTCAAATGTTGATGCTTACACTGACAGGCACACATGAGCTAAAATCAATTTGGTAAAAACATCAAACAGCACCTGATGTCGTCTTTCTCGTGGTAGATGTTGTTCTGGAAGCTGGCCATTCGCAATAGATCGCTGCCTCGAGGGTGTCGCCAACACCAGCGCTGCAACACAAAACACCCTCTTTAATAACACGTTCCACATTGTTAAAATTCCCTTAAAGCACTGACTGCAGCTGTGTTCATCTTGTAATTTGTCTCACAGGAATGATAATAAGAAGGGAAATCATATCTACAAGATGACTAGTGTTGAAATATCGTTCAATGATAAAACATAATATACAGTTGGGAAGGATTTCTTATTTGGAGTTCCGCTGTAGTTTTACAAGTCAGCACCTTCTTCATAAAGCATGAAAATGCAAAGTCAAACCTGAACTGCTATTTGCATTCAACACACTGGTTGGAAGACTTTGATATTTTGGATTTTCACTATGTTTGTTTTAGCTTTACAGCACAAGTGAGTATATTCTCTGGCAGAATGGCTGTATCTGAAATGGAAAAAATCTCCAGAATATTCATACACATTACTCTCTGAAGCACCTAATATTTTTTTATGGAGCAGCTCTAATAGTAAAGCAAATAGCATGACAAGTTTTGCCTTATTTTTTCAGTTTTGCAAACACATTATGAAGATCAGGACCATTGGAATAATCGATATAAAATCTTGAGTAATTATAATAAAAAATGATGGCTGTCCTGATCTGATCTCATAGACAGATATCAGCAGTGATTAAGGCATTTTGTAAGTGATTATAAAAAGATTACAGAGAGGGGTTTGTTTTTAGATAAAAATAAAGGGTATTAAATAACAGCTTGGATGCAGGCTTTTTTCATAATGCAATGAAGAGCTATTCAGATGCCAAGCATTTACATAATGTACTTAAAGTGTGCTCTGTGAAGCTGTATAATTTTGGAAAATACTAGTATCAGACTGGGGCTTGGTACCAGCAGATGCTCAATATTAAATGATTTGGATCTAGGGCTAATAAACTTGATAGGGGAATCCTTCATGCAAATGAAATAAAAATATGTTTTATGTATAAAAATGCCAGAAATAAAATCATATTTCATAGGATGAAATGTAACACATGCATTCATGGACATATCTCAAAGGATTGGTTAAAATGTTTGTAAGTGCACTCACAGGGATGCGTCCTTCATTGAAGTGGGCAAAGCTTTTCTTCAGCTCTGTGTCTAAAACCTTCTGTGGCACCACGATGGACCTCGGCAGGCTGACAGAAAACAGAGAAAATGCACAGTCTTACTGACAGAATATAAATAGGAAAATGGTAGCTGGAAATGTGGATGGATGAGAATTTTTGTATTCACAACGCCAACAACATTGACCTTTGGCATCAAATGAGCAAGCTGAGGGCTGTTTATGTATCTTTAATAGGAGATGCACTTGGCTTTGTCTGACATCATTTCTATCATGTTTTGCACAGCCTTACTTCCTAAATATTCTCTTGTCAAGGACTTTCAAGCAAATGTGTTCACACACTGCAAAAAAGTGTTGTAGGTTGATGTAATTTGCTACAGCATTTCATGTTTTTCTAACCTGCTGATCAGAATACAATGAGATGAGGAAATTAATCGTACCACAATTCAAATTTAGGCAACTGAAACAAAAATGTGTTTTGAGAAGGTTTCACCTTGGCTGTCATTTTACCTGGTGGACATCTCAAAACGGTCATTGACTGAGCTGACTCTCCACCCAGTGGCCCCACATCTCTCCAGCTCCTGCTCCCAGTCTGCAGCAGACTCAAACCAGTTCATGTGGGTGTTTCGGCGACGGTTGCTTAGAAACTGCTTCATTTCTGGAGGAAGAAAGTGATTCAAACAACTCAGTAATACAGAATATCTTGTGTCAGAGTGCTCTGCTGACTAAGGCAAATTTGGCCTCGAGACTAAGTAAAGTATAAGATGATATTATGACTTTTTAAATTATAATGCACACAGACACTATATATACACTTTGGGAAAACTGCTTTTCAAAATTCCAGTGCAGGTGTCATATAAAGAAGAGATTAAGATTTGTTTTTGTTAAAATAAAAGCAAAATAAAGCTGCTAGGGCTGCACAATTTGGAAAAACCCCCACAGAACTGCAGTTATTATTCTTATATTGCAATATGATTTTGGATACTGGAGGTGATTATACTTTTTGCACCATGATTCCAATTTTCATTAAAAATACATTATACAGGGCATCTCCGGTGGCTCACACTGGTATCGCCAGTCAGGCTGACGCATGTCTTCCGTTCTGTCTCCCCTTTCCATTCTGTCACTTTCCAATAAAGCATGAAAAATGTCCAAAAAATAATCCTTCTAATAAAAATAAAATACATTATAATGTGCATATATTTCCCTTACTCTCATATTATTGTTAATTGAATATATTTGGGTATTGGACATTGGTTTGACAAAGAAAAAACTGACAAAAGTGACCCTGAACTTTAGGAGCTGGCTGCCCACTGGAAAATTCAGGCAAACATAAGCGAACTATGACAAACAAATTAACAAATCCAGTCTGAGCTCTGGCTTCCTTTTCCTCTGTACTTATAGAGGAAGACCAAAACAGTCAAATATTGGAAAATGGACAGTCAGAATATGTGCAATAACTGTACAAAAATTGAGTGGCAGTGGAGTGAAAATACTGTATGTTCATTAATAATAATTACATATGAGGCGTTTACTTGTCTCAGTATGTGACTGAATCTTTTGGAAAGTCGAAGCGAACAAACTGACCACACACCAGACACACTTGACCCCCGGGGCAGGGTTGAACTGTAGGTCATCGAGCACCTTGTTTCAGAGGGGGGCTTGCATTATTTATCCAACAGCTGACAGTCACCCACAGCCTGGTCAGCCTGCTGTAACTTCTACATAGCATAATGTATTGTAAAGATCGGCTCATATTACTCTATATGGTCGAGGTGAACAACCAGTTAATAGTTCAGGGTTGAGAATTTGTTGCTGTAACTGGGTTTGAATCCCTCGATCTGATAGCACAATATGCTATTTACTTATTGTGGTTAAATCTTTCACAAATTAAACTTTTCGATCACTGTCAAAACCAGCCCATGAAAATGTTATTGAGCCTCGCCTTCAAACCACTCAGATATTTCCTCACATCTGGATATGGTTTGAAAAGACAGTATTTTCATTGCGTCATCTCTGAGGCGAATGTTTCTTATTTTGCCAACCAGAGAGGATGTGAGCCTTATATGTCATTATGGTCTGCACAGAAACCGTTATGTTTCCTGTTTAATATTCCCTACAGTCTAAAGAGCTGTAACATCATGTTCTGATGGCAGGGCAGAAAGTAGAAATAGACAGGAACAAAAATAGAAGAAACAGCACTGAAGTTGTGTTTAAATGACAAACAGTGATTTCTGGGTACATTCTGTCCCTGGAGCAAGAGTGGGTGAGAACCAAAGTGAGAACAGACTTGATGAAGGCACATCAGCAGAAAACATTGAAGGCTTGAGAGAGCAAGGACAGCACATGATACATTTATGCTGCCTGTCTGATTCATGTGGGCTTTCGCTCTCACTTACACTGAGCTGTTATTTCATGAATATTCATCAAAGTGAAATATGAACAGAAAAATGAATGACAGATTTACTGAAAAATACTTTGGATTACTGAGGCTCAATCATCTTTTTGTCATTAACATCAAACAAACATAAGGCTATAGTGCCTGAACCAATAATTCCCCACGTTTCCCTGAAACATATGCAGAATATTTGGAATTATTTAAATGTCTATATTTACAAGACATCTGTCTGTATATCAAGATTAGTTTTTATGTGTCCACATATACAGAAAGTGTATCGTTGTTATTGAGTACTAAAAACTTAAACAAACTGTGAGTTATATTGAAGAATCTCTCTATTTTCTTGGGAATGATAGACAGACTGATGAGGCTTTGTCTTAGTGCCAGGAAGGGAATGGCTGACTGTATACATGAGGGTGCATACATTAATCTACTCACCTACACTCCCAAGGGCAGCGTTCTGGAAAGATAAAACCGACCCTGGTTTAGGAGGCTGGTAGGTCTTGGCGATGGTGTAGGTTATCTGAGGAGGGAAACCACAGTGAGCACATCAACATGACAAAGGTCATCAGCTTTCAGCATCAATGCCCTGTGGAATCAGATCAATTTCTCTATGCAGAAGTCTTTATGCTCTGAGATGACTGATGAACAGTATGACAGTCACAGGAGCCTTGAATCTAACCCAGGGCACACATACACACCCTGAAAGATGCTGCCAAATGCAAATATTTACCAACCCAAGTGCACAAATCTCTGGGAGAATGTGGAAATGTCTCATAAGAAGGCATTATGACAACGAATCATGCTTAAAATTAGACGAGAATAAATAAATCATTTGGAACATGCACACCCACCTCTAGGACTTGTGTGTCAGGAGTGAGGCGGTCAAACAGGAAGCAGATAACTCGCAGGTCCCTGCAGTAGAGCACCAGCTCCTCTGGAGTGAACTTCAGTGAGGAGTTTGGGGTCACTAGTTTTGTCCTGTTTGGGCCCACTGCAACACAGGAGGGGAGAAGGGGCCTAATTAAACATTAAACATTCAAGAGCCAAAAACCCAGAGAACAGGAGGCAGACATAGGTTAGGGCTACAGTAACCTATGTGGGCACCATTGAAAATAACTTAACATAGGAACTTTACAGTTCAGTACATTTATATTTTAGTATCTCAAACAAATGATTTAATAACTTGGATTCTAGCATCTTTATATCATTTTCATAAAATCAAACCCCAATTTTATACGATTTATGGTCAGCATTTTTCAGATGGTTAGCATCTGCAAGAGCCATTTTTATATTCAATAAACATCTCTCTATAGCCTCATTTTAACTGGTAATGGCAGAGTCAGCCACCATGGTTTCTGTGGCATAAACCCTCACTTTCTTTTACCACAGTAACCAAACATATCAATAAATGAACCAAGACTAAAATCTTAACTTTAAGACCTGTTTGGTTCCTATAAGCAAAATAACTGACAAAAGTTTGACACAGTGCAGATAGTGTTTGCTGCTGCGTTCTCAGTGTCACAGCAAAAGGCACAGTAAACAGCATCCTCGCTTGTAAACACACAAACAGGAAATATCACATAAAATTAATACTTTCTCACTCAACAAATCCCCCGTTGTTGCATTAATTAAAACAATTCTTATTGGTGGTGACTAAAAGTGTGGACATAAGGTTTCACTTACCAACCACAACCTTCTCTATGGATGCCAAAGCCACATCATGGTCTCCTAAAAGCACTGGATCTGCATTGTCCTGCATCATAAATGGTGTTCATAGAATAAATATATATTTATAGCAACAGTAACAAAAACAAATATTCACAGCCTCCTTATGTGTTTCACAATGCCAAAACACCACATGATTAGACCATATCAGCACAGGTATTTTAAGCTCTTTAGAAGGACTCACGTCAGGTTTGGGACTGTCCTGGGGAACAAAGGCTACTCTGAAGTGGGTACAGAAGAGAGTCCCAGACACCCAACCTCTTCCTTCCCTGGCCGTCAACTTCTTCCTCACCATAACAGCTCTCTGAAGTACACACTCGCCTGGTGAGGACAAAGGAGAGACGTAGCACAGAGGACACACAGTGGGATTTATGAGTACTGTATTTTGTCTGATAAAAATGCATCCGAGTTTGCATGAAGGGGGGCTTCTGGTGAGGATACAAAACAGGAAGTGCACAGACAAAGAAATCACAGCATGGAAGTACTCTGAGTAAGCTACTGGGAGTGGGTGTAGCAAACACCTCCAAGCAAAAGGCCAAGTTAATGTTTTTTCACATTTGAACCAGGGTTATGATTTGGCAGAGTCTGACCAATAAAAATATTGACATCAACAAAACATGACACAACATTTTCTTCTTTCAGCCTCTCTAGTATTAGGATAATAGATTTATATAATTGGTTCAATTGGTTGGTCTTTATCTTAGGGAGAATGGAGTCATACAGTTTTAAATCTGTAGGAAATCTCTTGGCTGTCCACTGGAATATTCAGCAGGGAAGCATAAGCAGACTGTGAGATGCCTTTAACAAATCCAGTCTGAGCTCTTACTTCCTTTTCCTTTCAACTACATCAAATCAAAATAGTTTAATATTGCAAAACTACCAGTCAAATTCACTGCAAAAAACTATACAGATTTTAGAGGGGGAAATTCCTCAATAATCAATATAGTGCCCAGTATAGTTATTTTTGAGACGGAATAAAAATAAACATTTCACCACTCTGCAAATGAATCAAGAGAGATACTTTCTCAAACATCAATCTTTATGTAAATAATTTACCATTGTTATACATGATCCGAAAAAGTATAACATGGCTTGCCAATGTATAACTGATGACTAAGAAAATAAGGAGTAAATCCGGATAAAATAAACAGCTAAATAAACATAATTAATATTTAGTGTCAGTCAATCATGCCTTGCTTTATATATTGTGTAAAAGAACATATACGAGCAGCATATACACTGATAATGATAGGTCTCTGACGGGCCGAAATCGACTGATAATGTCTGTCAGCCGATATATCTGTCAGGCTCTAGTGTTTGTTATCTGCTGACTTAGACTAACTGATGGATGGAGAGGAACTTTGAAGAAGCATCTGAAATTCCAGGACAAAGGCTTCCAAAAACAAACTTTTCACCCAGAAAATTCTTACACACAAACACAGATGTGTATAGACACTCTCAAAGTGGAACAAAAAAGAGAAAACAGTTTCTCACACACACACTCACAGCAGTGAGACAGCACATTTTTGACAGTCTCCTGCAGGATACAAAGCCTTTGCCAGCTAGAATGTAGGTTTCCATGGCAACAGAGTCGAGGACAGGGTAGACGTGGAGAAAATGGCCTTTTTGTCAACGGCAAGAGGAGTGTTTGGCCAGAAACATATGGCAAGGCAAATGTTTTAATATTCGCTCAAAAGACCATGAAAAGAAAGACGAGGAAAGGCTTCTGGTTCTTGGCAAAATTAAAAAAAAAAAAAAAAAAAAACACTCTGAGGAAACACAAGATTCCTTCACTGCACATGTGGAAGAACTCAGTTTAACCAGCCCTGAACCGGAGAGTGACAGCAGAGAAGTTGGGCTGAGCCTAGCCTCTGCTGCTAATCTCTGCTCTCAGCTTAAAGAATGTTTGGGGGGATACCAAAGCACAAACAGGAAACAGCCATTTTTACACATGAAACACTTGTTTATGCTGCAAGAGAAAGAGGAAGAGGAGCCTTTGCTTTCAACATTATGATTTGCTGATTGCACAAGAGAAGCTTAAATGTCTGGGTGTGCTCTATGATTAAGCTTTTGCCCTTTAGCCTCCTAAAGCCACACATTACAAAACCCCTTAGTTGGACTTATCAATTAAGCACAACCACGCATGATCTAGCGACAGACATTTAAGATGCTTAATATCACTGCAAACACAAGTGAACCCTTGTTGTCTTTCAAAGGACAATCTGTGGCTTTCCGTGCCTCGTTTTAATGTCTCCCCAGGGAGCAACAGAGCTGAAAACATTCCTGCAGCCTGCAGATTGGAGAGCTGAGGGGGGAAAGGAAAAGGAAGACAGGGAGCAGAGGCCTGGACTGGGCCTGGTTGCACTCTGTGAGATTTAAGAAGTTAGCGTTAGCAGGTGGTTCAGCACAGAATGAGTAAGCTGTACCAGTGAAGGTGTTTTACGAGACAGTTGTCCTTTAATCAAATAAAATCTTTATGTGCTTCCTGGAGAGCTACAGACAGAGTGTAACAATGTATGCTGCACTAACACAGTATCAGTGCACTTGTAGCTTCTTTAGCACTGATTAGAACCAGACTAATCCTTGACATTGCATGCCTGTGTCCTGTCTATGACCCTGTGTAAATGTCATGGATGTTTTTGACATTAAAGAGTATTTGTTTGGTACATGCCTTTTGCTTTGGGTGTGGCTCGCAGTCAGATGGATTACAATTATTAGAAACAATAAAACAATAGCAGGAACAATGGTGAAGCAATAAAACAGAAGAACAGTTAAACATGTCATGAAGAAGAGATCAGATTCACAACATATGCAGTAGATTCTTCAATGCCAGTGGCAGCTTCACAGATGGCAGTTTATCAACCTCTGACAGCATTACAGGGTGGACAGCTCGCCAATGTAAAATGTTTGGTTGGAGTTTTGGTCACTGAGGAGCAAAAGGGTGAAACTTACAAGAGACATTGTTTCTCAAGCTGAATTACATAGTTTTATTACTGCAGTTATTGGTATTTCTTTGCAGTATTTGAACAGTGGTGTGTCAAATATCACCACAATTTGGGACAGAGTTGTCAGAAATGACCAATCCCAAACCAAATATTGCAAGTCCTTCAGAGAAGAGGGATTCAGTTCAATTCAAATACTAAGAAGTTGGTAGACAAGAAGTTTTCAAAAAAATATCTGTGTGTGCAAAGGAAGAAGTCTTATCAGAAAATATATGTAAAGTTTTCTCATTCCTTATGTCCTGTTTTGTATAAATAGAGTATTTTTCCCCCATGTTAAGATCAAATATAAGCTTCCCGTTAAATTGCTTCAGCTGCTTTTGTTGATGTTGTGGTCTCCGACTTGGATATGAGGAGAGAGCGACCTGAAGAATCCGCCTGAGAAAATACAGCTGAGAGAGATCTGAACCACATGCTCTCAGTCTCCATTTTATTTGTTTTCATCCACATTTGTTCCTTATTCTCAGCAAAGATGCATGCAGAGTGGGAGGGTTTCTGCCCTCCTCAGCCCACTGGGAGGAGGAGTTAAGGACAGGAATAGGTTATGTTGGGTTAAATCGGGGAATACAGTTGATAAAGATATGCTCTGTGTAAATGACAAAGTTCTACTAAGAGTCTACCCTACAATTTGACACAGCACAAACTGTTCACAGGACTGCTTCGTTGGCAAACTACAGTAGAGGGAACCCAAAACCACCTTCTCATGATGCAACATCCACAAACAGTTACAGCAGTTTCAAAATATTGACCAAGTTAGGTCAGTGTATCATGAAATACTGGACAGCAACAGCAAAACCTGCAATATAATTTTCTGAAGCAAAAGATGCTGGGATACTTCACCTCCCAAGACTTATTCATTCAGTGAATTCAGTTTGCCATTCAGTTGAATTTCTTACCCCACAAAGACCTTAATTTGCTACACCATTGTCTGGAAAACAGATGCCAGAGTGCAAATGAGTAAATGCAACAACGCATTAGCAGCAGTGGCTGGATCAGATTCTGACAGTAATACAAATATTTATATATCCCTGATGCAACAATTATTAATAATGTATGCATTTTATGGAGCACGTTCACGTACACGATCTATAAAAAATGGTTGCCACTGATGCCAGCCAAAGGCCAAGGAATGATACTTGACTACATGAAAATTCTATGAAAAACAATAAAGACACTACAGCTCCAGACATTTTCCCCAACACTCTTGAGTGAGCTCTCCTTTGTTGAGTCATGGGTAAGAGACTAGAAAACATTTTTTTGAAGTCATACAGGTGAAAAGAATCTAATACCTTTTCCAATTTCAAGATCGAAACCTTAGTATACAAATATCGATGCTCTGGTCTCTTGTCCATCAATCAGCGAGGTATAAAGCTGATTGACAGCCTTTTAATCCCACAGTAACATAAAACTGTGGAGAGACGGGATTGTGAATTTACTCTGATGGGGGTCCGGGACTCTTGGCATTGTGTGTGAAAGGACAGTATACCCCCTCCCCCACTCACAGCATTGAAAAGGTACATGATCTACCTATGGCTGTCGGAGCTGTCCTGACCTGTTTGCCCTCCCGCAGGCCGGCTCGGTTTCTGCGGTCCTGTGTCCCGGTGTCACATGAGAAGAGAGAGGACACCGAGCACTGCCCGTTAACTACTGGGAGAAAGGGATAACTTCTGCAAACGGACCTCAGATTTTGTGATATACTTGTTTTCAACTCATCAGTGAATTGATGTTTGGAAAGTAACTTTTTTTTTTTTTTTTTAGCACAATCTAAGTTATCCTTTCCTACAACCATCAAACCACTGTGCTGTTACTGATATCAGAACTAAAAATATAGTTTTTACACAAGTTGGAAAAGTGATCCTTTTGCAGACTAT
Source organism: Hypoplectrus providencianus (assembly GCA_028566105.1). Classification (NCBI taxonomy): domain Eukaryota; kingdom Metazoa; phylum Chordata; class Actinopteri; order Perciformes; family Serranidae; genus Hypoplectrus; species Hypoplectrus providencianus. Next base: position 22,003,448 of record JAOWBC010001592.1, read on the forward strand.
GTGTATGTGTGTGTTGAGAGAGAGAAAGGCATAGAGATGGAGAGAGAGAGAGTCCACAGGTGCAATCTGAGAGCCTTTACTCGGTGGGGTAACACTGACTTGCAACTCCTTTGTGTCTGAAAGTGAACTTGTTCTCACAAATTGTCTCAACACTTACTCTGCAGAGCGTGCACAGAGCCAAAGGATAGATTTCCCTGCCTGTAATCTGAATCGGTCCAGAAAAAGGTCCAAAAGCAGACTGATATTAAGTAAATTTAACTCACAGAGGAGCTAGTATAGGTCCCAATGGAAAAATAGAAGAAAAGAAAAAAATAACAATCCTGCCAATACATGTTTCTTATTCTTTCTCTTAATATAAGACAGGTTATCATGGACAGCTGTGTTTCTAATCTGCCTGGAATGGAAGTGGAGAAAGAGAGAAAATGAAAAAAGAGAGAGCTTCGGGAACAGTAGGGTGGTGTTGGAGATGGAGATGAAGGTGGAAGCCAGCAGGGGAAAAAATGCGGAGTAAAAACAGTCGACATTTCACAGTGAAATGTTAACAGCTAAGAATAGAATCTCTGTTTGTGTGTGTGCATATGTGTGTGTCAAGTCTGGAAAGTATTTGATGAAAACATGCTGCTGGAAAACAAATTAGGCTGACTGAGTGAATGAAAATAAGGAAGGAAGTGTGTGTGTCTGTAGAAAAAAATCTGTGTTCATGCATGAATGTGTGTGTCTAGTCTGGTTGTTTATAACTATGCATGTGAAGGTTTGTTTGTGAGAGATTTCCAGATTACATGTCAAAACAAAGAACATCAACAAGAAATAGATCAAAACAATATAACTAAAGTTAAGATCAAAATAAAATATGTGACAACAGGACATACATTCATAAGGTTTGTTTTGCCTGAAGGGCTAAGGGAGAGTCTCTACCTCATAAACTCCCCTCTAACACACCCACACACTCATTTACACTTAATGTGCTCTGGTGAAGAGCGTGTGAGTAACTGCTGATACGCAGTGTTAAAGATTAGCCTGTCTCAGATCGTGACCCTCTGGTCTGCTGCCATTCTTTTGAAAAGCTCCCGTAGGGTGTTGCTGACACAAGAATATGAGCAGGGCAGGGCGAGGGAAATAACTTAGACTGCAGCAGCAGAGATTTACAGTGGCCCTGAAAAGCCTGCAGATTATTACAGGGTTAAGAGGGTCGGACTCTGCTTATACTAGCTGGCTAAAACTTCTTTATGGTTTGTGTGTGTCTGTCTTGTCAAGACAATTGGAAAAAAAAATCTAAACTAGTGGGAAACCTAGGAATAGTTGATGGGGCCACAGGAGCTCACCCTGGAGGTGCATGATGGTGCACAAGGACAGAGGCTAGCTAGTAATTGCCTCTGACTGCCACAATTTAATAAAGTGTTTTAGAATTACAGCCTTGTGGTTGTTTGTCACCACACCCCTGTCAAGTTGCAGTTTACATCAATGTGCAGACTTATACGTGGTGACATGACAGTTTTTGAAACAATGGTTCAAATATAGATGTAAAGAAGCCACAATTTCTAATAGAACCAAGAAGACTAACACTATGTGCTCCTGAGTTTTTTTTGTTCATAGCAACCTTGATTTGGACCAACAAAATAAGAGTTAAAGTGGATGTTTGCACTCAATTTTAAGAAAGATCAAATTCAGGAGACTAGGATGGATGAAGGGACAGGGGACAATGTAATGGTGCCAGCCATGGTCACAGAGGCACAAAAACAGAATCTGCAATTTTAGTTATACACCAAACAAGCAATAGGTCCTTATAAGGTTGTTTTGTGGTGCTGCTGCTAAAAGTAAATGGTTCAATTCTGCAGTACCTATAAATCTGTCTTATTTCGAGCACTGACTATAGTAATCTCTGCAGCAGTTCACCTAAGTCACACTAACAAAAAAAGTCTGAAAGGCATTTACTGTTAATTATAATTTCATTTTGTCAACATCTGAACACATTTCTCCAACAAAGCTGCAGGACCTTTTGTTTTCAGCCACACAGCTGTTCAGTAAAGCTCATGGTCCCCTTTTGTGTGTTCAGATTAGCTCTTCAGCAGCAGATGTTTTTTCCCATCTCAAAGGCAAAACACCTGCTGTGACATTCCTGGTCCAGGTGTGGCTACAAGTGAAATATGGACATTTCAAACCACAGAGAACAATGAATGCAGCAGCAGTTTTCTGCCTCAGAGTTATTCAGTGTTGATGTTGCGTCTGATCTGGGAGCAGCATAGCAGTTGTCAATTGCAGTTTGTGCTTGTGAAGCGTTATTTTATTTAGTGCTGCTAGAAATTCATTGTGGCTGACTGGCTGAGCTATTCAGCTGCAGGCTGTTTATTTTTACAGCAGCAGGAATCGTTTGTCATTTTTTAAGTTTATGCAAGACTTGTGGATTTGTCAGACATGGGAGATGTGTGGATTTCTCAAAGCACAGTATAGGAAGCAAGAACCAAAGTGATGTTTGATCATACAACCTGATTCCACCCAAAATGTGGCATTGTCTTTAACATTAACAGAGTGAGACAAATATGCCAATCAGTTTGACATCAATTTAATTAAAACATGTGCAAAGACAACATATTGATTTTTGGAAATATACATCTGAATCTGAAGTTGATGCATTATGGTTTTTATTTATGTTTTGCACAGTTTCCTAACTTGTATGGAATCATGTTTGTAATAACATATGAAACCCCATTAAACAAAAGAACAAAAACATTAGATTTATCTCTAACAGGAGCTCATTAAAGCACAGTCTTACCTGGTAGGCAGCGTAGCCCTAACACATCCCGACTCCTTGCATTAACCCCACTCTGACTGAGCATCCTCTCCTGGATGAGAAACAGAGCAGACATTAGTATCATCTAATCCCTTGTTTCCAAAGTGCCTCTCTTGTTTAATATATCACTGTAACAGAGGGCAGATGCTCACTGGTTAAATGAGCAGTTTTTGCAAACTTGCTTAAATGTTTTAATGCTGAAGTTCATTCTTTATCTGAAGTCTCATGTGACCTTTAAATGAAAGCAACATAATTAAGTTTTGTGTTAAAACATTTGTTCACTACACCATGCAAGAACCTTAATACTGTGAAAGCAGTGTTGATTTGAAATATTCCCAAATAATAGCCAGCCATAGGAGGGAAGAAATAAACAGTAAAGACAGACACAGCCTTATGTAACCTTTTTGTCTTATTGATTAAATTTAAGATATGGCTCTGCCTTTTTCTCTCATCAAAGTCTGGCTTGTCTCAAAGGACTCATTTTCATGGACAAAGAAACAAAGCCAACCACACAATGCTCCATGATTCGTAGTTTCCATTTAGCTGTTTGTTCCTGCTTTCTCTAGAATAGTCTTGAAGTCTCATGTAGTTGAATCTGTTCTGCCAGCAAGTATCCAACCCCACAGAGCCACAGAGGTTTCTATAATGAGACTGCGAGCTTACTACCACATATGCTTCCACTTAACGTTGCTACTAACCCCCCTTGTGAAGGCCATTTACATTTATCGGCTTCAAATCCCATAATACACCGAGGCCTGCATGTGAAACGACGCAGTGATTATACAGGTGGTGAACGAGCTAAAGTTGTACAGACATAGAGGAAAGGCCTGAAGTTGAAATCCAAGAAAACTATACATTGCAGAGCCTCAAATGTCTCTCTCAGCAATTCTACCCGCAATGCAACTATTAATCATTGTTTCATTTATAGAGCCAGCTTTATTATAAAGCACTGGTATTTCTTTGAGTCAGCAAGGACGTGTGAACAATAACAATGAATCCACTCAGTCGCAAATGTTATGCTAACAATTCTGCAGTGTGGTGGATTCTGTGTTAGCAGGCTGCTTATGAAAACCTGAGACTCTGACTTTGTGGCCACTCATAAAAAAACATTTCACAAAGAGGACCTTTGCTCCTTGAAAAGGTAGTAAAGTCACACTTATTCAAGGCTGGTGTTTTTCTCTCTGTATGTGAGTCTGGTTTGTCTAACAAAAACTTCCAGATTCTGCAGGTCCCTGCTGCTGATTGGATCTTGATGTTATCTTGGAGTTCTGAGTTCATATTATTCTATGTAATGGCATATGTATTCAGACAAACAATAGGATGCATTGTAAACTGTTAATTAAGGAAGAAAGCAAGAACTTACTTATTTGCAAATTGATTAAAAAAGGAAAAGTGAGCCATGATCAGGGTTACATAAACAATCCACATAGTATTCGCACAAATCAGTGACATATGGGCTCTGTTGCAATATCTTATTATAAAATTATTCTATACTGCCAACTCCAACATCTGTAATGTGTTGATACTCTCCCTGACGTATATTTAAAATATGGTTGCACTTCAAAAAAATGTTTACTGACCAAATTAAAAAGCTGAAAGCTGTGTTAGCACAAACCACAGGAGAAAAACAAGGCTTTCTGATTATACGGCAGGACACTAAAATTTTACAAGGCCTAGGTTCTGCTTGCCAGAGCATTGTTCATTTTTTTCCATCTGCCTTTTAAAATGTCTTATGCTTTCCCTCAGTCTCTCCATCAACACCCACTGCAAACCCACAGCTGAATTCTTGGTCCCCTTTTCAAAAAACATCAGAGGGAAAGCCTGTTTTGATATTCCTTTCATAAGTGTGGTGTCTCAGATCTGTCCTCTGAAGGTTGTCAAGACTGACAAACTTGGGCCTCAGGCACTTGTGAGGCAAGTGAACTGAAAAATAACACTGCAATATACAAGGTGAAGTACCGCTGGCACTATGCAGACTGCAGACTGGGCTGTGTACATAATGTGATAACAGAGATATGAGTGGAGCTCTAGGTTAAACTCACAAACATCTGATTTGTAGATGCAATAACTGTGACAGAAAGATGTACAACAAATGCATTTATATGTGAAAGCCATTTCAGCTTAACTTGCATGTTTTGCACAACAGTGGTTAAACAGGCAACAAAGATAAGGGAAATGGGAATGAGATAATGTCTAGGCATACACTTGTGGTGAAAGTAAGGCTGCCTTCATCATCTCTGCGTCACGCATAGCTCAAAAAAAAACATTTCCAGGGTTGTGTTTATGCTGACTATTCACTTTTGCTTTAACTTTGTGGCTTTAGCGTCCCCACTCTATCACTTTCATTGCCTCTTCCTCCCCCGTGCTGCCTCCCTGCCCCACTTTTGCCCTCCTCTGCTCCCTCCCTTCATCCTCAGGGACAGTGGCCAAGGCTTATTGCAGTTTCCATTGCTCATGGCTTCCCCTTGCTACTGCGGCCAGACTTCTGCAGTGAGTGTGCTTGTTCCTGGGACTGGAACGTACATGTCTTTTCTTAAAAAACAAGCCAAACTCAAAGGGAAAGTGAACAAATTGAAGAATTTTGAAGGGACAGTCGAATTCCGCATCTTACATTAAAAAAAATCCCATTCTTGTTAACTCCTAAAAGCTTTTTTTTTTTTACACAGAAAAACTGACACTGCCACCTCTCTTGGCAGAAATATGTACCAACATGCTGGGCTGCATTTAAAAAGTCTAACAAAATTATTTCAAATTCCAAACAAGACCCAGTTACTGAATTATGGATAATTCTTGCGGTGTCGTCCCAAAGTACATTGTGGATCTTTAGTGTCTGTTGTGCAGACAAACAATTCTCTTTGAAAGCTTCTCCTGCTGAGATATGCTCAGCTTGGGGCTTGTAAAATACACATTAGCTTTTACCCACTACTCCCTGCACTGAAAAGGGTCACAGCCCGTTCATTCGTATTGTGCCTTTCATTTCCTCACATGAATAGGGGGACCGTCATATGGCAGTGTGAACTAGCTGGGAAGGAAAAAAGGACATGAGGTAGTTTTGCTAAATGGGGCTCACTTTGAAGTGTTTCCTCTTATTCCATTCAGAACAACATGTGATTTTTTTGTTCACAGATATAAAATGGACTGAAAAATGTCATTGTTTTTGGATCAGTATGTCTCTCCTCTAATTCACTGTTTTGTCTATACATTCAGACTTGCTATAATATACTGCATTTGTTAGAGGATGATGGATATAGAGGACCTGACACCAAAGATATGAATGTACTGAAAGCAAAACCCCAAGGGCAAAGCCAAAGGACAACAAGCTGCCTTAAATATAATTAGAGTTCTTAGTGGAAATATACTACCTAGAGTAACTCAAAACAAAAATACTTATATCAACTGCATTCCTACTCAATATGTACAGAAAAAAAGACAAAGAGTTTCCGACATATAGGGTGAAATATAAATCAATGTTTCATGACATGGGAATTCAGACGGTTAATATTTAATGAGAGCATTGCTGCATCACACTGTAGTGAATATCCAGCTTTTAACCCATTTCCCTGCAATGCCTGTTGCAATTAGCACAGCTCTCCCTGTTGTAATGTTTGATCCTGAATCCTTCCATGAAAGCCCAGAAACATGGGAATATTTACAGCACTGTCTGCATTCTTATCCGTTCTTAATTATAACACCATCAGTCTAGGCTTCTGGTCGCACAACAAACAGATAATTACTGGCTCTTTTAATGCGATCCCTGCAGAATGATTTGCAATTCATTGTCTCAAAACATATTTTTGTTTTAATTATCTCCACTTATTGCTAAATTGTTAAGCGTTGACAGAGAGTTACACAGATGTTTGTGCCCTTGGTGATGTGCTGTAAGGTCTGTGCAGGAGGGGTCAAAGTGCATCTGAAGCCAAATAAAACAGAAGTTTTACAAGAGGACGAATCTACAGCCATGCAAATGGCTTTATGAGGCTGTACATAGGGATTGTGTAGTGTGAAACTAAAGGCTATCCTGCTCTCAAGAATATACAAAAAGAAGATGAATGAAGAAGAATAGAATTTTAGAAGATTAAAAGTTGATCATGTTCTCCATCAAAATACAACTGATGCAGTACAGCCAAATTTGAAGGCTACAAATGGTATTTTAATGTGTCTGAAAAATATTCAAATCACCATTTAAGTAATACGAATATCAAATCCGACTCTGCAAAGTAGCTCAACAATCTATGCAACAAGCATTCTACTGAGTCCAACATGGGATGTTTTGAAAAAAATTTTTTTATTGAAACTGTGTCCAGAGGAAGTCGATGTTATGATCCTAAAACTTGATTTTTTCCCTCCATCTTCACTTTAATGGCATAACTTAAGCAATCACTTTTTGTTTTAAATTATGGGAAGGAATCAAAACGGGTTGCAACAGTTCAGAAAAATGGAGATTTAACATATCTGTGGTTTGAAAAAAATGTAAAATGTGAACATTTATGGTGATGGACTAACCAACCACCATAAATGATAGAAAAGTATTGACAGGACTAGAAAAATGTGACTTTAATAAGGTATCAGTGGAGTTACTGGCTCATTTCCATTCGCCTTTAGTCACAAATTACAGGCAATTTGATTTTTTCATCAATCGCTATACTGCCTTTCCATGAACCCTGACATATCAGTTTCAGGGATTCTTCTTTCAAGAAACTGGACAGCTGCCTAGTGACCAGTCAGACTGTGACTCTGTGACTAAGAGATCACATGTCTGACGCCCACTACCTGCAGTGTGTCCATCAGCATCAGCGTTTCCTCCTCCTGGTCTCTGGAGCACACTTGCATCTCCAAATCCCTAAACATCTTCACTAACAGTGCATCATTGCAGATGCCATTGTCAGCTAAATGGCTTAAGTGAAAATCTAATGCTGAATATTGTGTTCTCAAGTGGATCATGATCATGTCCTGTATGAAATGTTTTTGACAGTCACCTTGAGACAGTCTCATCTCAGGTCCCAAGAGTGACATTATCAGAGCCATTACATACACTCAAAACAGACAAACGACCTCGACTCTCAGCCCTTTCACAAGTGAACAGTGAGTCTGGTTAATTATCACCCATTGCTAGATCAATACACCCTCTAACGCGACCATAAATCTGCTCTTCCATTAAGAAGAGCCCATTGTTGTGCTCTGTTTAAGCAGCAAAAGCCTCAGCAGCTCAGGGGCTGGCAGTGAATGTGACGTCTGGGTCTTATGGGATGGGTGTGGGTGACTGTACTGCTCTGGCCCACTTCTATCAGCCTTGGATCTTCAGCCACTCTGAATAGAGCTCAGATGATCTCTCCTCTGGTATTTTTTGCTTCTGTGGAGCTTTGTGCTTTGTGCCTTTCATGCTGACTGCTTCAAAGCTGGCTGGGAGATGCAGATAGAGTGAACTCCAGGGGATAGGCGCAGCCAAAATAAACCTGAATAAGCCTGCTGTCCTGTCAAGATGCATGAGCATCCATACGGAGCATGTATGCATGAATGTTTTCTTCTTATTCATTCATTTTAAAACATGGCAAACATTTCATAAAAAGGAGGATTTGCTGCCTTTCTTTGTCTTATGTGACCATCAACTGAATCTATTAAGATTTTGAACTGCTGGTCATAAAAAAACAAGCATTTGATTATTTCTCCTTCAGTGATTAATCAAGACAGTAATCTACTACCATAATTTACACCATCCACAATGGCTTGGGTTTTACACTGTGATAAAAGAAGAGAAGATTCACCAGTACAAGCAATCTGCAAAGCCATCTGGTCCAAATTCAGCCTAGGATTGGATTCAGTTTTTTAAAGCAGTCTTAACACATGCTCATGGAAGTGAAACCCACAAGAGTGTGTGGGTGGCCCGTGCATATTATCTAGCCAGCCTACTACCAAACATTACCATATCTTAGGCTCAGCCACATTCTCATGCTTGGGACACATGGGATTCCATTAGTGGGGGGCTCTGATGATTTCTGCACATCTCAGTCAAAGGTAATCAAATTCAAAAACTCCTCTACCTCCCAGTGCTGTCTCCATGGCGACAGCCAGATGTTGTGCAGCACACATCACCCCCCACTCCACATGCAAGCCTCGCCCGAGGGCAGAGTAAAGAGGCATCTGTTACCGTTTCCCCCTGCGGCTGCTGAAAATAACCAGGGAGAGACAAAAAGCCAGGCAGCACAAAGACGGTGCCAAGAGACTTTTCCCGAAGGAACGAGCAACTCTGAACACATTCATCCTGTGTGCACACATGGCTTTGTGTTGTCTGTCACACTAATGAGTCCTTCTAACCTTTATCCTCTAAGGTGCCACAAGAAAACTGGGACAGTATCTTACAGATCATTACGAATGCAGGGATTTCATCTTCAACATTTCAAAGCAATCCATTACAGCACCATGTGACCTTTTAAAGCTCTGACGAATAAAGCAGCTAAAACAGGCTACAACTGCATAGTAGATGATGAATGCCTGCACCATTGTCTCCATATACATTTAAATCCCAAATGAGGTGAGCCCACAACCTTGAGAAGTGATTAAAATTCACCACCACTTCACTTGCTTTAATAAGGCATGCGGCCAAAAACAGAGACATTATGTACCCTTACAGTAATTATAAACCTCTCTGCTGTCCAGAGAGAAGAAGACAGTCTATGTTCACACACTGAACAAGGCTTTCAAAAGGGATCTCTGAGGAGGGACCGCAGGTTTTTTTTTTTTTTTTTTTGATCCAGCCAGTCTGCAAACCACCTGAATGTACATTTATAGCTCTGCTCTGTGAATGATGGCCGGTGTTTCCTGCATCATCACGTCTCGTGTTTTAATCACATGAGGAGTGTTTAGGGTTGTGTTACAACAAAATTGACTGACCTCAAAATCCTAAATAAAACTTAAGTAACTTAAAATAAATAACATTTTTCAAAACAGAGATGAAAAACGATGGGGTTAAAATCCCACTAAGAACAGACGCAAACATAGATATTCATTACATCAGCCTAGCAGCCTAAGTCTGTCAGAAATATAACATTTAAAAGCACTCAAGATTCTGTTAGAAAAAGTAAAACAAAGCTTAAACCTACACTTTATTCTACATGGATCATTTAAAATGTTGCCAAAAACAAACTATATTAAATAATGAGATCATGTTAGAAACATTGAATTCTCCACTCCTCAGCTACACTGTGAGACCATGATTGATTCTGCTGAGATGACAGATGTGACAAATATTCACTGAAAATCTGACTTAGAGCTGGTTGTTTTCACAGAGCAGAGAAGATCGGACAGGAAAGGCTGTACAATGCAAATAGTTTATAGTTATAGCACCTGGAAACCCCAAACTAACAAATACTTGTCATACTAACAGGCAGTTGGAAAATCGTTTAATATATAAATTCCATTTCACTCCACATTGTTTTACATTTATAAGAGAAATCTAACGTGCAATATTTTTATGAACTATGATGTATATCATTGTCACTGTGTTATTCGACATTTTTGAGTTGTCTTCACCTCTAGCTATGGTTGTGCTGACCCTATAGAGGCGCAGGACTTATATATTTTATGTACATTTGATATGTATCAGTGAAAGTTAACAGTGGGCAAAATGTAGAAAGAGAAAAAAGCGTCCAGATGCTGCGTGAGGTTCTGAGTGTTAATAAGCAAATTAAACCTCTGTTCAGTTGGTATAAAATGGGATAAAGCAAGTTAATGCTAAAGCTAACGGTTATAAACAGAGCTAACGTTAACTAATAAGTAACTAGTTAGCGTCAGTTAGCTTAACTTGATGTTATGACCTTACCTTGATATCTGGGAGCATCTGTCTCACTTTGAACGTGGTTTTAGATCCTGTCAACATTTTTGACGGCAGGTCAACTCAACTTAAACAGAAAAATACGAGCGACTGAATGAAAAACGTTAAAAATGTGTGATATGACGAGCTAACGGTCGCTGCGCTCCCCTCCGAGACGAACCGTCAGAAACAGAAGAAAAGGGTTCGGAGTCCGGTAACGGTTAGCCTGTATCACCGGCTGCTGCTGCTGCTACAACCGAGGTGTTCAGTGTGGACAGACAAACTATTTTCGCTCTTTTCATCGCTATTCACACTGACAGCATCCGAGTACCGG
>JAOWBC010001592.1:22015639-22044588 GCA_028566105.1 Hypoplectrus providencianus
GTAATATTGAAGCAGTAGCTGAGCCAGCAAGCCAGCATCCATAAAACCATTCAACTTTTGACCTTCTGGTGTTTTTAGCTTGCAAAACACCTCATAAAAAACAAAATAACACGATTAATTCACCATCTACAGCTTCTTAGGTTAGCAGTACCTTTTTTGATCCTCTAGCAGGTCTGTGTGGGGACTGGTGCCTCTCCTCTCTCATCCAAACTTGTGGAAAGTAACCAATAACTCTCTTCCGGACAAAAACAGGAGGCCAATTCAGAAGAAATTCCTCTCCAGAGAGAGAACGGGGAAAGTTTGAATAATCCTGAGCGACAGTGTGTCCTGCTGAACAGGTGGGGAGACGGTGTCCTAGTGAACTATAATAGAGAGAGGTCTGGATTTTTGACCACATGGGAAACTGTTCAATATTACATAAGGGTCTCCAATTTCTCTAATACATAAAACAGTCCCAGACACAGGACCTTGCATCATCTGAGCTGGAGTTATTCAACGATGTATAATGCAACAAGGTTAGGGTAATACAGAATAAACAAATAAATATTATAACAAAATATATGCCTGAGGTTTGGTTTTATGTTCAATTTGTTACTATTGCATTCAAAGGTTTCTTTTCAGCTCAGCTTTAATGATATTAACACAATACTCTTTTAATAGATGAGGAAATAGTTTTTTCTACAGAGACATGAGAGCTTTATAACAGTAACCCCAGAGCTGGTATGGACTTAAGGACACTCTGACAGGACAGATGCTTTCTGTCAGTGTTAGAGTCTCATGCCACCAGCACCATCCAAAAACCTTAAATAATCCAATTTTGGGAGTTAGCTACATACATGAATCCCACTTCCAAGTAGGACTGTAATTATTCATAATAAAAAGAGCACACACTGTGAGCAGTTTGGGACCGGTGCACATTTGATTATTGTTTGATTATATTCCAGTTCTTGCCCCATATGAACAAAATTTAAAGTTTGTAATACCATTTCTATGTAATTTCCTGTACTGATCATCTATATTTTATATCATGGAGTTCATTTAATATTATTGATCATTAATGACCCAGTAATCTATAGATCACATGATTTTTTTTTATATATATTAAACACAGAAAAAGAGACGAGACATAACGTTGTTGAAATACAATGAGAATTTATTCAAACGGTGCAAAAAAAATTAATAATTATAATAATAACCTAACATAAAATCTGATGTTCTTTCTATCCAGATTGCACTGTCACACAGCCTTAGGGCTCTCCTCTCAAAAAAAAAGAAAAACATTAAAACAATAAAAAATAATAAAAACAGATCAAAATACCAGGACAACTGAAAGTTAAAGTAATGCACAAATTTGGTAAAATGGATTGCCATTTACATGCAACAGTTCCAGTCCCATGCAACTCGAAGTATTCCATGTTAATGTCACTGATGATGAATATTCTGTTCACACAGAAAATACAGTGTTGTACAATATATAAAAATATATCGGGTCAGTTGTGTCGCAAAAAACTAATTCTGAGCCATTTCTCTTCACGTTTGGAGGAAACGAGCTGGGTCAACAAGAACGCTGCTGTCATGTTTTAGCATAGCACGGGTTGGTGGCTGTAGAAAAAAAAGGTAAACAAAATGTACAAATAAAAAAAAGCAACAAACAAATAAAAGCCAGACTGCTAGACAATTAGCCATGTGAGAAAGAACATCCTAAAATGTCGCAACTAAACATTCCACAAGGAAACCTAATAAAAAATCTCACTATAAATATATATTCTCAAATGGTGTCTTGTTAGGTCAGCACTGAGGAAATTAGTTTGCAATGAGAGAGCCTCGAGTATCGAGAGGTTCGTCTGGGAGTCGCCGTCGACAACCAAAGTGTCACTTTCTGGTAAACACCAAATCCAGGCTCTTACAAGCTAATCATCCATACCTGTGTCAGTATCCAACAATATACATTCTTACCCTTTTAAAAACACTGTAAAACTTTGGGCTTACAAAAATAACTTGGAACATATTTATACAACCTCACATTGTTTTTTTCTCTTAAATACAAAAAAGTGTTTGTAGCCTGTAAAGTCTGATGTCTTACACGTTTCTGAGGCGTTTCATTGCAAAAAAATAAAATGGTTTTGTAAGCTAATTATTACTTTGGAGGGAGGGAGAAAGAGTATGCACAAATACACATTTTCTTTAAAAACAGGCATCACCTTCCCACAGTACGGGAACACTGATGGATCTCATCTGAATTAAAATGCTAGTGCATGGACACATGTCAACACACATAAACACATCAAATGCACATGTTTTTTGGGGGATAAAGCATGATTTAAATGTTTTATCATCACTAAAACTCTAGTGTTACTTTATATGCACAGCAAATAAACTCCCTTCTTCCTTGACCGGCTGAAGCAACGTAGAAAATATTGTAAGATGTTACATAGTGTTAAATTAGCACTACTGAGAAATGATTCCCCAATTTTTTTGGTTATTCTTGTTTGTAGTTTGAGTAGGAATCGAGAGGGTAAGCTCCAAACACAGAGTTAAATGAAAAACAAAACAAGAGTGCCCTCAACTGGGCAAGGCAGTGAATTGCATACTAAATTGTGCTTTTCTAGACTTAATGCCAAAAAACAGATTCAATCAGGAGTCAAAAGAAAGAAATCCTCACCATGGCTTATTATTGGGGATATAATCAAAAGGATTTGAGTAGTCATTTTATCAATTAGTACAACTTAAACAGCCCTAATTTTTCAATCATTATAAGGAAGACTCAAACAGAACATCAGCCAGTATCAACTAGTTGATATGCCGGACAGAAAATTAAAATGGCATTATTTCAACAGCTTCAACACGGTTTAAAAATAATTAATAATTTGTTATACTTAGGGGCAGTAGTAGTACAAACTGCAGGCAATGAAGCAAGCAGTGGATACTTGATCTTATACAAATACAAACAGGATTGTGATGCCACGAGGACAAATGCTGAAAAAGGCAACTAGGAAACTGAGTTAGATGGTGACGCCGGCACCAAAAATGCTTTAGCTCTACAGTAACTGAATCCTTTAGAGAAATCCTTCTGGCCTGTGCCCCTGATTTCTACACGAACAGAAGTGGCAGTGTCTGCAGAGATGAACAAAAGGGCAACAGTACAGGCCACTTCGAAAAACAGTAAAAAGTTTTGGATCCACGGACATCAGGAAAGTGCTTGAATTTGTGCAAAAAGAGATTATGCAACTTTGATTTGGTGGGACGAATGCCAGAATTTAAGAAACTGTCTTCAGTAGAACTTGCAACCAAACCACTAAGCATTAAGATGTCCTGTTAGTGAAGACGACATGAATGCATCACCTATTGTGCGATTATGAGATTGTATGAAACATGTTTCTCAACCACCAGAGCACAGAGGGCTTGTCATGTAAATTTTTTTTCAATGCATTGTGAATATTACTGGGCATCAGCAGCCAACAAATGCATGCATCCCTTTGCATCATGCAAACAGACATTGGAGACAACTGCAGATATTGCACTGATTTAGAGAAAGCTTAATGTCACAAATCAGTTAATTTTCTTGCCAGCAACCCATAAAAGTAACATTTCAAAAATGCATGTTACGCCTTTAACCGGTGTCTCCAAACTCTGTTATGCTGGATGTGAGCATTTATTTTGCAGAGTAGTGTAGTATTGCATGCCTGTGTTGGCCACAATAATCAAATGCCACAACGCCAACCATTGTTACAGAAAAAGGAAGACCAAACGGAGAAAGAGAAACATTGCAACAAACGTATGAAACACTCTGGATCCGGCTCTGGAACAGTTATCTTGCTCTAGTGCTTTGTTGCTATTGTATGTCGTCTTTGTTCAACAATTCGTAGTTAATACAGGCCAATTTCATTTTAATCCTCAAAAATGTTGACATCTAATTAATCCAATTGATAGATATATGAATTATGTTTTGCTTAAAGGATAATAGTGCAGAGCAGTTGTCTTAAATGTGTGGACATTTATGTGTTTGCGTTCTGGAGCATTAGCACCACAGCAGCCCACAGAACGCGTAGTCATGAGCATTGCACGGTAATTTCAATTTGCATTACGCAAATGGTGACTGACGAGGGTTAATTCTGCTGTTTCTCGAGGTACATAAGACGCAAGCATCTAGTAACAGTAGTGTAAAATCTGTAGGTAACACCGAAATCAACCCGGAACCGGATGTGACTTCAAGATGCTCAAACATCCCTTAATGAACCAATCCAAACATTATCACAGACCACAACGCGGAGTGGAGACGCCCGTGCCTTTTCTGTTTGTGCTAGTATCTGTATGTGTGTGTGTGTGTGTGTTGTAGTGTGATTCAGTGTATCTGTGTGCATGTAGTGTGTATATATGTGTTGATGAGTGTTATGTACGGCACCTGCCATATACATTCTCTCCACCAGGAGGAGACAGTAGCAAGGCGTTAAACTGATAAAGGAGGAGAGCCTGCTTACGCACACACACGCACGCACACACACACACACACACACACACACACGCGCGCACACACTCATACACAACGCCTGCATAAGAGCCACAGCAAAATGTAACAGAAGTGCAGTTAGTTTATTCTATGGTCTAACATGTGACCCCGGCCTCCAGGAACCACCCTGTTTATTCTGTAGCCATAACGACTCTCGCAGCTTTCTGAGGTCGTCTATTCCAACAGGAAGTGACACAGCTAAAAAAAAAAGGGAGGGAGCTGGTTGTGCCTTTCTCTCGTCCATTCTGCGGCTGATGCGCCCCAGCCGTTATATTTTTATTATTTTTTAACAGAAAAAGGCCACTCATCAAATACAAGCCAAAGCAAAGGTCCATTCAGAACCTGTGGATGGCTGGTTCTGGCTCTCTCTTCTTCAGCTCTTCCCGGTAGCAGTAGGAACAGTAGTTTCCCGTCTCCGGGTGTCCGTAGTAGGTGCAGCTGGGTGTTCGACAGCGGCTCGACTGCAGGCTGGCCAAACCGCCGGCGCTGCCCAGTGAGTAGTGTCTGACTGGGGGTTGCCCGCTCCGAGAGTCCAGGTTGGCGCGCATGTCCCGGAAGCCGTTGGTGTAACTCCCCCCGGTGGGTTCAGACCCAGGGTAGTCCGGTGGGTCGAACTCGGGGGGATATGAAGGCGCGAGGCGGGAGGGGCTCAGGGAGGCGGGGCCCTGTGAGTTATTGTACTGCGGATGGGAGGGGCCCTGCGTTGTGGGGCAGTGCCGGGGAAGGGTGGCGTAAGAGGGGAGCCCGGGGTAGGAGGTTGCTGGGGAGCCGCCGGCGAGCTGGCGCCGCGTATCCATGTAGCCGTGCATATGAAGGTGCTGGGTGAGGGGCGCTGCCGCAGGAGGCTGGTCTATGAAGGAGGGCCGGGGGATGGGAACCACACCAGAGTACATAGAGGGACTCAGAGGAGAGGGCTTGAGCTGGTTGAAGGAAGGTGACGAGTTCTCTGACAGCTCCTCTTTGGCCTCGTAAGGCCGGTAGCTCAGCTCTGTACCCCCAACTGTGTCCTTTTTGGGCGGCTGGATGCCATTGGTGACGCCCTTCCTCTCTGCATCACGCCGCTGCTGCTCCTGCTCAGCCCGGAAGCGCTCCTCTGCATCGGCAAGGTACCGCTGGATCATCTCCTCCTGGAAGGGCTGCCGGTTGCTGGTGGTGAGAAGGCTGGCGAAGATGAATTTCCTCTCACCTTGCATGGCGGCTCGCAGGATGCCCAGGCTGACCTTGACGTCAGCGCTGTACTTGTAGGTGTCGCTCTCTGTGCTGCTCCCACCGCTGCTGCTCATGCTGCTGCCTGTTCCGTTGAGACGCTCGCTGCCTGAGGAGGGGGAGCCTTTCCCAGAATCCTCTGAGGCGTGGGCTGAAGGCGAGCTGTCCTTACTGCCCTTCCTCCCCCTAAACGAGCCCTTCTTCTTCTCCACACCCTCCTGCTTGGCACCTCCTGCCCCGGCGTTCTTTCCTGTCATCAGTCCGCCCACGTTCTTCTTCAGCTTGCTGCCCAGGCTCTTGCCAAAACTGCCAAGCTTATTGGCCACAGAGTCTGCCCTCTTCTTGTCTTTATCCTTGTCCTTCTCCTTCTTGGTTTTGTCCTTCCCTGCGGTTCCTGTCCCCGTCCCTGCCGATCCACTGCTGGAGGAACTGGATGAGGAAGAGGAGCTGTTCTTGGCCAGGGACCCTCCTCCGTTGACCGTTGATCCCGTGGTTGTGTCTCCGTTGCCATTGGAGCTGCTGCTGACTGACTCCTTGTCTGACTCTCCTGAGTCAGGAGGCGTGCGGGCATCCTCTCCTGCTGATGCTGTAGGGGACTCGGGCTGGGCCAGAGGGGCTTGCTGCAAGTGAAGCAGAAACATAGGCTAGTGGAAAAACACTGCACAGAGACCTACATCAGCCCAGACCAAATGACAATTAAAAAAAATATATTCATAAGATATTCATAAGAAATGGATATAAGGGAAAGTCTGGCTAAACTCTAGCAGTGCGTGCCCTTCAGGTGTGGGGGGAGAAAGGATATGAAAAAAATGATTCATAGTTTTCTGCAGACCAATGCAAAACACAAATGACTCAGTTTCCAAATGCCTCTTTATATCTGCAAACATGCTAAGGAAGCTCTAAAATAAACAATGCTGTGTTTGGAAAAGGCATGACCTACATTTATGATGCACTGTTCTGATTTTAAACAAGAAGCAGAACATTCTTCTGTGTACCAATAACAGCCACCGCACAGCTATGCTCTTTCTAAACAGAACAATCCCTTAAAATTATAGTTTAATACAGGGTTTCCTGTTTTGCCCCCGGTGTCCCTGCTATTAACATGTCTTCCCAAGCTCCCTGATGTTAGCATGTGGCACACAAGAGGCGCTTTGTCACAGTGTTTGCATGGCGTGACTTTATGACCTGAATGGCCCAGTGTAGTGTGTTTCCACATACACTTTGTACAGCAGTCAGGGGACAGCTGCTCCAGTGGAAAAGGGAAAAATATTGCTCTTGTTTGTAACGAATGGGGGAAATTAACACTAACCACAAGCGGCTATCAAACAGTTTGGCATCTGTCTGATAATTGGATTACAAGATGAGGTTTCCTTTTTTTACTCCAAAACTCAAGTTGGCTGGTAAAATATTGAATGAGTCTGTAGAAACCAGCCTTCACAGTTGGTTAAACAAGTCAACATTTATTTTATTGCTGATTCATCTGGTCTGTCATTGTAAAAGCAGTTTAGGGAGCAAAAAGAGGTTGTCCAATAAAAGTTATGATGGATCTTTTTATCTCCATGCTTTAGAGGGAACATCACTCAGATCAGGGTTTCTTAATCCGATTACGATAAGCAACTTTGACCTTTCTCTGGTAAAGTCGCTTACAAATACTGGTAGTTGCGGGTAGTGTTTATGTGGGGCTTGTTTCTAAAGTGAAATCACTTATTTGGGCTGACGTCCAATATGTCTCTTTTCTGTCAACTGCATGTCTCGTTTGTCCTTTTACAGGATCTGCTCATAACCAAACACAGATTCTGTCAAAATTACACAATTGATGGAGTTTCTTTAGCTTCTTTACTAAAGATATGATGTCTGAAAAGAAAAATACAACAGAGTGTGATAAAGACAGTGGATTAACAAAATACTGGATTTGACTGTCAATTGACTTTTTCCCCATACATTAACTGAGATGGCCAGTTAAAGGCACAGTCTGTGTAATATTCTTTTCATTTCATCATAATCATGAGATCTGGTAACATTACTCTGATGTGTGAGCCTTTGTGTTTACCTCGCAGGGCAGCGGCAGCCAGGTGACCGTCATGTAGCTGTGCAACATCTGGAGCTTCGCCTCCAAAGAAAGAGCCACACTGGGAGAAAGAGGAAGAGAGAGAAACAAGTCAAAGGTCAGCCAGAGGAGGCAAGTATTTGTGCAAATACATCCAAAAGAATATGCAGAGAAAACCAGCAATAGATCCATACTGATTCAAGAAATCAATGCAGCGTTAAAACAACATATCAGCTTGTGCATGCATGTTTACACATACGCTAATTGTTAGAAATAGCAAGTTTATTTCTGTAGCAAAATACGAATACAGGGGCGATTCAGGTTGCTTTACATGACTGAAATTAAAGGACCATCATTATATAAGAATATATACAAGCAATAATAATGCCAACAGTTGAGAAACACAAATTGAAATAACAGAGACCTTAGAAAGACTAAATAATAGAATAAAAAATACATTAATACAGAATAAAAAACACATTATAAGTTCACAACTTTATATACATTTTATAATGTGTCCTCTACTTTAAAGGGCAAAAATAAAACTGAAAGCTTCTGCATAACAACAGCCAGAAATTTAGCCCTGAATAATAAAGTAAACAGCAGGTTCACTAAAAAGCATCTTGCTGCTGTGTGTTCTTCTGAAGCCCTTAGACTCAGTGACCTTTTCCAAATAATATCACCGGCCACTTGTGTAATAATATCTCTGTCCACCATTTCATCTGAATAAGACGTCCACGGTGTCATCAACTGACGTAAACACAGTGGAAGGTTATTTTTACCGAGCTGCTATTTTGGCGCTCATTCCCCTGGTCCATTCATAGAAGGTATTTAAAGCTAATCTTATTGTCACTGGCACTGAGTGTCGCTAATCTGGAGTCAGAGGTCAATCCCTACACACTGACACTCAGTACCGGAGTAAAAGCTGACTATAACCAAGAACACATGCCAGTGAACATGTGCCACTCTCATTTGTTTTTCTCTGTATCTTTGTCACCTCTGACAAGTCCATGTGTAAAAGAGCACCTTGTAAATGCGTTTGACCCGACAAACATGACTGGATGTAAATGCATGAGAGTTGTTTTTAGAAGGAGACCGCACCTCGCCAGCATCACGTTGTCCGTGTCATCCTTGCCCCACTCCCAGTCTTTCCCAGGGTCGACCGCGAAATGCAGAGGCAGCATTTTGTGCTCCGAGTCAGTGAGAGGGATCACAACTGCTGGAAGAGATGGGGGAGAGCTTTCTTAGAAAAAAAGGGATAAAACGTTTGAACTCACCACTCTGGACTGTAGACTGCAGACAGAAATGCGTCTGAGTGCAATCAATTCATTCACTTTCTATTTTAACATTTAGTCTGCGGCGTCTGACCAGTATTGTTTTTGGATGGTCCAAACTGATATTTTTAGACCGGTGAACAATTCAGTGTCTGGACAAGTCTTGAACTTGTAATTTGTGCACAAACTTGTGAGCAAAAGTCTCCGATCATTTAAGTTGAAAATAATAAGAAACTGCATTTAGATTTACTTTGTAATTTAGAAAATACTGTACCACAAGAAAGCCATATATTTAAACAACAGATCTGCCACCTTGTAGGTCAAACTGTGATACAAATAGAATTTGAGTGCTTGTTCTGCAACTAAAGAGATCACTGGATATACTCAAAAGCCCAGTGGCCTTTAGTCACCACTCTTAAATAAACCACAGAGGTCATTATTAAAAAAAAAAAAAAAAAGATTATTAAAATCTTAGATTTGATTAAGACAAAATAAAAGTTCCTTTTAGCTGCTTTGACAAATAAAGTAATTTTATTTTTCAGCAAATCTTCTCAGATAGGATTTATGTTAAAGTGTTACACCCATACTTGATTATTTAAAATGTTAAATGCCTACTAGGCTGGTGGGGGGATAAAAAATCCATATTGAGATGGTGATAAAGATGAATGATGCAGGGCATTACCTTGCTCTTTGGAGCTGTCTCTCTGCTCCATGGAGACCAGGGCAGAGAAGTGCGCCTGGTCGTACGCCAGGACCAGGGGCGAGCGATGGCACTTGGCAGCTGGCACTTCCAGTGGTAGGTAGATGCCTCCGAATGGAATGGGAGCAAAGGCTACGGAAGAGGAACAAGGACGACTAAAAACATCTGAAAAGGACGACCTCAGCACTGTTTCACAGAGACACGGCACACTGAGAGGACGTGAGCCAGATACAAAAACAAGCTTTCACCTCCACCAGTAAATCAAACCAGTATTTCACTTACTTAACTCTGTGCACTATTTATTTCCAGTGTTGAATTAATCTCATAGCATGAACTACCACCGCAATTATCAAACTATTGACTGTGTTGCTTTAACTTCAGTTACCTTCCCAGTTACCAGTTACCTATTGATTTTCCTAGGTTTATTTAAAAAGAAAAAGCACATATTGTTTGTCTTACGCTGCTGGAGATACCAATCAAGTGGTGTTTTCGTTATTTGGACAACTCAGACCAGTCCTACCACCAACAACTTAATGTTTTTCCATGTAATTTCTATGGCGTGTAAAGTATAAACCCTGTGAATGACCAACTTAATTTGTCTGCCACAGTTATAGGATGGAATAATGTAAATGATAATGAGAAACAGAGCATGACGCTGCAGGCATATTTACCCTCTCCTCCAGAGTCCCTCAGCATGGTGTCGGCCACCACAACAATGGGTCTCCTGAGGACGTGGGCCAAGACAAAGACGTGAAACTCCTCTAAACTCTCGTACACCGGTTCATCCGAGGACTCCGCTCTAAAGACAACAACAAGGCTGCTTTTAGTTTAAAAAACAATTATTTACGCTGCTGCAAAATCAGAGAAATCATAATTGTAATGGATTACTCATGGGCCACATTCATAAACACACATAAAGGGGAGACGAGGTAAGAGTTTGTATTGTGTAGCGGTGTCAGTATATCTAACCCTCTGAACTTGAGCTTGTTACAATAAATAGCAGATTGACTAAAACGAGGGCCAGCCACTCAGTTCTGACTGTGAGTGCAGTTGTTTGTTCATGAATAAAAACATGAGTGTGACTAAGTGTGCGCTGGGCTAACAGTCCCTGCATTGTCCCACGCCAGACCTTACCCGTTGGTGCCGTTGGTGCTGTAGTGTATTCTCGGCTCACTGGAGGCTAGCTTCAACAGTTCATTCCACTCTTTCTGCCACTCCTCCTCCGTGTACACCAGGCCGGACTGAGGAGAAAGGAAGGACACACACTCACACATTTGCCATTTAGAGAGGGAGTGTCAAATGTCACAAAAGCATGCTCTGACGTTAACGCCGTCTTAATACAAGGTTACATGCTGACAATTGAGGAAAGAAATCTAACCAGCGCCTTTACAAACCCAGTGTCCGTCACACAGGAGCGGCATCATCGATATCAGGTTTAAACGTCCATATTTGGTCAAGAGGAGGTACTTGTACTTGTGGTTTTAGGTACTTGTACTACTTAAGCATTTCAATTGTATATAACTTCATACTTCTACTTCACTACTTTTAGCCAACAGCTTTAGTTAGTTTTTACATCAAGATTTATCATAAAGCACATGATAAATTAGAAATACTTACACATTTTAATAAATAAAACCACAACAGTTTATTAAGTAGTAAAGAATACTCCTACCTTGACACAATACTGCTTTAAAATAATAATAATAATGATGATAAATGTATATGACAGTTTCTTAGTTATATTTTATTCAATTGGCTAATAATGAAAAACATCATTTGTACAAAAATGACAACATTAAATATAATTTAACACCGTTTTTTTTGACAAAGTAGCTCCCTGGATACATTTGCAGTGGGGTGAAAATTGATGCACAATCCCCTTACAAAAGGTGTATTTTCATTCCTGTTTAAATAGTTACTATGTCTGCCACCTTATCAGTTTTTGATTCATTTTCACCCTCTAAAATCAGTTTCAGCATCTATCTCTATTAAAAATGTTCTCCAGCAGACTTGTAGCAGCTGCAGGTGGTGATGCTGCTATAGAAAGATTTTCTATTTGTCTATTGTTCCTGGGATTTTTTTTCTCAGTTTGGTAAAACAATCAAAATTCTTAAGCTCCTGCGTGCTTCGGACCACCACTCCCCTCCTACAGTGATCACAGAGTCACAAAAATGACAGAGAGAATTGTGCAGCCTCTATGACAGACCTCTTTGTTCTGCTGGGTCTGCTGCCACCTCCACCTGCGCTTCAGTGCCTCCCTCTCCAACCCGTGATCCATCAGCGCATACAGGGACTTCCTGAGCATCAGGTCCCGGTCATGAAAACCCCACATACCTGCACAGACACAGACTATCTTAATGCAAGACCAAAATAAATACATTTACTGTGAACTAATGAGTAAGCAAGCTGAATTTATATTTAGTTTGCTTGCTTTTTTTGCTTGCGTCTGATTATCCTTTTAAAAGCACAGGTTAAGCACCTGAGCGTTACTTTAACATCAGGAGCGCAATAAGCTCTTGAACAATGCCTGCACATTAGTTAGGACATTATTAATTTTCAGTGCTAGGGCTCCTAAGTGGGCCACAAAGACTAAGTGAATGTGCACTGCAACTCTGTAAAACGCAATTAGTGCTTAAACCAACAATGAGGC
Source organism: Hypoplectrus providencianus (assembly GCA_028566105.1). Lineage (NCBI taxonomy): Eukaryota > Metazoa > Chordata > Actinopteri > Perciformes > Serranidae > Hypoplectrus > Hypoplectrus providencianus. The sequence goes on from JAOWBC010001592.1 coordinate 22,028,024, forward strand.
TCTCTCAATGAATGCTAATGGAGTGTGAACCTGCACGTCATTGGGGTCTTGTTTGAAAGGTCTGTGATACTCACCGAGCGAGGCGGCGTGTAACAGGCAATTTCCGTCCCCGCTCGTTGCCAGAGGCAGCAGATTCTGACAGTTTGAGACCACTTTTGTCCACCAGTTCAGTCGGCCTGCAGTGAAAGGGAGAAAAAAAATTAACTGACCTGTTTATAATAAAAATATGGCTCAGTATTAATCCAAAACAATGGCTGTAGTTTTTTTTACAAATGGAAAAAAATAAGGAGGTTTGAGGTTTGGAAGACAAAATATTGTGACAAAACTGGAATTCTATGCTGGAAAATTCATGAGACAGTATTATTAAAGAATATGGACTTCAGTTTTTCTTTCATGTTTTATAATGAATTCTCCTTCTTGTTTTTATTGTGCCACGTCTATATTTTTTTATCATGGTAGATTTTGATATGGTGTGAGGACAGATCGCCTTATCACAGCAGACACAGTCTGGACACAGAAAGCTCAGAACAAAAAGGACTGTTTTGTTCTACACTTAAACCAAAGCAGCAAAAAGGAGCCATCAGCCCTCATTTTTAAATATTTACACCTGAGCTTTTCCTTTTGTGGCAGTTAGGGAAAAATCCATAAACTGCACTAATTGAAAATATAGGAAAGTGACTAAAATAGAGGGTTGGATGAACCTGCAGGGATCAAGTAACATCAGAACTATAAAAAACTTACACTGGGATCCGTACGCAGTGGAAAAATTGAGTTTTTGTGGACATCAGCATGGCCGCTATGCACCTTTTTAAATGGAAAGACCTGCCTATAACTCTTAAACCAGAGTTTATATACCAATAGTTGATTTAAAAACCTTATTATCTGATGATTCTTGTGAATGCTTTGCTTAAATCTGTAATCTTTATTGTGTGTTGTCTCCCTTTTGCTGATTGTGTTTTGTGAATATTTCTTGATCTCTGGTCAGCTCTTGAAACAGAGATGTTGGTGCTGTTGTTGGTGTTGGCTTCTTCTCACCAGCGTGCTCCAGAGCTACCATCATCGACTGCTCGATCAGATCCCTCTCGATGAAGCCGCGGAAGTCGTCCCGGTACACGGTGAGGTCTGGTAGTTGGAAAGTGCACAAGGGCGTGTCCAGAAGCGGCTCGCTGCTGCTGCCTCCAGTGCTCGAGACGTGAGAGCGTGCCAGCGACACGATGGTTGAGCTGGCGTGGGATATGCCCCTCGACAGACGCTTTTCCGTAGCTGTTAAAACAACAGAGGAGGATGTGGAGAAATGGTTTTGCACAGTTATATTTTTAAAACATCCCACCGGCAGGCGGCCTCACCTTGCACCACCTCATCCTGGCGGTGGAGTATGGGCCGCCCGACCCTCGCCATCTCCTTTTCAGGTGGAAGATACGTCCTGTCCTCTGCAAACGTGTACGTCAGGTTCCCAGCATGCACCTGTCGTAGCTGCTCAAAGTCACTGAGGGCAGCAGTGAAATCCCAGTTCTTGCCTGCAGGCAGAATAGAAACATCTGTTTGAGTGTTCATGTCCACCCTGACAACCTATATCTTGTATCTGTGTCAGGTAAATGACACATCATTAATGAGTTTAAATATTTACCACAAGTCAACGTAACCATAAACTGTCTTATCTTATGTACAGGCCACTGGCACATTCCTTCGCTTGAGTAAATATCAGAATTTGGAGCACGTCTCGGCTCGCTGGCTCGCTGCTGTTCGCTGCATTGCATTACATTTTTAAACCATATTCTTATCTGCAACTTGTGTTGCTGCTAGGCAACAGGAGCCCTGTTGACTCCAGATATACCTCCCTTCTGTTAGTGTATGATAGTCTAATTAACTGTAACAAGCCAGAAGCACTGATGGAGACAGCGGTCAATTTGGCTGCTGCTCATAACATCACCAGCTGTCAACTTCACACAACCCCCACTGCCGTTTTTTTTCTTAGTTGAATAAGAGATGGAAGCAAAAAAACTAAATTAAAGTGAAAAACCAACAGGGATCAAAGAGTAACTTTATTAAACCCATGATGACTGATTTGGCAAGACTGCTTGAACTGATTGAAGTTTAACTGAATTTGATTTTAAAAAAAATTGTTTTGGGAAAATATCCACCCTACTTGTTCTACTTAATTTATAAGCCAAACCTTTTGAGTATTAATTGGGAAGCATGTAAGGCTGTCACAATAACAGAATTTCAAACTTCAACACAATCCTAGAAAATACAAAAAAAACAAAAAAAAACTTAATACCTTTTTCTGACAAAAGAAAATGAAAGTCCTAGGAACACGAAATACAATTTATTTTTTATTGAAAACCTGCAGACAGTGCCCGTACAGAAGTCACTGAACACACATAAACACACAGTTGGTTTTCTCCCCCAGATTCATCTGTGCAGCCTTTGGTTGAAAGACTGCAGATTTTTTTTTGTTTTGGTCCTTCTAATGCTTTCGACATCCCTATTAACAAATGCACAGGACATTAACAGTGTGTATCAGTTACATTAATTAATATACTTAGTGGCCCACTGTGTCATTATACCAGGAAAGCAATGTTTTAATATTTTCTGCCTCAGATTTAATATAAGGACATGCTTTTTGACTCACCCTCTAGCAGATCTCTGGCCAATCCTGGTTCAGCTCCAGTGGAACGGACAAAGTCGGACAGGACTGCGTCCATATCCACGGTCATGTGATCATGAATTCACCAGGTTGCAGGATGTATCCGAGCAGAAAAAAAAACAAAAAAACAAACACGGACTCTGCTCACGCTGACAGAGCAGCGAGGGAAGGCTTGAGAGGGAGCAGTCCTCTACCTCGTGCTACTCTTCCTGCCACACCTGAAAAAGAAAACACAGATCGCATGAGATTGAACCTGCAGATGTAAACTCATTAAAAGTGGGTGAATGATGACCCTGCTCGACCTCTTTTCAAATGCAAGCCTGTTGTGACCTCGTTACATTTGAACTTGACACCTTTGCAGTCACCCAAGACAACAGCTGTGGCACACAAAGTCAGCAGGTCTCACAAACTGTTTGCTCAGCTTTGCATTGAAACCTCAAAACAAGTCAAATGACATCACGTGTGTGTGCAGTAGCTGCTGTCAGACGTGTGAGGTTTGTCATGAGGGCATCTACACTGTGTGGTTTCATCCTTCCTCATCCTGTCTTTGTAAAAACATTTTTAAAATCAGCTGTTAGAACCTCAGAAAGGCTGTCAGGATCCATCACTTAAGGTCATGGTTATTTTAAAACCTGGACATGAGATCAATGCGCATGATTGCTGCCCTCAGATAAGACCTGTTGAGTATATAAACAGACAAAGAGATAAAGTGTCTGAGCAGAAACCATGTAACTCTTTAAGCACAGGTAAGATAAACTCTGCTTTCACTGTCAATCCACTGAAGTTTAATCAGATCAGAAAATGATATTAAAAAACAATATTTGCCTCTTTTTGACCTGGTAAAAATGGGGTATTGTGCTCATCATCAGGGCAGGAATTCTTGCAATATTGCGTGTTGTATCGAGAATGCAAACCCATCTTGTCAGGCTCCAAATAAAGCCTTTGAGTGGCACTTCTGGAGGTTCTGACCATCAGTGTCCTGTGAGAAGCTACTCGCAGCCACGATGGCAAAAGAACAATAGCTGCGGCTGCCCAAAAGGTTAGCGTTGATGCTTCAAGAGTTATAACAGAACTGGGGAGTATTTTATCATCAAAACAAGAGCAAAGAACTGAACATGACGTAGGCTTTTGCTCTTCTCCTGGGTAGTTTCAGCACGGATGGTTCATCCAATCACCTGTCAGGTATTTTTTCGAAAGTGTCTTTTTACACAGTTTCCGTTGCCGGCTTCTTAGATGGCCCTGTGTAAAGCACCATCTGGAGGCATCAGGCTGGTCAATGGAGGCATTCAGGTGTGTGAAATGCTACCACCAATCTTCCCCATCCAAATGATTTTTTCATGAATACATTATATGGTGAACTGCCAACTGAGTAACGTAAACCACACTGAACTTCTCTACATCCGCAACCTGTATGGTTTGTAGCTGCTCTGGTAGTGGACCAATCACACAATCAAAACCATATAAATAATTTTCATATCAATAATTTCTAGACCTGGATACAAAAATGATTGAATGCAGTTATCTGTCTGACCAGTCCTGACCAGAGAATTAAGTCATGCTCCCTAAAAACAAATTGTTGTGTTAACCAGACAAACCATGCATGCATTTGTAGTGCATGTGAGTTGTTGTTTGTGTACCACCTGCACTGTGAAGCTCTCACACGACAGTTATTACTGGTTACACCTAACCAACCCTCAGCATTGTTGCTCTGACTTTTTTACAGCAACTATAAAAAGGTATTAAGCACAGAAACCCAGCTTTAATCATCAAACACAGACATAAAAACCACTGAGGACACACAACTAATCTGATGAAATATCTCATCAATTGCCTTTGTCATGTTTTTTTAATTGTAAAGAGACTTTATGGACACCCTGTATATTTCAAAGAGAACCTCAATGTCATGTGCATTTTAAAGTCAATTTCATCAGAGCAGAGTGAGACGAGGAAACAGTACTCCTCCAAAGACACCCCTTTGAAATCAATTAGATAATTTTACTGTTCAAATTTCAATGGCAGATCACAAGGATTGCATCAGTTGGGCACTGAAATCAATACAGAAACATTATCAAGACTAAGAGGGGGAAAAAAAGAGTCAGCTTCAATGGGCCGTTGACACAAAAGACGCAGAGGGCAATCAATGCACGGCCAGACAAAAGGCATGAATCAAAGAAGCTCTGGGGAAAAAAAGATGTGCATTGAGGGCCAAGTAGAGCTAAAAGCCTCTATTTTACCAGAAAAGGTATTCTGAGCGTGCATACTTTGAACCACATTCAGACAGCCACAAGCCTTGTCTGTAATATCTGTCCTTCACAACACTTTGTAATTTCTAAGTGATTCAAACATGGTATACAGTCAAACTTGCTGATTAATGCAGGTCAAAAAGCACGACCTGCCTTCGTCTCAGGGCTGCAACACGAAATGCAAATCTCAGCTACAGTATCTTTACTTGTGAGCGTTATAGCAATCATTAGCATTAGCACTGCAGATCTGAAGAATATGTTATGCTGTATTTTTGAATAGCAACACACGGGTTTAAATACAGCATCCAATATGTAATCAGGACATGAATGATGGCAAACTTTTCTTGGTATCACACAAAATTGCTGTGTACAATCATAAAACTATCCAGTCATTATGTCGTCTTGAAGTTCATAAACTGACTGATCTGGTTTTGCCTGACTTTTTTTTTTTTTTTAATCTACCTACAGTCATCTATTCCCATCCGTCCCATGGCTCATCCACCACCCAATGTTCCTGCCTCATCTCTGACTCAGTGAACCCTTTTCCACTGCGCCTGATGAGTCACGAGTTTACTCTTCTTACACCTCTCCATCGTTCTCTCGCTTCACGCTCTCCCTGCCTCCCTCGGATTTCTCTATCGTTATTACAGTAAAAGCCACACAGGCACGCAGGGGAGGAACAGACTTCAGTACAAAAGGCCTTTCTCAGCCAGCAGAGTATTTCTAGAGCGTTCAGTGCAAAGTCAGGCATTCAGCAGCCTCCCCCTGCAGGGTCTCCTAACATTCTTGCAGTTTGTCCATTCTGCGATGTTCAGGTCTACTGATCACACACACAACAACTTTGAGACTGCGGCAAGTTAACTATTTAAAACCACATACGGAGATCCATTCAGACTAACTCAGAGCTGTGGGTTAGAACATCTCCTGTCCGATAATAACACTGCATCAAAAAAAAACAAAAAAACACCAAGGGCTGTGCTGGAGTGAGCGTGTTGCTATAGGCACCAAAAGAACATGAACGTGTCCAGGAAGTCCAGTCTATCAGAGAAAAAGATGTTTACACTCCTCTAAGGTAGGATTTTACAAATTGAAGTAGAAAGTTGGCTAAGTAGCAATCATTTTCTCCTCTGCCTCAGTAAACAGTATAATTGGTATGATGCTATAAAGGGACACGGCGAGGTATTAAGTCTAATGTGGATGTGCATGTTTGATTAGGCACCGCATTGTTTTTCTGCGGTGCACTGCACTGCAGAAAAACCTTAGCCAGGATCAACTTTTGTATCAGACTCACTTGCTTTTCTTTTACCAGAGCCGACCATGAGTACCGGTGTGGTAGACTCCCCTAAAGGACCCGGAGTTTCTGACATGGAGCTATTGCCACACTGGAGGATTAATTAAGTGTCAATGCTGATTCTGCCCTGGGTTAGACTGGGTGCACCTGGCTTTGGTGGACAGGTTGACACATGTATTAGGAATTAATTACATGAGAGGTGAGAATTTTGATGACAAGGAATGCAACTCCCCCTCCTCGCTTGAAAGATACAAAAAAGAAAGTATAGAGATTAAATTATTCACAGAAATAACTCATTTGCCTGAAAAAAAGTTGCATGAAATCTCTTAAAACTGATTTTATGGATTTTTTTATGCATTATTCTTGGTATATTTCAGGGGAAAGTACTCCACTGTCATGCATAAACCAGGGCTGGGTTCAGGTTCAGCCGCCTCCATGGACACCATGGCAGAGAGGAAGAGACGGAAGAGAAAGAGAACAGAGTGACCAAGCAAATTAATTAAAGGCTGCAGATAGACACAAAGCTGGTCTTCCTTATAACATTAGCAAAAGCTTTTATCTACATTATCATCTTCTGTACAAAGCTGTCATGCCTGCACTGTATTTTTGTTTTCAATGGTGAGACACAGTTTAAAGAATGAGCAGAAAGCATTCCTGGGCTGCAGAAATAAAACTGTTACTAACCTTTTTAAAGTGACTGTGTAATGAAATTCTCACCAGTTTAGTGTGAACTCAGGTACAGAAACGAGCCTCAGTGACAAATTAATTGCGACTCCAGCCTCATATGCAAGAGGCCTTGTGTTAAAAGGCGTTGGTTTTAAATAGTCTAGCAATGCTGTGAATTCAGTACAGTAGCCATTATAATCCGTATAAATGATGATTGGTGCAGACTCAGCCTGGGCCTCAGGGTGCTGTGAGTGTATGTGTCTTGTTTGTTTACTTAATGGTGTCCCGTAAATGTAATTTATTAGTTTAATTATTGTGAGAAACACTGGTATTTGTCCTGATGACTACAAATACTGGCAGTGACAACACAAGGCACTGTGAAAGGGGCGATAAAAGTGAAGGGCTGTGGACAGAAAGTACCAACACGGACCAACAAAAGGCTGGCTGTTGTCACTCTGGGGCTGTAACAGCAGCCATTCCTGTGAACCCACTCTGATGTCACATGTGTCACAAGTCTCTCTGTCAACAACACACAAAAAAAAAACTTATGTTAAAAATTGCCAGACTGTGTTTCACAAAGCCTCTGGTGTTCCAACATAAAATGACTAATCTCAAAAATGTTAAAAATGTCTGCTTGTACAGTGGAAATGACATGTACTGTTTGTTTATTTATGGGTTCAGTTATTGAGAACATGAGAACATTTTTTTTAAAACTGGTGCAATGAAATGTGTAGATGTGTTAAGACATTAAATGACAAGGAATTAATGGGTTAATGTGTTGTGAAACTTTGTTGACAAGAAATGTTAAATGTTAATGAGAACTAGAGTTCATAAACTGTTTGTGAACAAGGATGATTGGAAATTAGGGCTGAAAGATTTAGATTAAAAAAAAATTAAATTTTGATTTATTTTGTGATTTTAATTGCATTTCAATTTCAATGTGATTTGAAAGGAATGATCATTTTCCATTACTATTACCATTTTTCATTGAAAAATATTTCTTAAAATGATTATGGTGCGTTTTTTATGCTTTCTACCACACAAAGATTTTAGAATATGATTTGTCTGCTGGGGAATTTCTTCAGTCCTAAAATTATTGTATACTGCATGTATGGCAATCTGGATAAAAATTCCAGTCATTGCTCAGTAGGGTTGCAAGGACAAGGTAAAAATAACTGTTTCAGAAAATATCATGAATATATTACTATTAACAGTTACACTGACCCTAACAGGCATGAAAAAGATAGTTGTTGTTTTGGGGGTTTTTTTGTTGAACACATGCTTTGTTATAGTTAATAAATGAAATATATTTTTTATTGTGAATACATATGAAAAAGAGAACAAAATAAGAAAGTATACCTATACATCTGTTTGAAAAGAAAAATTAGGAAGATGAAATAAGCAGCGCCTTCAATAAAAATATACTTGAGAAATTATTTAGATGACAAGTATGACAAGACGTTGAGGAGATTGTTGTCAATATCAGCCAATGTGCATGATTGGTAACAACAAACATTTATACTACATTAAACCTTCAAACCTCTTTTTTGCTGCAACCATTTTGTTCAGGAAGAGTGACAATAAACGTAAATCCAACATTCATTTTAATGTTATTATAATGGTTAAATTCAGTTTTTTTTTTCCTAACAAAAATAATTAAATTAATGAACGGGAAAAAAATCAATACAAGAAAGACCCTATGTGGATTACTGGCTAACATTAGGAGCGCTGCTGCCAACATGGGGCAGTCAGTGATTTGTGTCTGGGATGGCTGAGCTTTTGTCTGGCAGGAGGGCTTACGTAACAGGAGCTGCTGACAACACGTGGGTGCTGAGCTGAGGGCCGGGAGAATGGCCTGGATCACTGAGGGAGACAGGGAGGTCACCACAGCCCACTGTGTCAGCCCTCGGTGGGCTGAGAGGGTCAATTTACCGCTGGGACTGGGGACACAAGTTTGTTTTGCTGGCCCTTAGATTATTTATGAAAGGAAGCATTTTTATCCTCGCCACTGTCTCTTTTAACGCCGACCAATGAGCAGCTTAACTGGTTGGAGTTTAAAGGCATTAACCTCTTCCAGAGAAAAGACAAGTGTAAACTAAACTATATGACTTTGCTAAAAAAAAAAAAAATGCAGTAACTTCCTAAAAATGAAGAGACAAGTCAGCAAGAAAAAGAGATGAGCAAAAAAACATCCCAAAGAACTCAGACCAAATGGTGAAACAGCTATGTAAGTAAGCTGTAATACACCGGCAGCACATTTTTAAACATGATCTACAAAAAATAGGCTCGTCTGTTTCTAGACATCTGAATCACAGTCCTCCTGTTGGATTTTTATTTCAACAAAAACTCAATATGATTTCAGGCTGATTGAGACATGAAAGCCCACCAAAATAAGGAAAAATGTTAATTATCTTGCTGCCATTGCTACTTTTAAATATTCCTCATAAATATATGTTTTTTACTCATTTTAATTATTTACTGTAAATGCTTAAACTGTTTTATACTTTGTTGAATCTTCCATGTTAAGCAGTGTTTTCATGTCTTGTTTGATGTCTTTGTTGTTAAAAAGTCCAGACAGGATTAGCAATGTTGGTACAATGTGTTGTTATCAGTCTGGGGTGAGGCCATTACCCACTGTTCAGCAGCAAACAGAGATAAGATGACAAACAGACAATAAAAAATATATTACAGACAAAAAGGTGCAGGACAGAAAGAATAGGTTGTAGTTACTTTGTCTTCATTACAATTATGTTATTTGCTTAAAGTGCATAAATGTCTTTAGAAAGTTCTTTTTTTCAGAACCCTTCTATTTACTTTTCCTGTTTAGCTTAAAAATATATGTATATATATATTTGACCCCTAACCCTTGGCAAACCTTTGTGGTTGAAATGTAATATATTGATTCTCGGAGGTGCAGGTGGAGGTCAAATGTCCTGCTGCTCCTGTGCTTATACCGCTTTGTTTATACCACTCTGTATTGCCCTGTATTTACAAAGGCACGACCTATTTTGAGCAATCCAATAAAATATCAGAATTTGATTTTAATCTTGTCATGCGCCCACATATCCCATTTCACTCAGTAATACGTCACGTTAAAGCAGTTTAAGATACATATAGAAGAATCTGAGCATTTTGAGCAGTCAATAACTGAGAATACAGCTGTTTTTTCCCCTGATTTAGTTCAGTGCACAGACATATTTAGACGTACATCACCCGTTGCCTTTACAGAGCCTGCTTCTCTACATATCCATGAATCTGAGCTCGGTATTCTGACCTATAGCACATCTCTGTAAACAAGGGAAACAGGTTCATGGACAGTAAAGTGTTTAAGGTGGAAGATTAGATCACTAATGATACATTTATGGTGTGAAATATGAGCTTTGCCTTACAATTGAGAGGGAAAGGAGCAGAGGCCAAAGAACAAGGAGTACGCTACACCTCAACAGATTCTGACCCCGAGCCTGACATTTATTTTATCATCGGCACAGTTTGTGTTGAGACTTCTATCAAATGAGGCCGACTCAGTTGTTCTGCTTTCCCTTTAATGGCCCGGACATGATGTATGACCAACGTCTATGAATGTGTCACTTCTATTTTAGCTCGATCACAAAAACCTTTCCTGTGATCTCAGGGAATGTTACACGCCCTCTCAGCCTCGCAAAACCGTATGAGTAATGAGATAAAGGGCATAAAGTAAGCAAACAGGGGAGGGCAGCGTGGCTGGTGCAGCAGGAGTGATAAGGGTGGATAAAAGCTAAATCTTTGGACAGAACAATGAGTACTGACAGCTAGAACTAGACCAATACATTGGCAGATTAGTACAGATGAGTCATCAGGTCAACATAGTTATTTTCTAGACAGCAACTTCAAGTAGGGACTATTTATTGGCCCCACATTGATATAAAAAGATATTTGCCTTGTTGACCATTATTGACAAAAAAAGATGCTAAAAATTATGATCATATGAGCAAATAAGATGTTTTTCTGATAGGTGATGGTTGGTAATTTTAAAGTCCTTTACAACAATTAGTTTTGAAAGACAGTTATTTTATTTCATAAAGATTAATTAGATAAAAGGATTATGAATAGCAACAAAATTGAAATTAAAATTGACAAAAACAATCAGCATCAGAGAGGGGTGAAATCTGTATTTTAAACATTTGCATCAGCCCTTTTTTCAACTTTTCAACAACAAAAAAGGTTGGAATGTCACAAGGGATTAGGAAATGGTTTCTGTTTATTTCTGTTTTACAACACCTCAACATTTAAGGATCAGCAGTTGATGTATACTGGGTACAATTCTTTGAAAAATAATCTATCAAGATTAACTGTTAACATGAAATTCCTTTTGCTTTTAAATAGTTTTTAAGCACTCAAGTATAAATCATTTAGGCTACTCTGTCAGCTAATGATGGACCATGATTGATGCCCTTAAGTCTCAATCACAGTGCCAGTTTAATTGCTTTAAATGTCTGTGACAGGTGCAGCCTAGTGTCTTTAAAACCACAGATACATGCATAACTAGCATTACTTCCTTGTGGTTGTTTGCCAGCGCCAACCATGTCTGTCCACAGATGTCTACCTGTCTGTAGCTATGACAAAAGGCAATGCTTCACATTTGGATGTTGCTAAGAAAGTAACTTCACTTTCCTCACACAAATCTTCAATCCATACAATCACCACAGCTTCAAGGTGGGCACCCAGTGTTAGTGTCACCAATTCAGTAACCACCAAATGTCTCCCCTGCTGTTCCCTGAATCATGGTGTTAAATAAAGGCCAGGAAAGTGTTTTGCAAAACCTAATGATGTCACAGTGAACCTTTTAAAATAGAATAAAAATGTATATAAAATCTGTCAGGATGAGCATATAAATTATTAAATAACGGCATTTTGGAGTTTGCGGTCATCTGGACCTTTGACCTCCAACACATAATCACTTAACTAATGAGTTTAATAGAGGTTTGCGTTTGACAGGACAGTGACATTGATCAGTTAACTTCAAAATGTTCAGGTTTATCCCAGAATTTAGGGAGATATTTGTGACAAAACTGCAGATTTCCCTCAAAGGAAAGATCCTGTTCATTGGAAAGGAGCAGATGTGAGTTCAGTCACCTTGACCTTTGATCTATGACCTCCAAAATCAAATCATTTCATCCTCTAATCAAGGCGGAAAATTGTACAAAATAAAAAAAAATCCCTCAAGGTGTTTCTGATATATTGGTTCACAGGAATAGGGTGTACTTTCATATGACTACATAATGTCTCAGGCCTTGGCTCTCCCCAGCACAGAGGCATTTAAACATGTAGGAGTGGACGGAGCAAATTCTTCCTTGGTAATTTAATTTCTCAGCGAGTCAAAGCTCCAGAAAGAGGGCTTGGTTTTCTGTGGACAATCAATCTCACCTTCTGAGGAAAACCAGAAGAGGAAGTAAAACAAAGGTGTGGCGAGATGACTGTCCTTCAGCCGTCTTTATCTGCGGAGTGCTGTAATCTGGTTACTGGCTGAGCCCAGGCAGCCTACACTGACTCATTACATAACACTGAGAGCTACAGCTGGGGAAGGAGGCTAGTCGTTGCCTGGCCAAGGAACGGAGGGAAACCAAGCCCTTTACCCGGTTCTTGCAAAGTTTCTCTCGGCTGAATGGATCAGTACAAAGAAACTGCTGCACAGGATGAATGTCTGCTATAGGATGTACTGCATCAACCCCTCCTGATATATAATGCAGTAGGGTTTCTTTAAAAAAAAAAAAAGGATCAGTGGACCCTATAGCCTTGGACAAGAAATTGCACAACAGCACACAGCAATGCAGAATTCCTGCTTGGTATAGCATAATATAATTCTATAAGGCTAGGCAATCTTTTTTTTTCTTACGGACAAAAAACCCCATAAATATACCTTTTACAGCATAGAAAACAGCTCTGCCTCTGAAGAAAAAGAGGAAGATATCTCAGCCAATTTTGTCATTTTCTGCTAGATCAGTTGTCCTCAAGGGCGAGTGGATAAACCTTGTGATGTAGGCACATTAATTTCCAAGGCCTTGCATAATGCTAAGGCATATGATAAGTATTGCATTGTAAATACCCCCTACGGCTTATACGAGTCCACGTCAGAGAGAGGGTTTTGCATAATAAGTGTCAGAATCAATGCGTTTTATAGAGCACCTTTAATAATATGTTCAACATAGAAGTGAAAGACCAAAAGTTTGCTTTTAAATAAAAGCAAACAACACAAAATGTAAAGATTCTGCTAGCTAAGCGCTGCTGGATATTGCTTCCTGTTCTGCTTGCAAACTGCAGCCTCACTAATTCTCCCACTCAGCTGAGCAGATTTGCTTGACCGGCACCGAGGGAGGGACTCCTGTTTTCAGATGCTATTGGTTTACATCTCAGAAATCAATACGGTAAATTGGAGTGCGACTATTTCCCTGGACAAAAAGGAAATATACTAGTAAACTGGTCATTGGAGAAAAATCAATAGATCCCACTGAAGCGAAACATAACATCCACACAGCTGCTGTTGACATGTGAATTATTGAAACTAGTGGGCCATTTCAAATCCATTAGATAAAAAAATAAATAAACAGCATTTGTCTTCGGTGGAGCAAAGAATCCAGATGCAGCTGCAGCCAAAGCTGGTTATCTTCTTCCCAAATAAGGGCATTAATTATCTTTCACCACTTGCCTCAGCTTACACTGTAAAAAGTGTCCAAGAACTTGCAAAAAAGAGGGAATTCAGAATTTAAAAAAAAGGAGAAGATAAGCCTCCCTACAAGGAAATTAAAACAGAAAAATCCTCCAGCAGGTATATTATGATTACTAAAACAGATAACATTTTTTCAGTGTGAAACATGTAGCATGCACATTCCAGCGCTGATGGAGGCTTGACCACCAGCTGTGGGCGTCTGTGTGTGTAATGCGTAAGACAACACCAGCCTGAATGCACACACAGCTGATGTCAGAGATTCCACACCATGCCTGCCCTCTCAGAGGCCATGCCACTCGAGCTGGTCCAGTCCAAAAGCTGTCCAGTCATCACACAAAAATTTGCCAAGTCCTGACTTCCCTCTCGCGGCCTCCCTGTCCGCTCGCTGGCTCAGAAACATCCAAACCTGATCCATGTGAACTCCAGCAACCAGCGCTTTTTCTTTTATGACAGCTCAAGGCAAAATAAGCTGAGGTAAACAAGATCTACTTACAGATCATGAATTTGACCTCGGTTTTATTGTTTGGAGTGTATAGAGCCAAAACATGAGTAAACCTCAGGTTGCAGCAGCTCTGAACTTAACTACGGTGATTGAATAAAGTCATCTGATCTAAAAATGTTACACCAAGATGAAGAAAAAAAGACATTCACAGTGGTTTGAATCTGTCGTGACTGCTGGTCATAAGGGCTCGGCCTTCTCAGTGCCCATTAGACGACGTCACTGCTTTCTTATTGCATCTAAAACCAGAGCAACAACAACTGTGAAAGCACAACTACAGCACCAATACATGCAGAGAATCACCACCTAATCTCTGGGTCGCTTGATTTCGAGCAACCTCCTATTTCAGATGGTCTAAAAATACAACAACCAACATTTAAACACCGTCACTAACAAAAACGCCCTGGTGAACGCCTAATGCTTTAATTAAAGACAATCATATATTGGTGACGCCATGTGCTCTTTTAATGTATGACAGACAAGTGCCCGCCCAGTTCAGGCATAATTTTCATTGACAAAAAGAAAATGATATCCTTGAGGTGGCTCTGTTCTCAACACAGAGTTAGGGCGAGCACCCATTAATGACAGGATGTGCTGAAAGAGGTTAAATATGATATAACTCATCTTCAGGTTAGAGTGAAAAAAAAACTGCACAAAAGTAGTGCTATGATGCAACAAGATTGTGCTAAATGCAAATCCTTCCATGATGATTACTGGTATATAAATAATTCTAGATGGGTATCTTCAAGTTTATGCACACTTGATAGTAAAAAAAAACAGTCCTGACTCTTTATATGTTCATTTTTATTTCTAGCAAAGTAAATCAAAACATAGATATATTTAGACTTTTGTAGAGCATAAATTTGAAGAGGAATTCAAATTAAATGCTTCAACATTATCTCTCAAATCAGACGGCAGATCCAAAACCAGCTCCTTAAGACTAAATTTATAAAAAAAAACACAAAATATCACCTTGCTTATAGTATCACTATGTATAACAATACATTTTTGAAACCCCTGTATTATGGTTTTCATCATATTGCCAGACTCTTTGCACTATGCAGCCTTATCTTCTGGTAAATTTGTTCTGGGGAAATGGGACATGAAGTCAGACGAGGCCTGGTCACTGGGAGAAGTCAGACTGCTTCATAGTGCTTCCCCTCAACCTAATGTGGACTGATATTCACTGGAGCAAAGTAATAACAGCCAAGTTCAGCCAGCTGAAATGGGCAGTATTAAGTATAAGTGTTTATCAGAGTGTCTGAGAGCTGATGTCATGGTGCAGCAGTGCATGTAGCAGAGATTTCTGAACTCACTTAGTTCACCAAGTTCCCTAAAATGCTGCACAATGAATCATTGCATCTTGCTTTTAAGTGGAGAAAAAACATATTCACAATTTAATTTCAGGCTAAACTTTATCCCATTGCCATGAACACACTGCTCCATGTGTATAAAATGGAAGCAATAACTCACAATGACCAAATAAAAACACTTAACCACATTTTTTCTTTTTATAACAGGATGTGTCTAATTTGATAGCAGCCAGTGATTTCTGGTCCATAGTTTGTACGATTCAGTCTTCGGAAAACTTCACATATTGTATCATGTTCTCTCTTTAGATGATAAAATACTCAAAGAGACATTTACAATCTTGCCAAAATACATCTTAATTTGATCTTTTAAGGACTTTTTATTTTTTAATAATTGCACTTTGTTTCAGTACACACCCTTAAAGATAAGTTAATTGAGTTTAATTGAACAATATTTAGAGTATATAGCATTTTAATTAAAGACAGAAGAAAGAAGATTATATGATAATTATAAAAATTACAACAGTATCTACATTTGTAAGATGAACGTTATGGCTTTGTTTTAGTCCTTTCTGTTCATCTGCTGTGTTGGTTTATTAGGAAGTCAATCAAAGCTGGCCTCAGAGGCTCTGAGTCTGTGCCCGGGGCATGTCACTGCAGTCAGGCCCAGTAATCCCCAGTCAAGGAGTGCTAATTAACAGCCGCATGAAGCCGGCTGCTGCAGAGAGGGCTATAGGGGAATATAAGTGGCATTCCCATATTCCACACAGAGACCACATTACATTGTGCACAGCATGAGTGTGGTGGACATCTGAAACAGCAGAAAATGTAATGAGGGTATTTGATCCTGAAAGTGAGCGGGGGGGATGTGGAAGCTAATCTGCTATCAGTGGAAACTGTTTTGGTGATGTGCACAAAAAGAAAACCAGAAACAAGATATTAAGAGTGACTGCTGCAGAGAGCATCCAGTGTTCTGCCTCTGAAGGACAGCAGCACAGAGGCAGATGGATAAATTGCTTCACTGTGTGAGCATTATGTGTTGGTTTCAGCATTCCAGAAAGCTGCCAACCTAAACTCCAGACTCTGTGGGTGAGAAGTCCTCATTCAGCCCTGGCGGCCTCTTTATTGATTTCTAGCCTTTGTGAAGAAATACAAGCCTCTGCATCCATCTGAACACTGTTCACCTAATTATTAGTATGAAGCCTC
>JAOWBC010001592.1:22078739-22088937 GCA_028566105.1 Hypoplectrus providencianus
GGGGAGCCCTGCAAACTGCTTATTCAACAATCGGCCGCCATAAAGATATGTAATGACATTTTCGAAGGCAAAGAGGCCTGTGTGGTTTTTAATTCATATTTAATGGCTGTCAGGCTAAATAGCCCACTATCCTAAATGGGAGAAAGGCTGCTGCTCTTCCACTTAAGACTGAGAGCCGTCTGCGTGTGGATATCTGCTGGCTGTCCAGAGCTGCTGCCTCTTTCTGCTTGTTCTCCTTTTGGGAAATCACTCAACAACACAAGACGCAGGCTGCTCAAGATTGAGCATAAATTATCTCACAGCCAGGAGATAAAAGAAAAGCTTGTTCTTTAATTAACATCCCACAATATGAGCAGAAATCTGATGGAGCGGTTATCCCCAAACCCTCAGGGCTACATCATGAGCAGCAAGGGAAGGATTCAGGGCTTTTAAGTCCTGTAGTCAAAATAAACTGCATCACAACACTTTTCACATCACTTTACTTTGTATCAGGACAAAAACACTCTACAGGTCTATTTGCATTTGGGATTCGCAGAAAAAGTCAAATTCCAGTATGTTTTATTGGTTACTAGACATTCTCCTTACAATAAAGGTTAATATTGGTCTTAATAAGCTTGTTGCTGTGTCAATTTAGCATTTAGCTTCAAACACCAGTGCACTCTGCAGCCTCACAGAGCTGCTTGCATGACTGCAGACTCCAAATCTTGAGAGAGTTTTTCCAGAAACAACAGACAAAAGCTTGTGCATTTTCCTGTCATCCCTCCCCAGGCTTGGCTCTCGCTGTGGGCCCAGTCGATGCCTGCCGCTGACCCCTACAGCCCTGAGGTTTCAGAGGGTGGACTGCGTGTGGACTGTTTCCCCTGACTGGCTGGAAAATGTGAGCGATTGAGAATTGATCTGCTTTTGTTTAAGAGTTTTACTGTAGATGCGCTTACGCAAGGCAGCGATAAAGGTTAAAAAAAAAAGTTAGCTTGGTAAATCTTCTCAGTATGAACAAAAAAATAAAGTTCCCGCTGTGCAGAGATGCTTTGTGGAGGCTGAGAGAACGTATGGTATAAACTGGCTGATTCGTGGTAATTATATACTTGGCAGAAATTAAAACCTTGAGGTCCATTTATAATTTTAGATTGCACATTTGGTCTAATATTTGGCACAGCAGGGGGAGGGACAAATTTCTTTAAGCCTCTCCAAATGAAGTGACAGGCTTGCCCTTTGGAACGACTCAAAAGTAATCATAGTGGTGTAACAAGTGAGAAGTGCTACTCAGCGCTCAATCACGTGATAATGCAATCATGGTCATGAAATAGAAATTGATTAAGTGTTAGTTAAAGTTAATTAGAGACAAAAGACTCTCAGACTTTAAGCCATTAAAAAAATCTCTAGAGGCATTGTTGTATTTTAAGTAGCCAAATGCAGAGTACGGATATAATGGCCAGTAAACCAATTGTGTCCATCCCAGCCAGTGACCGACCAGTTCAACGTACAGCATCACCAGCAGCATTAAGTCATCGTCATGAAACAAAAGAGCCGGGGGTTGGGGAAAGGATCATCACTACTACAAAATATTGATGCCCCGGCTGCCTCGTATCATTTTTTTTCTGAGTGGGGTCCAGGCGCTGAAATGTAAATAAATCTATCAGGGCAAGGAGCTGGGGGCTCCAGTTACCACTCCTAACAATCAAGAGGCTTTTCATGCTGCCCTGGAGGGCCATTCCTGTAACGCTAGCGCACTGGAGAGAGCCACAAATCATCATCTCTCCCTCCCTCTGTCGCTCTCTCCTCCTCCTGCTGTTTCTCCTCCTCTTCGGCTTCTTTCTCCCTCTGCTCCCTTTTTTTTTTCTTCCTTTCACTCACACATAAACACGCCGCTGTCCTCTATTTCTCTGTTCCCTTTTTGTTCTTTCTAGCACCTCTCTTTTATTCCTAATGCTCTTCATCACAATCCCCTCATGCTTTCTGCTCACCCACAGCTCTGGCTTTATATTCTCACTCCTACTCCGGGTTCTTCACAGCTCCCCAGCGCTCTTCAGTGAAGCTCACACTACAGTGAAATGAAAGACTGGAGCGATTCTTACTGCCACAGTTATCAAGATCTCGAGCATCATGTCTGTTTTTTCTGGGTCAGAGAAACACCAACATGTCCGTTTGGAGCTTGGAATGTGGTGCCTTTAGCTCTCTGTATATTTTATCCACTTACGTTAATATTTACAGACACAGGCTGCTCTGATGATTCCCAACAAAAAGTAAGACAATAAAATGTTGCATGTTATTAGCTTTTTAAAACCTTAACCCTGTCCTTTTTATCCGAACCTCCAATAAGTGGTTTTAGCTCATTAACATCAACATTAAAAAAATCATCATCATCAAAGTCGAACATTTTTGTTCACCGTCAAACTATTTACAGGGTTTCATTCTTGAAAGTATGCACAGAAGTGAGGTCTTTTAAATAACAATTAAATATAGTGAAAAAGGAAAGTATTTTTTGATAGCCAGAGCATCAGAGCCTGAATGTCAGGAACGAAATGAAAATGGTGGAAAAACAGCGAAGTTACTCAGTTACTAGTGACTCACTTCACCTTCTGTGTTTGTTTTGTAAAGGTCTGGCTAATGACATGTTGAGTTTCAAACACATACTGGAGGCTTTTCAATTAGCAAGGAGAGAGTGGAGAAGTTTAACAAGGTGAACCTGAAGGAAAAACAAGTCATTATGCCAAGTTTGCAAAGGAAGGAGAGGAATACACACTAAAGAATCGTCCATATAGACATTTGCAAGGTTAAACATATGGAAAAGATGTGTGTGGCAGTGTGGAGAGGACGCTCTCATTGACTGTATGTGTGCATGGATCCGACATAATCAGGTCAGAAACTATTTAGAGTCCAGGCAGTTCTCATATTTGTATTACATACGTTTAGTTTTATGAGTTATTGTTATGACCAAGTCTTTGTTTCCAGAATTACCAAATATTGGACCCATTTTTTCAGGACACTTCTCCTGGACATTGTGACAAAATGACAAAATGACAAATTAAGTTTGTCCAACAACTAAATCGGCCTCAGCAACAAACATTGATGGTGTTGACGTTACCCAAAGTCTGTCTGGAACAATTTGTGTTTCCAAACATCCTAGCCAACAAATTTTGGCAATAATAAATATGAATGTGAATTAAATGTTTACAATTAATCTATCTAAATAAATTATTGTTGATGGATGTTGATCACTGCACTGGTGAAGTTCTGTAATGTAACATCCTACTTAAATCCAGTATCTATGTAGTATAAAGAGCGACAAAGTCCGTGCAATAGAGAATATGAGGAGGTTGGATGGGCCAAACATACACAGTGTCAATGAGTCTGTTTCATGTTTTTTTTTAATAGTTTTGTCTCTTTGTCATGGGTCAGTTCCCTGTCTTTATTGGTAGTCCCCATGTTCACTTCCTTCTGTGTGATAACAAATCCTTACATGTTCCACCTCTGTCTCATTATCCCCTCCCTCCTGTGTGAATTTAACCAGTGCTTCGCTGTGTGTCCCCACCAGATTGTCTTTTTTCTCAGAGCAACATTCCAGCATTACACATACACTGAGTTCCTTGTGATTGACGTTTATGTCCATCATTTCCGAGTCTTAATTTTCTGTCTGCCAGTCTCTGTGGTGTCACTGCCAGCCCATTTTAACCTACTTTTGTTACACAATTTATGAAAAACTAACACCACAAACATAAATTATACATGTCCTTAAGTCTCTTTAAAATTAACAACAACAAAAATTCAAAGGCAACTGATGCTAGAGCCAACATGGCAACAAATCCAGTACGGTCTGGATGAGCTTCAGCAGCTGATGGGGTCCATGTAGAGGAGGAGGAAAGGAGGCGCACACTGCAACATCTACTCCTCAGTTTGGAATAATTTCCATAGATTTGTCTGCTCATTTGCTTTTGTAATATATTTTTTTTTTAGCTGCAAAGAGGCTTTATGGACATCCTGTATAACAGACATACTTATTTGCACCCAGTTGCAGGAACACTGGAGACTTTTTTAAAATTTAAAATAATGCACAAAGCTTCGACACACTGTATGCAAGAGAGAGCAGATTTATTTGATCATCCATCAGCTCAACCCTCACACCACAATATTTTAGTGCCAGCTGTCTCTGCTGTGCTGTTTACCCCAGACTACTCTTTTGTGGTGGAGAAATGGATTTGCTTTTAAAGACAGCATGCTCTTTGGAGGGAATTTGAGGAGAATGGGTAAATGTAGGTGAGGGTGAGGAGGTTTTGTTCGAGGGTGAGAAAGGAGGTTTTCGCAGCCATCGAGTCTCTGGTATTGATCGAAAAAAAAAACTTTACAAACCTCCTGCACACATCTTGGAAGTGTATGCCATTTTATTTCCAGCCTTCACACAAATAACATCTGTAGCTGCTCCTCGTTGAGTGATGATGCTATCTTCGTCCCCTGATCAATGACAGCCTGAGCCTGTCATTGATCCGTCTGGCTGAGGCTCGGGGACTCGGCCTGTTCAGTTCTGACCCACAGAGGCCGAACGGGTCACATAGGTCATGGCCACAGTTTGGACTGATACCGCCAGAGGTTAATATGCAGCGGGTAAACATGAAAACGTGAAACCTGAGAGACGAGACACGTCGATGTTGATGATTTTTCTGAAAATCGATCGTGTTGAGGCACAGTGTCAGGCTGCCCATACTGTCGTTTTAGCAAATATTTGTTCTGTCATGGGAATGATCAGCACAACATACGATTTTTATTATCAATTTTAAGCATTAAATATGTTGTTTTTTTTTTTCTTGTTTGTCAGAATTTATGTTTGTATTCAAGGCTAATAAAAAAGTGATTGATCAATAAGCTGAGGATCTTTGCGCTGTGTTGGTTTATACTTTGGAGAGTAAACTAAATCCCCTTTCAATTTTAGTAATTTAACACGTCTATCTCATTACTAAACTTGCAAATTGCACTCATTAGGCTACAGATCTCCTCCTGGTGAATCTCCTGCTTTCATCGTTCCAAATTCCATTCAGAAAACAAGCATTTTAAAAGGTATTTGCTTATCATTTTGTACACAGTCCTGACAAAGCATCAATTCAGACTTTAAATATCGGCATCACGTTGTAGTCATTTCGGCATACTTTTAATACATCTATTGCAATTAAATAATGTCATAATGAGCGTATTTTGGGTACATACTGCTACATATTACATCTTTAACTGCAGTAATCCAGAGGCAGTTCCTGGAAAAGGTGATTAAATCTGCCTAGCTGTGTTCTCCTTGGATGTTATTATTGATCCAGACATGACAGCATTTGGTTTTCTGAGGTATCTGGGACTTTAAGCAAAAACAAGCTGGACAAATGTTAGTAGCAGTTCAGCTAGCAGATGCCCTGCTACAGTACTAAACATGTAAAACCGCTTAATTCAAAATTTTTTCACGTTTTAATCATCTTGTCCATTTGTTTTGGAGAGGAGACTTCTGCAGATAATTGGCTTGCACACTGAAGGAATTCTAACAGGGAGAAACTGACAGAGAAGGAGCAATGCCGTCATTTCAGTTATTGTTTTTAGATTTAGAGACCAAACAAGGCAGAAAATTACATGTTGCAAGTTTGATCAAAAGCAGACCATTTGTAGTAGTGTGTTCAAACACTGTCTACATGACACAAAACACATAGAACAAGCTGAAGTCACTGAGAGCACAGATATCTCGTGTGACAGACGGGGGACGGGGGCTCTGCAGGTTGAGAGCAGGATCTTGTGGTTGGCCTCTGTCCAAACCACTCGACAGCACCTTGCACCACTTTGCCGATCAATGCCCAACTGGTTTGGACGTGAACTTTATATCATCAGCATCTGTTGTCACACGACACAGTCTGACCACCGCTGAGCCTCACTTTTCACCTGACTTTTTGTGAGCGCGGGATTCCATATATTTTCCTTGACACAGAAACCATCCACCATCAATTTACTGTAATTACTGGCAGGCCTCTGGTGGGCCACCTCTCCCCATCCATCCTGCCAAAATGGCAGCTTTATAGCCTCCTTCCAGGAGCGTCTTCAGTCGGCCAATGGGATGGGACGACTCTCTGAACAGGGAGCAAACAAAGGCGTACATCTGGTTGATAAATTAGGATGTTGCCCAAGGGTTGTTGGTTGTGCTCTTGGTCAGTACACTCACTAATTAAATCATTATCCAGCCGTCATTCATGCTGCTCAGTCTGTCTCGCTCCACTCAGCCAAGTCAGGATGCTGCTAATTACTGCGCTGATAAGTGTTTTAAAGCTGTGGTTGTAAATAAACATGTTATTTTAAATGTCTTAACAGGGTTAGGGTTGGATTGGATGAAGTGGAATATAAAATAACATACTCACAAAACCTATTTCAACAACTATTCCATAAACAGCCTTGAGATTTTATAAAGACATTCATTGTGCTGACTTTGCCGCTCCCATAAATAGCTTTTACTCTTGTACCACCACAGATTAATATCGTTCTGTGTTCTTCTACCATCTGAAAAGTCCCACACACACTCCAAGCTCACGCCCGGCAGAGAGCGGGTTTGTTTTTGCCTGTAGTCTTGTTTTATTAGTATTTCTTTCTACCACTCAGGACTGTCATGTCATGTTTAAAACATTTTAATGGGAATAACAGACGGACCCGTCTCTGTCCTGGCTGGTCCACTCCATACTTTTATAGGCCCAACAATCATTCTGTGGGTCCCCTCATAAAATCCAGCCTGCATGGTGAATGATATTGGCGAGACTGGTGATTACTTCTAATGGCCTGAGAGGAATGATATCTTCCTCCAAACATAAAAAATGTTTTGATGATGCTCTGATTGAGCCTTGGAAAAACAACTCCCTGGTTGTTGTTGTTGTTGCTCAGACCTGCTCTCCTCACAATCGTGACTTATCAAAGCCTGTCAGATGGAAACTTTGAGCTCATACCCCAAAATCCTTTTACATGCAAAGCTAATGTGGAAGCGTCTGTTGCCTTGCACATGTGAATGGTGCACTGCAATGGCTCAGAGTGGATGCAACAGGTACAATAAAACTAGTGTTAAGTTAAGTTAAAAATGCAGTAATTACTTCATACTTCTAGCTGTTTAAACGTGTGTGTGTGTGCTACTTGCTGACACAAGCTCACATGTAAAAGATGCGCACACACACACACACGCACACACACACACACTCAGGTAGCTGGTCCCTGATGCTTCACTCTGCAGAGTTCTGCCTGGCTTGGAAAGAGCTGCACTGACTCCTCCTGGTGCCGCTAACAGCTGAGCCCACATTCAGATCACAGAGCAGCCGATCCTGCCAAGAGGAAGCTCGGCGGTTGCTCAGGAGCATTTTTTTTTTTTCCCCAAACGGCAACTCAATCAACAAGTGGTGCCATGAAACACAGGGACTCTGATGTTTTACCACACATGAACCAGCTGTGTACGTCCTGCTGCTACAATGATGAGCGCAACAACAACGGGAATGATTCATGGCATTTTCTAAGGGAGAGCATGGACTTTAAACACATCAATTAACCATGTTACCATCTACAGTGTTTCTTAGTGTATCTTTATATAATCAGCTTCATTTGCGGAAAAAAAGCTCTCCTAAAGCTTGACTTCACAGAAATTGGACCAGAGAGAGGACAATTAGGAGGATAAACTTAATCATCTTAACAGTGCACACAATCAGAAAAAGTTTCTCCACAGTGTATTGGTGAATAGAGAAAATTGCCTCATTGCATTAACTTCAAAAAGGATGTAACTTTTCACTATTGTTTGTCTCTCATAAAGGTTATAGAAAAAATGGCTTCACTACATTTCATCGTTCCATGTTTCTCCTGTCTGCATTTGTGTAGTTGAAGCATAGAAAAAAATCTATTAATAAATAAAGCATGTCTTCTCTAATTTACTCCTTAAAAATTGAATTTTGTGTATTTTTGTTCATGCAAAAGCAAAATCTTTTTCTTCAATAGTCTTCATGCAAACAGTGAAGAAAAGTAATGTACAGGAAACATGAAACACGTGACAGATTATTGGGCTTTTTTCTCGTTAAAGTTTACATACAGCAGCTGAGAGATGCTGTAAATAACCTCAGAGTGCTGTTGTTTTTCTCCCTCAGTGGTACCACTGTGCTCCATGTTATGTTGCATTTCTACTTTTATTTTCCCACTAATAACTCGTGGCGTCACAGAACGAGAGCGGTACACGATTATAATGTTCCCGCTGTGTATTTCACTGGATTATTGACTTTTCCCAGAGCTGCAGAAAGCATATTCCATAAACCTCTTTATCATGAGTGGGCCGAGCTGTGCAACATGTATGAGTCACAAAATGACTCCAGTATTAATCGTACGAACCATTCTGGCTGTTCTGGAAAGTTTTGTGTGTTTTGTCTGTCATGCATGTGTTTGTCTGAACCTCAAAGAATAAAATAAAGCTGAACAAAAGCTTATAATCTTTGTAATACAGTCAGTTAAAATGTACGATAGTTTACTTTATCATTTCAGAGCAGGAACACTGTCTTTGCTGCTTTGAGGTGAACTGTAGTGCATGAGATGAATAGTGGGGCTTATGGCTGTGTATTGTGAATAAAGTGGCACTTTACTCTCATTTTTCAATTAGGATAATGGAGGCCAGCTCTTTATAAACATGGATATGAGCTGGAGACGTGACTGCAGGGAGGGAGGGAGGAGGAGACAGGACCGCCAAACAAAGAGCAGAGAAGACAATATCAAGATATCTTATATTCTTGGTTTGTGTTCATGGATCTAAGTTGTATTTGTTTTATAGATTTTTTTTTTTTCTTCCTGAAACAACAGAGGAAAATGGTCCGCCCCTCATTTTTATTATTATTATTTATTCACAAAAAATTTGATCTTGTTAATGAACGCGTTTTTTTTTTTTTTTTTTTTTTTTGCACATTCATGCACAACACTACCTGAAGGACTTTCAGATGCAGCTTCTGTTGAATTTATGAAACTAAATGAAATGAGAAATGAATAAGACGTATCTGGTTCCTAGTAAATGGTCACTCATTACAAGAAATGATGACACAAAAACTCAATAACGGGAAGTTTCTCTAGATCAATGGTGAAACAGGAGGAGTTTTCAAATAATATTTAAATCCTTTAATTTGGGCTCATATTTACTTTTCTTTGTAATATTAAGGAGTGACAATTGGATTTACGCCTAAAAAACAAGAGGTTTTCAGTTCAGCCTTGTCTGTAGGATTTTATTATCATGATTTATTTTATTTTTACAGTCTATGGTTTGATTACAGTTATACAACTTTTTTTCCTATTTAATCTGACTTAGAAAGTATTTTTGTAGCATCACAGAAGAACCACAGACTTCTTCATGGTGCAGGAAAAATCATTTTTGGATGTATGGAGACAAAAAAATCAAGGTAATCTCAATTTTTTATAATCGAGTTGTTTTAAAAAGACCCAGGCTGAACTTGAACCTGCTCTGCTGACAGGATATTACAGGATGTTTCTGGGTTTCTAATCCAGAACACACATGCTGTACGCTCACTGAATACTCTTCTAATATCTTTCCATTTAGTTGACGTATCTCTTGTCGCTGCCAGCCGGGTCTCCTGCTCGTGACCTGTTACGGAGATACTTCTGACACCGCGGTGAGACTGAAGCGACCGACAATGACGGCTGACACTCTGAATGTGAGACTGTATAGAGGAAGAAAGAGGGAAGAGCACAGAAAGCTGCTGAAGAAAGAGCCAGGCAGGTTGACCTTCCTTTTCCTACCCAGTTGCTTTTATACCTTTTTGTTGTCACTCCACACCTAACGACGAGTGCTATATCTATCTATATCTATATCTATAGTGCTATACGAGTAGAGCTATATCTACGAACCTCCAGAATGAATCACGTAAGCGTTTCTGATCAGCAGGGAAACTTCTTTTATTCTGTTATAAATCACTGCTGAATGATGGATCAGATTTATTGTGTGATAACAAAGGCTTGGATTAAAATAATGGGCCTTTCTCAGAGTGGACCCTTCTTTCACCATCAGAGAGTCTAACTACTGAATAATGTAGCTGACATGAAAGGTAAGAATGAGTGATTGTGTTAACTGGTGACTAGGGATGTAAAAATACGTTCACCTCATGAGTCGATATGATTGTCAATACAGGGTTCACGGTGCAGTATTTCTTTTTTTGTTTTTTACAAAATG
>JAOWBC010001592.1:22169620-22184588 GCA_028566105.1 Hypoplectrus providencianus
TATTAAGTCATATTTTGAGATTTGACATGATGCTTGTAAAATATAAATATCATATCTAAATAAGGAGGAATTAATAAGATTTTTATTTGCTCCCATGTCAGTGACCGCTGCGACTAACTGTAATTCCTCCTAATCGCCACTAGAGGGAACTAAAGATCACAGATTATTAACATCCCTATAAAAATAATTCCTGGAGTCATGGAGAAATTGAATTTTAAAATATGTAATGTCTGTTTTAATGTATTTCCTGATTGTATGTTGGTATAAGAGACATGAAGAAGGAGATCAATGTGAGTAAATGGGATATCAGTAAGGGAGAAAATTGTCGTTTTATCAAGATGCTACTGCACTTCATAATGGTTTTGTTTGTCATAATTAGTAAAAATGTAATGGTGGAACTTATTGCAATGTAATTTTAGTCTAGCAAATATGTAATTTGACATAACAAAATAGAAACGTATTGGTCATTTTCATGTGACATGACAAGAACTGGCAGAATGATTATGAATGTGATGCTCAGGCCTGGAACTCACAGCTCTCTTTGTTGTTTTTACACAGCATGAACTGTCTATTGCTCCTCCATTGTGCAGTTTTTTTTTCTGCTCTGTCCAAACTCTGAAGTTGCCAGCTCACTAAGGAACTGAAGGCGATTAAGTGTAGGAGGATGAGGATAATTACAAGCTTGCTATATTCAGTCCGGTCCCCAGTTCCCAGATCCTGCCTGCCATCCTCGCTCCCTGCACCTCAGCTGGAGAGAGAGTAAGGAAATGATCTGCTCTGCCCACCAAGAGAAGAACCACTGTAAAATATACATGACCCAGATGGGGAAGCAGTGTGTGCAACCGAGCTGCAGACACTTACCTGTGCTCTAATTACAGATCCAGATACGGAGTAGGACTAAATGAGCTAGTATGTCTGAGAAATGCATCTTTCTAATAAAACACTAGAAGAAAGTTAAATAAACAATGCAAAGCAATAACCTCATATTTGTTTCAGTTAGTATGCTGATGTAAAATGTATGTTTTGACTTGTTTCTTTACAAGTGACAGCATGCAATTACCCAACTACTAAATCAATTGTCACTTATAAAGTATAAATGCAAAGGATTTGCACGCACCAGTCTCTCAACTGTGAGGAATCTGATATTTTATGACTGTAAATTGTTTATTTTATTTGTTATTATTCAATAAAACCATTCATTTTAAAAAATACCACTTGCGACTCTAGGAAAATATTGTTGGCCTTTCCTTTAATTATTTTATTTTATTTTATTTTATTTTTTTAATTCATGAATTACTCTACATAACATTTGACACATGGAGGTGTCCGAACATTACATCCACACAGGAAGTAAGCCATATTTTTTCAGCATTTAAAAAAAACGTAATGATTTATTGTTTATTTTGTTTCAACAAATTCCATAAAAGCCCCAAAACCAGAAGGCATCACTCAGTCCAAAGTCAATTTACTCTCCTGAAAATCCTTATAAAAGGTGACTTTCATTTTGCTTAAAAAGGCTCAGTGATTACCTAAAACAGCGGGGGACTGCAGATTTTTAGCAAGCCTTATTTAGCAGAGTTAATAGTGCATTTGTTGGGGACTATTTTTAGCTGCAGATTAAAACACATTTCTGGTGATAATACACAGCAGCAGGACGATGCATGTGGGATCGCCTCAGAAAATGTTCATGGTAATACAGAGCATGTCACACACTGCAACTCTGTGGCTTACTGCTGTGTTTTTAATAGTTTTTGGGCTGTCTGACTGTCCTGGATACGATTTTCTTGGCTCAAAAGCTTCGAAAGTAATCAACAGTGAATATTCGAAGCATCGTCTAGTGGGAGGCGTGGGGGTTCTGCTAGTCACTGTTATTAGTTTAAGCCTATGGCACTTTACACCGCATAAATTAGCCTGCCAGCTAGCGGACCTCTCCTCTGCTCAGAGCTTAATCCCGACAGAACGACCCAGATGAATTTCAGCCTGCATGCACACTTTTATCAGCCTCACATTGTTCAAACAGAGGAGCTAATATTTGAGGCGAGAGCAACAGGTTGTCACACTACTGAGTTCTCTGCTCGACACAGTGTGTGTGTGTGTGTGTGTGTGTGTGTGTGTGTGTGCAAAGCCCCGCCCACAGTGAAACACAGACAGCAAAATGCAGCAAAGACTTTCAAATTGAAACACTGTTCTGCAACATGTGTGTCTTTGTTTAAGTTAAATCATTCATTTTCAAATAGTGTTATTCAAATTATACTGAAATAAAAAAAACACAAAAATCCAAAAATGTAATACCTACCAACTAAAAAAATGTGCAAAAAAAAAAAAAAAAAAAAAAAAATCTAATATTCACCTCCTTTAATGTGAAATCTTTGAAAAATTTTGCAATAAATCTTGGATCAAAAAACAGAACACACATTTCCACAGCAGGTTAAGAATTTAATTATTTGTTTATTTATTTATTTACGTATTTCTATCTCCAGATTCACCCACCCGAAAAATATAAATTCCGGTGTATTCCAAAAAAAAAAGAAAAAAAAAAAAAAGGAACAATGGCATCTTCATCAACCGCATCAAAGGAATTAATCAACAAAATCAAAGTGGCAATAATTATTATCATTATTACAATAATAATTCAATGATCAGAATATCCACATTCATAACAAATCCATATACAACTGCAATACACTCTTCAACACCACTCTTCCATTAATATACACAAAATCCCCAAATGTCTGTCCTGTCAAAACAACAATAGAGGAGTTTTGGGGAGGGGGGGGCTATGGCTTGTCAAGGGGGATGAAGATGAGAGAGTGACCAGAGGAGTAAATGGATCTAAGGTTAGTAAGAGTATAAGGGGGAGGCACACTTATTTAGTAAGGACCTATACAAAAACAAGCAATGTTAAGTAATGACAGTATACTTTCATGGAAGGATTCGCCGGTCCGACCGAATCGTAACAAAAGGTCAGACGGCTCCATGAGAGGCAGAATTTGGGGAACAAAATTTCAAGAAATATATAAGGGTTGTCGGAATAAATATATAACTCTGAATGACAACCGTTGCAAACATATACCATAGGAACCTAAAGTGAAAGTCAGATACGCAAGAACTCAAAAACAGGTCGAGAATTTTCAAAGAAATGCAGATGGAGGTTTCTGGGGGGGAAAAAAAAACTGTCTTAGTCTATATATGTACAAACATTGCTTGGTCACCCAGATCTACTTAGAAAAGCTTTTTAGTTGGTCAGAAAATGAGTGCAAGCTTAAGATTATGTGAGTTACTTCTTGTATGAGAGCTTAAAGAACGCAGCAGTAAGTGACAGACCTTGCTGATATCCTAAGTCTGCACACAAAGTGCCTCTGATAGCTCGGTACATTTAAAAACCTTTCCATGCCTCAGTATTGGTAACTTGAGAAGACCTATTCATAGAAAGAGAGAGAAACATTAGAGGAAAAATAACTGTACACTCTGCATATACAAACAAACTGTATATACACATAGACATACCATATATACACATTTATCCAGTATATACACAAAGATTTAGCCAGTACGCACACTTATATACAAACACATTCACTCGTTTTAGCAGGACCTCTAACATATCTCTCTCTGTCGTCGGTTCAGTCAAAAGTGGAAACGGCAGGGATTTCAACTCAGACTGGTGTCAGTGGGGTCCATCCTTTGAAATAAATGGGGCGTTTTTTACTGCAGAAATGTGGCCACACTGATACCAAGAGTTCATCCTCCGCTCTGTTAAAACTCTACAGACAGATAGTCGAAAGTGGAGTACAAAACAATAGCTGTAAGAACGTCCTCATCCAAAGACTTTCACATCGTCCGTAAATGGAGAGCTCCATGGCGATTTGTTTGGGCGAGAAACATCCGTCCACTTTAACTTTTTTGTTTGTTTGTTTGTTTGTTTGTTTGTTTGTTTTGGATGATTATAACCAAGAGAAAGGGGCACAGGTCACAGCAACGTGCAAACTGCTGTAAGGGGAGTAGGTAAAACACAAGTTTGTCCCTTTTGTCACAGTCCTTCAGGGCAATGATTCTCTCCACAAGATTGTCTCAGTAAGAAAACTTGGTTCATATAAAATGGATTATTTATGAACTTCCATTAGATAGAGGCATCTATCTATATCAAGAAATAAATATCTGCTCCGGAAGATTTCTGATGAAGAGTTTCTTTTTAATAGACTATTGTAAGAATAAGCAGTATCATAGAAATATAAATAATAACATTCTGTCCGGTTTTTCAAAGTCTTCATTGAAGCAAGAGTTTTGTTCTGAAGCAGTTTGACTCGTTGTATTAGGCTGTGCATATTTAGTTTCCTTTTAAAATCAAAGTCTGAAACAGAGTGGAACGGAAGAGCTAAAACTATGACTTGAGAAAGAGTTCAAGTGTCTAAACTGGAGTAAAAATGAAGCGGTTAAATAATGCTTTGAGAGTCCTAGATAGATAAAGAGTGAGTAGATGAAGAGGAATCAAAGGGTAATTTGAAAAGACTATAAGAGAGAGAGATAGAGGGAAATAAATGCTCTGAAAGGAAATCAGCTTTGACTGAAATTTTAAGAGAAGTCAAGCACCTTTGAAATACATCTTACCCACAATACACCTCCCCTCTCTCTCTTTTTGGGCATGACGCCATTCCTTGGCCTTTGTGTTCCTCCGTTCTGCTGATTGATCAGGCTGCATAGCTGTTCTTTGCATGCTCGGCAGGCTAACAAACGCCAACATGTGTCCAGCCTACCTTTTAAAAGTAAAATGTAGATCCAACCACGAGGCGTCAAACACACTTTAAAAAAAAATCCTGTTATCAAATCAGAGAGAGAGGGCCCAAGAAGTAAAGGAAAAAACAAAAAAAAAAAAAAAAAAAAAAACAACAACCCAGCATTTCCTTACATGGTCCGCTGGGGCTCTGCACCATCCTTTGAGCAAAGAGAATGGGACCAATGCCCCAAGTTCTCCCTTTGTCAGCCAATCGCGTCACGAGAGAGGGCTCTGGACATTTGGCCATGCCACCCTGTGGAAGCCTGCCGATGGTGCATCAGCCAATTACGTTCCACATTGTCCTCCATGAAGCTTTGAGAGTGGCTAGGGGGAGAAAAAAAGGGGAGACAGAGAGAGAGAAGAAACGGGGGAGGGTGCTTGATCAGGTGCTATTGAAGCATAGCGAGAGACCGAGTATCTGCATGGTGGCAGTCTCTCCAAAGCTGGACTCATCTCTTTTTCTATAGTTTTTTTGTGTTCAGCTCTGAGGCAACTGCTTGTTTACCTGAGTCACTGAGGTATTTTCACAGCAATGTTAATTTCTCAATCACGGCTCATGTCACATCTCTAAAAAGACACTGATGTTCAAACCTAGACTGCTTTTAAATCCAACATTCTGCACACACAAGTAATTTCACAAGAAAAAAGAGTAGCCCTACAAGCTGTCTAAAGAGAAGACAATCTTTCCCTGCGTGAGACTGCTAGCATTATTAACATTTTGGTGGTTCAGCAGTTGCACATTCATTGAGGGTTTGAATCGAAGCTGATCCACCGGCACTGGCCTACAAAGTGCTAGCATTGGCCGTGTTGACCTTTGACACTGCAAAGTAGGTGTATTTGTTGACTCTAAAGAGAAAAATGGCGGACACAGAGCTGATGTGAACCTTTTTTTCAACTCGTCTTGGTTTCAACCTGCACGTTTAAACAAGCTGAGTTGTTTCAGAGCGACACCAGTGTGTGTGTGAGGCTACAGAGACAAAAACAAGTTCACATCCAGACGAACCTTACAACAGACAGTTCATACACAGAATGAAGGAATATGGATACACATTACAGACATTTCAAAGACTCGCCTTTTTCAGCATTTGACACATGAGAAACTGAAGAGTTCATTTCAAAAACACATACAGTAAAATTTACCGTAAATTAAGTGTGATTTTTTTTTAAAAGAATACTGCTTCAGAAATAGATGCCACTGTTTTCATTTTGAAATGAAACTTCAAATCATGGAAACTACACATAAAAGTATGTCATTACTAATTTCTTTAAGCATCAGGGGTGATATATATGTGAATATATATATTCTTATTGTCGTAAGCAAGGCATTATAATGTGCATTTGGTCGATGACTGGCTAGTCTACTGGCCAAAGGATGCTCAATATATTTATCCCAGGCACTTAATGGCAGGCAAACCTAAATGTTGAAATGGTTTTATCACACAGAAAAATGATCCTTGTTCTCATGCCAGACGTTGATAACTGTGACCTGATCTAAAAACATAAAGGGACAATTTCTAGTTTGTCATTAGTATTTAAATGCAACATTTTAATTTTAAGATAAAACAGATTTTAAGAAAGAAATTTAAATAAATAAATAAATAAAAGGTAATATTGGCACCAGTTCTCTTCCGTATATGAACACAATGGACCAACACTTTTTAACTTAAAAAGAAAAAACCTGTAAAACCTCATTCATCCATTTCACTCAAAGTAGCTCAAGTCAGTGTTAAAGTGATTAGCTCTCTGTGTGAACTGAAAATAGCACTTTGGGCATTTTTCTCCACAAATTTGAAATAACCCGTTCAATAGGCGATCCATCGATTTCAAGCCGCTTAGCTGCTTTTATTAACTGTAAATAAAAAAAACCAGAGATTGGAGGAGGGCGCTTCTAAAACACAGACATGGAAACCCCAACAACCCCATCAGACATAAGAACACAACAGGATGCACAAAGAACAAAGACAGAGACACATACAAAACATACTGGGGGGGAATATAAAGTCCTGTGGAAGACAAATCACACGAGAGAGAGAGAGAGAGAGAGAGAGAGGAGAGAAGGAAGGAAAGAAAGAAAGAAAAGACAGTGAGTGAGTCATGAGAGAGGCAGTGCTATGGCAGACACAGACATTTGACTTGGAAAATGGCACCATTTGTTTCTGTTTAGCACCAGTTTATCACATATCGGTTCTGAGATTGAGAAGAGAAAAATTGCACGAGCTCAGTCCAAAAACAAGAAGTCCCTTAGATTGGAAAAAAAAAAAAGGAGGAAAAAGTTCCCGAAAATGTCTTCCGTCACTCAAACCTCTACGATGCTTGATCTTGTGTCTTTGAATCTCTGTTTTCAGCCCACAGATCAGATTCTCTTACTAGCAAAGCTAACTTGGATCTCCAGCTGTTACTTCAGCATCTCTAGTGGAAAACCCTGTTGAAAAACACTCAAAGGCACTAAGAAAGCCAGACTACATCACCAACATCTCTGCCTCGACATTTTTTGCAGCCTGGCGTGTTCAGGATAGGTATATTTTAATGCACCTACATCCATGGGAGTCAAGGGTCACTATAAGCTAGCTTATAGCTCCTGCTAATGGCTACTACGAAGTCTTTGGGGTGCAAGACGTTCTATAGCGCTTGTTCCTTACGCGTGTTTATTGTCGTGAAGCCACAGAAAGGCAGGAGTTCACGTATCGGCTTGGTGTGTACGTCAAATGCTTTGTTTGACTGATTCGGAGAGTGTGTGAGAAGGTATCATTATCTTGTCCTGCAAGACTGATACTAACTGAAGCTCGGCGCGAGCGTCAAGAGAACAAGTGTCCGTTGAAGAGCCCTTTGTGTTGTGTGTTCGTGTGTTATGCACTGTACAGTAGCGGTGTGATTACTACTCGTCTCCCGCACTCTTTTCTTCTCTCTCTTGCCCGGGGGAATAAGAAAAATCTACGGCAAATTCTTTTTCAAAGTATTGTCTTGCTAAATGGGAAAGACGGGGACAGTGTTTTCCCTCTGTGTCATCTCTCTCTGATTTGGCTCAGTGTTGTGTTTGACCTACTCCCCCTTCTTCTGCTATGCCTGTAGTTGCTGTTGCGGTGGATCCAGTTGCCTGTGAGGTTGTCATGGGGGAGGATGTTTGGCTGCCACGGAGCTCTCCATTCTGACTAGGATGTTGATGAGGAGTGGGTAGAGAGGGAGGGTCTACATGTTGGGGGAGGACTCCATTGTGGGGCGAGCTGACGGAGGAAATGCCCGAGGAAGCAACTCTGAGGCCTTGATCGTCGGTTACCGCTCCTTCTCCTCCTCCTTGTCCTCCTCCGCCTCCAACACCTCCCCCTCCACCTTCAGTTTTCACACCGGGGTCTGCTGAACCCAGGGAGGAAAGCTGGTCCTCCTAGCGAGATAGAGAGAGAGGGGAGGGGAAAGAGGAGTGGGAGCAGGGAGAGATGGTCGTAGGAGAGAGGCCATTCAATGAGCGATGGGAGGGATGTGAGTGAGGAGTTGTAAAGGAGATGTCCGATCAAGGCAGAACGGCACGTGACATGTAGAGGGAAAAAAATCACATGTTGGAGAAGTGTGAGAGTGTGGGAGGAGGTAAGAATAGTGAGAGAGAGAAAAGATGGGAAGAGGACAAGGAGGAAAATCACCAGAGAAGCATGTGATCGGATTGTGTAGAAGTGGGAGAACGTCAAACATTGATAAATACAAAGAGCCGGTTGGGATGAGTACGTGTCGAAGCGATGGCAGAAGCAAAGTATGGAGGAATCGGAAAATAAAAGACAAGTGGTAAGGGGTTGAAAGAACCGCACAGAGAGAAAAGAGAGAGACAGAAAGAGAGAGAGAAAGAGAGAGAGGAGAGGCCAAATGAGTTACGAAGTTGATGCATGACGCACACCGATAAAAATGGCAGCACAGGAGAAGGGACAAGGAAAGAGGGGATGAAGGGGAATTAAAATTCTTGAGGTCAAATGGTCCTGATCCTCTTTGGATGAGTAGCAAGGAGTGTTTACCGGGTGTCAGGAAAAGTCATTCTCTGTCAATGAGTACAAATCATCTTCACTATATACTCTATATATGTGTGAGCTTTAATAGATTAAATCTATTTTTGAACTAAACTCTGAACTTAAGGCTTCTACAAACATCTTAACAGCACAATCTGTAGCATCAGCCTGCTACTAAAGACATGCAGAAAAACGTCAAGCCACAAGGAGCTCAGCGCCAAATTTAAAAAGCAAGATAAAGGTGCAACCTATAGCCTGGCAGGAAATCCAAACCTGTCAAAATCCCCAACCAAAACATCCAACCCGAACCCATTGACTACAGAGCGCTGAGCTGCTGCATGGGTGTTCGTCCTGGGTTGGAGCTTTTTTGATTAGCGATCAAGCCAAAGTTTGCTTTTGCCATCTTTTCTTACCGACATTGGTGCAGAAAAACAGCAATGCAAGGCTAGTTTCATTATTAGTTTATATCAAGGTCTGTTTGCAAGCCTTCACTCCCAGTCTTGTTCACTGACATCTGTGTAGGAGCAGTGGGAAGAGAAAACAATTGGGTTATTGTGCCAATAGACAACTATGAGGACTCTATTCATATTGGTACTTAACGCATCCAAGAGCTACTGCAAGATGATTTGAATATCGAAGCATTTTGAGAGCTGAAAATCACAGTTTTACCATCAGACCTCTGGTAGAACCTCTTGAAATAATTGCACTTGATTTATCTTGCCTGGCACATTTGCTGTGTGGTGTCTAGACATAATTACAGAGCCTCTATTTCACTGGAAATGAGTGCAGAGCCATCTTAGAAACTTGGAAATATGTGCATTAAAAAAAAAATCGGTCTTTTTCTTTATCAAACATCGGAAAATATGTATGACATTAGATACCACCTTGATGCTTACACACGAGAAATATGAAATACTGTAACATGGATGGAATGACGCGCTGTAGAGGGGAGAGACAGGAAGTAGGAGAGATAGTTTGGTCTGCATCCAGTAGAGAAAATGAATCAAAAGCAAATTATCACTGGGTAAACTGTATCTGATGGGTGTGTCCATTGTGAGTGGAAGGTGTTTCCATTTCACTTTAAAAAAAAAAAGTGGAAAGAAGAACGTAAAAAAAAAAAAAAAAAGATTACCCCAAACTTTGATGTGAATTAGCGGGCCTTTTCTCTTCTCAATCAGAACCAAAATGAATGAAACATTTTCAGCTGCTAACTGGTGCTATGAACAGCTACAGTATCTACAGACAGTTACAGGATGCCAGTAACATGACTCCACCGACACTTGTTTCGTTACTCTCAAACACAACCAACAGTGCCATTTAATATGCATGTGTAGACCAATACACATGTCTATTAAACTCAAGAAATCAAGCAGCTGAACAAAGACATGGCAAAAATGTTTACTGACATCCTTTTTGGTTTAAAACTTACCAAACTTGCTTCACTCTCTGTGGGCTGTCGTGTTTGATTACTTGGTGCATTCAATTACAGCTTGGTGTGAGAGTGTTTTTTTATGCTTATGAAAATTGGGGGGTACTGGAGACAGAAACACAAAACACTTAGTGGAGAACTGAGATGTTAGGTGTATAGTAATGATGCAGAGAGAGTATCGTACACACAAGTTCTTACCCGTGTCCTCCAATCTCCGATCAATTTCAACCGTGGATGTCTATAGAGCAAACTGTAAAAATCTTCCTCACCTTCACATTTGAAGTGCTGTAAGTGTTGGTTTAATTTATAAAGGGCGCCTGGTAAATTAAGAAAGAACCCCTGTGTGGCTGAAGATGACGAGCTCTAACTCTGACGCAAAAGAAAGAAACAAAAAAAAAAAAAACATTTCCCACATCCTCAGACACTCACGCTTGTCCTACACCACCACTCGAACAAATAATGTGCCCAGGTGCAAAACACAGACACGAACACAGAAATATCAGAAACACACAGATTCACTGAAAGACACAGAAAAAACACACAGAAAACATGTGCACATTAATCAGTGTTCTTCAGGGAAGGATTGGGTCAGATACGGAGATTTCCCATAATTCCCAGTGTTTATCTGAGGGCGTGCTGGGAGGGATGAATGGAAATGTGGGTCCATGTGTGTGTAGGAAAACACAGCGACTCAAAAATGTGTTGGGTGTGTGAGAAAAAAAAAATCCATAATAAAAGAGAATTCACACAATATTCCAGAGACTCTCAGACTTTCTTTAAATACCTAAAATCAAACAGGTATTTAAAGGCCCAAAATAATCTGAGAGGAAGTCAATGGATCCATGAAATGTGTGTATTCTCTTTGAATTCAGATTTTTTGTGTGTAGCTGCTTTGCAGTTTTCATTCAATAATGTAAAAAAAAAAAAAACATTAACTTTCTGTTACTAACTGTCTAATGGCTTTTCTATGATAAGAACCAGAGAGAATCTGCATCCTAAAACACTAAAACTGGACATATTTCATTCATGGTTATTCAGCTGGCTATTGTTTTTTGATATTATAATGCTTAGTATTCAGAGGGTAAGTGAAAAAATGAGGTGACTATTAAATGTGATGAAATTCTGAGTTGAAAATTTGCAAAATGCCAACATCTGAAAATATCGGAGCTATTGAGAATCAATGGCATTCATTGATCGTTTCGTATTTCTCTGCATTTCAACCATTAACCCAGTGCAAAGAGTTACAGGAAGCTCTCCGTATATGACACGAAAATCTTTTGCTAATAATAAATGTTGGCATAAATATGGGTTGCTGGTTATGACTGAATGTGTGTGTGTGTGTGTGTGTGTGTGTGTGTGTATGAACAAGCGATGGCATTTCAGTTGTAGAAGGCTGCAACAGTCACACACAAAACATCTGATGTTTAATATATATCTCTCTTTAATATGCTCTCCGGTAAATGTGAAGTTAAATTTGATTAATTGATTTCAAACACTTTAAATAAACTCTGTCTGAGGTCCGTCACAGAATATTTCCGGCGAATACAAGAAGGCTTATTATTGTGCAGAGAAGGTGACAACAAAACGGCAGCAGCTTATTTATTTCCTGTTTGGTAAATCAAAGAAAATGTAAATTTGGAAGGAGAGGGGAGCTTTCATAGTACATGGACTATAATGGCGGTGTGAGAAAATGACACATTTTCGTCATTGTTGGAAAAGAAAGCACTGAATGGAAAAAAAATGGTTCTTGATAATTAATAATCTTTATCTTTTGCACTGATGACTCAATCAGGACAACGTCATGCTAATCCAAGTTACAGCAGTGCTGCAGCTGTGAGTCATGTAACAGTTGAAATTAATGGGATTTTTTAAACTTCCGGTGGCACCTGAAATAACTTAAATCTGCTCAGAAAATTAACAAATTTAGCAAGCTAGAAATCTGCTAAAAGACCAAAATTTGAATGAGTATCTGTGTTAACTGGTGACTTTCAGCCTTTATGGTCTGGTAACGTTTAGTTAACAAACATTTAAAAAAACTCTCAATACCAACCGTCATGAGAGGGAAAAACTTTTAGACAAAATGAAGACTTCTGCTGTCATGACGTCTTTAAACAGTCATACAGATTCGGCAACGCCGTTATATTGGCACCCCCAGTCTGTGAATACACACTGCATCTGGCCTGGTGAAACGAAGTGGGAGGAGAAGGTAATGGCGTGTAAAACAGCAGCGGCTGGTGCAGTCAGAACAATTAACAACGTGCTGTTTCACGCTGTGGAGATTCTGCAAATTCACGCAAACATGATTTGATTACTGTCGGACTAATACGTTCCACACACTCCATGTGTTGGTGGCACAAATAACGTAAGTCTCATTTTTTTTTCCGTCTTGGTAGCTCTGCCGGGTCACATCCCGCCTCGGCAGTCTCGGCAATTTAGCGCCTCTGTTTCTAACCTCTGATTTCGGAACAGAGCCGGGATCACTTGGTCTCCCTGTTATGTGCTTTCACATCAGAGAAGCAGCCTGAAAGAGGCTACTATTCAACAGGAAACTGTCTTTTGACATGCCAGGTGTTGTCTATTATAGTTTGTGAGCTCTATGCCTTTTGCATAAGTTAATGTTTATGTTCATTAATTGCAAAATAGTGCATCCCGTTTAACAAAGCGTGAATTTGTTCAGTAACCCTGCTCTTGCACAACACTTCCCTCAGGCTGAAGTTAAAACCTGAAAGTCTCTCTGGAGCCAGTTTGTCCTTTATGATCTTTTTTGCTGAGGAAGCATGGCGCTAAAACCTGGTGGACTCTATGGAAAAGGACCTCCTTCAACACAGACATGAGGAGCTTATTCTAAGCTGACAATAACACAATTCATCGGTGATCAACATTTATAAAACCATAACCTCACATTACTACAAATAGATCCCAAATCTAACTTACTCCTTTTTATTACAGGCAGCCTCTCTGTTTTATTAGTGAACAGGTCACTCTAAATAGCTGCAACTGTGTTCAATCCAAACTTTTATTCATCTCCATTATATTTCCAGCCTCTTTATTACATTTGGTGTCCCGGGGTAAGAAGTGATCAGTCAGTCGGCTGCGTACCGACACGGCATCGCATGATTTATGGGTGCTACTCTTCAGGCATATTTCAGACGAACACCCCTCGCTGCCAAGTTTCTTAGTGCGGCTTTAAATCTTTGAAATGTTTTGTTGTCACTCTTTCTACACACAGGTTTGCCCTTCAAGTAACCTCTGTCCAAACACTCTGTGACAGGCCTCCTTTTTCCTGGAGGATAAATGGGAGAGTAAGTGGGCCTGTCAGTGTGTTGGCTTGCAGTGAGTTCACAGGATGCTGCATATGGACACTGACGCACATAGAGAACAGTAGAAGTGGAAAAGAGGCAGCAGGTTATGGATGGAGAGTGAGAGTTTGCCGGTTTGTTTATTACCTGGATACTCGGGGTGGGACAGGCGCGAGACGAGGCTGCACTAGGATGGACTGACGCCTCCCCTAAGAGAAATCACCGTATCTCATCAACATAGGAGGAGAGGAAAGGAGAGGAGAGGAGAGGGGGAGTGAAAGCAGGAGGCAGGAGGAGGACGAAGCTGAGGAGAACAACAGCCACCCAAAACAATACATACACAATGTACAACAAAAAAAAATGAACAGAAAAAAAGGACATAAATATACATAGAAATGCTCATTGACGCACATTCACGTACATAATGGCAAACAGTCACCCACATTATCAGACAACCCAACAGCCTGAAAGCATCAAAGCAGCTCGCCATGCAGCGTATCATTAACAGAAATCATGCTTACGACAAGAAAGAAAAAGGCGTGCACGCCGCACAACATCTGCATCTGAAAGCAGCTGATTAACCCGACAGACTACGGAAAGCTGAATCTTGCACGTTTTTTCTCGGTTCAGAAGCAAAGAAGAACATGCGTATATCACACATGCAATCACCTACTCAATGAGGATAATAAATATATACACACACTGGGGAACCCACAATTATATTTGCATCAACACACTATTTAAAAAAAAACAAAAAACCCACAGAGAATAACACAGAATAGGATTTCTGCATTTTACAGTCACACACACACACACACACAGCATCCCAAACACACCCAGAAACACTCAGGAAGCTGCAACAGTCAGTAAAGGAGTGCAATCAGATCTAATTTGATGAAACATCGATGTGATTAATGTCACTGCGAGCTCAGGAACTCGTTTCCTCATTAAATAAAACTTGCTGATACCTGCTGATGAAATAAAAAGTCCATAAAGTTTATTAGTATATATAAAGGAAGGCTCTTCAAATGATCAATGTAACAGTTCAATGTTAGAAAATCTAATAAGTGTTTCAGTTTTAATAACGGATAATGTGCAAACTATAAGACTGTAAAAAGTAAGACGTCTCTAACTGGCAAAAAGAATAAATTCACAATGAATTCATTTGTTTAAATTATTAGGCAATGCTATTACATCATCAAATAAAAAATATCCCACCTCTTTTGAAATGCATAATTTGTTACTGCAATAACATGATGGTGTAATTTATTGGATTAATTTAATTTAATATTTTTTAACCGATTTTGCTGCTTTTCACCTTGACAAAGGGTTTCTGCGCTATGCACCAAATTAAATTCAATTTAATAACCATTAAATTATACAAAATGCAATTTAGTACATTTTTCACAGTTACACCACTCAAAGCATGACGGGGAAACAGTAGGGGCACTACATGTTTGGCATTATAACAACAGCATAT
>JAOWBC010001592.1:22187810-22199509 GCA_028566105.1 Hypoplectrus providencianus
AAGTAAATTTACTAAATTGCATGATTTGCATGAACTCGTTACCTCTTTCAGTCTTAGCAACACACATGCATATATATATTTATATACATTTACATTATATAAATATACATATATGTTCACACACACATACTATCTTTGCAGCATGAGTCATGCTTGGAGGTGGGCTAGTTCACTGACAGGAGAAGAGATGAGGCGGGTTGAGAGCATGAAATGAGATCCACTAAAGAGGGAAGCTCCTGAAGACACAGCAGCACCAACACCACCACGCAGCGTTCGGGGCTCAGCTGTTCAATAAACCCGAGCGGACGTCTGGTTCTACATCATGTGTGAAACAAGGACTTTTAACCCCGACATGCTCTGCAGGAACACTGGACAGAAACAGCTACAGAAACATCACCACAGGCCGAGATATGCTCACAAATCCAGCTCGAGTCAGACATCTCGACAGCTCGAGCCGAGGAATGCAAACAGCGACACGCTCTGATCTTCAAAGCTCCCAGGTATGTTGGCAGACAGATGGCAATCAAACCCAAACACAGGGACGGGTCAGGGACAGGGCAAGACAATAATCAGAGGGGCCACATACACACAGCAGACAAAATAATAACAGTAGCGGGGGGGGAGAGAGGGAGAGGGGCAGAGCAGAGAAGATAGCACAGGCCATCGTACGGACTCGACGAGGGTAGAAGCAGTCTCACAGACCTGATCAGCGAAAATCCTGGTTTTTGGCTCAATCATGGGTCCTCCTCCCCTTAACTCATCCTCCACAGCCATGAGTCTTGGAAGCAGAGAAAGAGAGAGAGAGAGGGGGGAGGGGGAGGGGGGTTGACAGAGAGAGAGGGAGCATTATGAATCCAGGATGATACTGAACAAGAAGGTTGAGCAGGTGCATCTCCAACATCTGCCTCAACAGCCCCACGGTGGAGAGACGTGGGTTACCTGTATCTTACATTCAATCCAAAGGCTGATAGGCAGCTTAATCTTTTAAGCTCATGCAAATGTTGCCGCAGCAAACCCAAGCCATGCTTTCTGAGGCACTGCCAGTTTTCACCGGTTTTTCTTCTCAGCCCCCATGGGATTCATCAAAGCATTTTTGCTCAATTTGAGGTGTTTTCAAAGTGCAATTATGGCCAACTGGAGACAATTAGGCCATGTGAAGTGAGCGGTTCAGGAACAGATCCTGATCATCCCCAGGGAATTGCCCATCTTATGTAACATGGACGGACCAAGGCACTGGTGGAAAATCCTTTGACTAATCATTTCAAAGACTCCGCTCGCAGATACGAGCGAGCTTACTGGTGGAGTTTTCGTGAGCCACCGAACAATACAGGTTTCCCAGCTCTCATCATTATCCAAGTGCCAGGGATTTACTCCAAAAAAGGGTCATTGAAGGATATTTCTCATACAGGGTTATCTCGCAGTTACACAGCCAACTGGCTCAACTGTGAGTATCGCTATGGTGGTGACAAATGCCAGATAGAAGTTAGTGTGAATAAAAGAAACCCTATTCACGTGACTTCATTGGGTTTTTCCTTCATGACTGTCCATCTGTTTTACAGGATTTTCTAGCAGCAGAATAAACATCGTTGCAAGTTGTTTACACGAAATAAGCTTGTTGGATATTATCATTTTCTAATCGTGCACAAAGGAGTAACTTTATGTTATTTGTCTGGGTGAAATGAACAGGAAGATTGTTGTATCTCGTGTGATCATTAAGCCACCAAGACATCAGCAACATTTAATCACCACTGTGTTTCAATGAAAAGTAAATAGACCACCAATGCAGTCATGTTGAGTTCAAGTTCAACTTTCAGCACATTCATATTGTTTTATTCAGAACACAGAGAGGCACATGTTCGACAATAAAGAACGAAAATCCACAGGTGAAGTTTCAAACATAAGTGTTTGGATGTTTTATTCCATAAATAATGTACAATGTTGAGAGTTATTTTACAAAAGAAGAGAAAAGAAAAGAGTCAATCATACTGTAAGCACACACAGAAATATAAGCACTGTCCCAAAAACAATGGAATGTAACATGGGTATACAGCATTAAGATTTTGACATGACTTCAAGAGGCAGACAATGATTCATGTGGGTGATATGTTACAAAAAAAAAAACAAGAAGTTGAGCTTTTTATATCCAGTTGTTCTTCAAGTAGTGTGCTTTTGAGGTCAAGTCGTACATGTAGTCAAAACAATGTGTGTGTCTACCAACATGAGGTCACAATGTCTGAATATTTTGCTACAGAGAAAAAAGGCAAGAGACAAAGGTGTCAAATAGGATGTAAAGTTGATGTAAGTCAACGGAAAGAAACAACAGACCTGCATCAAACGGCAGCTGCAAATACTTCCTTTTTCTTTGCCAACAAAGTGCAACATGAAGTCCATTGACTGAACTTACCTGTCCACATCTGATTGGACCTGATCGTGCAGCAGACCCCCGCCCCCCCCCGTCCCGTCTACGAATTATTTGCAACGATTTGACACAGGTCTGTGTAAAAGTGAGTATAAACCCTTGGCTGTTGCTACAAGCCATGTCAATCAGACCAATATAGATCACACACACATCAAGCCAAAACTCATCACCACTATGAATTCATTTGCAAGATTTAAACATCAGTTTTGCCGTCGTACAATCTATACAGCCTATCAATATAGTCTTGCTACAAAAGAGAGGCGGATATACTGACACCAGGAAGTTATCTATACCTCTGGAGAGAGAAACAGAAAAGAATATGGTTGCCCTTTGAATAATCATATTTAAATCATACCGTAACTGCATAAGTTAAATGACAGTACTGTCTAACTTTCTTATTAAACGACGATTCTGATCACCATGTCACTGGACACCACCAATGACGGACTGCAGGTCAAAAAGCATACCAAGCATATACAGCAAAATCATACAGATAGAAGAAAACCTTTTTTTTGCGCTTTAATTAATAAATAATACCCATTGCAGTCATTTTTAAATGCAGGTAAATTCACAAACACCGTACAGAGAAGCCAAAAACAAGTTGAGAAACTTAAGAAACACACTTTGCAGAACATACTGTTGTCAAGGAGTCACGTCATTGTTGTCATGTTGTCTCTGCACTTTACAGTATTCCAGGTCTTTATTTTTTCGGTTTAGATACTATGGATTGCACCTGGTTAAAGATTTTGGCAGGAAGTTACTTTATGTTTCTTTATGTACACAAGATGCATACAATATATCTCAGCAGGATCCTGCGTGTGCATGTGCACAGACAGCA
Source organism: Hypoplectrus providencianus (assembly GCA_028566105.1). Classification (NCBI taxonomy): domain Eukaryota; kingdom Metazoa; phylum Chordata; class Actinopteri; order Perciformes; family Serranidae; genus Hypoplectrus; species Hypoplectrus providencianus. The sequence goes on from JAOWBC010001592.1 coordinate 22,191,068, forward strand.
CGTGTAGACATATTGTGTATCTATTATTGCGCTTCTCCTGCTAAAAGGTTAGCTATTGCAACATTAAAATAGTTATCTCACTCTCAATAGAATTCATATATATTTCATATATCATTAATGTTATGGCTCTTGCATCACAGACTATAATATGCTATGGATTATAGTTAAAAATAGATTATTACTATGATAGGTGCATTTAAGACCAATGATTTTTTTCCCCTACTGCTAATTCAACTTAATTCTATTCACAGCAAACAGCTTGGGGAAGATAAATAGTTTATATCTATAATTAAGAAAATGCATTAAAATATTTTGAAAAGAAAAAATAGAGAGCCTGCAGCCAACTAATGGGATCACCACCCAAAAAAAAAAAATATAGATACAAGTGCTACAGGTAAAGTGGATTCAGTGTTTTAAGTGGATTTAACCTAGCATGACCTATAAACTCAATATTTGGCTTTGGTTTAAATTAGGTTGTTAAGGAAAATAAAGTGTATCTGGTCCAATGATTTGCTCTGAGCTTAAAGTAAAGTTTATGCACAGAACATTAAGGCTTCTCTGAAAGAAAATCTCTGAAACACAATGCTAAGTGTTTGAGTTCTGCAGATAGAGATTTTTTCAAGCCTACACAGGAGCCGCGTGCTCCTTTTTGCAGAACCTGAGCTTGCATTTGCATCCCATAATGTATTTGAATGTGAAAATTTAACATAAAAGTCAATTTAAGATGATGGACTATAACATAAGGTTATGGTTACACTTGTCTTTTATAATATTTTGGAGTCCCATGGCCTGAGACCGTGGTTCTTGGCATTCACACTTTGTTTGCAGTACTCATACATGCGTTAAAATCAAAATCCAGACAATGCAAGGTTTGCAATGCGTTCGATGAAATGGTCTGGCTCAGTAAATTGTGAGTAAAACTGACTTGGAAGTATCCAGATCTGCTACGTAAATCATCCTAGTGTGGTCAGATGATAAAAGTCACACAGGATGCAAGTGTACGCCTTGAAAGAATCATTTTCCTGCACACTGTGCTGTATGTGTGCAGCAGATTTACTCTGTTCGCTTTAAGCTCCAGGGGAGCGATAATTAATCGTTTGGCTCTAAGTGCTCTGATAAAGTTTCCTCCCCTTTCTGTGGCATATTTGCTTTATGCCTTCATGCTTGAATCTTCATCACCATTTGTGATTTTCTCCCCTCTTCACATTACACCAAAGCATCGCATGAAGATAAAAACAAAAGGTATCGCTCCCCATGTAGAAAGATACATCAGCAGTCCTTCAGTGAACACCTCGATTTCAAATGGAAGAGCTACTATTAAACCATGGTCTTCCATAGTCCTGTGCCTGGAGGTCCAAAACAAAGTGTTGCTTTACAAAGTGCAGACATGTTTCTGAAGTTATTAAATTTCCAATCCTCTTGTGCTTTTACAGTGCAATCTCATGGGAGAGTCAATTGAAAATGGAGCTAAGCGGAATCATCTGAACTGATCCAGTTAAAAGCTGAGTTCATAAGCTGATGGTAAGTGCAGCAGCACAAGGGGACAGGAAGGTGTTTTAAGGGTGTGTTTATATACAAGGTAAGAGATGTTTCCCCATATAAGACGAGCAGGACTGTCTCTGTCTTCATTCCATGTCTTCTTTCCTGGAGTGGGTTAGAAGTGGCAATATTCTCTGTCACAGGTATCCACCCATCAGTTGCAGAGCACAGACTATTATATGTGAACAAGAAAGTATTGTACAGAGCCTTCTCATCTGAACTCTCTCCACAATAAAGCTGAAAATGAAACTAAATTTGGGCAGCGTTGCTAATGTTCAGTCATGCTTAAAATGCTCCAGGAACACAGCAAACATTTGGTTTTCTTGCCTGAACACAACTGAGATACAATCAATGTTCCACTCTTCTCCCATCAACTACTTAATTTTGTGGTTGATCGATAAAAACTTAGGACTGCGCTCGAAGATTGCACCGTTACAATTTCACACAAGCACTCAGTAATATTAGGACTCAGCGGGAGTTCTCCACACTCCAAATGAGATGCTCTCGAATAACAAGTAAACCACGTTATGAGAGCAGATTTGCTTCAACAAGAGCTTAGAGGACAATCAAAGACTCCTTTGTCCGGCTGAAAAGAAACAAAACCGCCATGGGAACATGCCCTGCACGCTTATCAAAGAAGATCATCTCTGTCTTTCTTATATTAGACTCTCATTTAATTTGTCACTCATTACATGTCTACGGCTTTGGCTTTCAATACACAGTCCAGCTCCCTGCCTCGCTCCCGGGGCTGTCGTACTTAATGAAACTGAAACAAGCCTCCTACTCTCCAATATTGTTTTCAAGATAGCCACTGTAAATAAAATCCTATTCCTTTATGCAATATATGTATTTTAGGAAGAAACATCCTGGCTTCAAGTTTTTTCTTTCTTGTTGAAAAGAACTCTCTACCGACTCCTCAATGCATTTAAATCAATGCCAGCGATCTATATCTCAGGGAATATGTCACTTTTCCCACATATGTTGAAAGAAAACTCAATCTATTCACTAAAGGTGTCACAATATACACAGATGAAGTCAATGCGGCCCGCCACTGGCCTCCCTATCAAAGACCACATGAAGTCTTAGCTTCCCAACAACAGCCTCCATTTACCTGCTAATTATTCCTTTAATTTGGGAGTCTTTCTCCACTTGCTGTTGCCGAAGCTTCCTCTCACTGTCGTCCAGTCGGTTCTGGTACTGTAGGAGGATCTTATTGGTCTGCTGCTCCTGCGTGAGGAGCCGCCGCTCGTACTCCTCCAGCTTTTTGTGGGACATCATCAGGCGGTCCTTCAGGGAGTTGATCTCCTCCTCGTACTCCCGTACCTGAGGCAGAGGCATGGACGGAGAATGAGTGAGTGGGAAGGATTAATCAGGGTTTCTGCCGTGGTTTTTTTCAGGGGCTAGTGGCTTTAAGTGTTCTATTTCCCTTCACGAACTAAAAAGAAAACAGGAAAGTGAAAAAAACACCTCCAAACATTCACAATCAGAAGACTCGTGTACAGGAAATTTACCAAACACTGAAAAAGATTTGAACACTTGGCTGATGGCAGTTGTTTCCCACACTGTTTGAGACCTCTGGACTTCTGTTTAAAGACCAGATCTGAGTGCCATCTGCTCAGCAATGATAGACACGACTCAGTGTTCCTCTCAGCATTCATCACAAAGTTTTTTTTAATTTTATTTTAAAGGCAGTTCTGAAACTTTCAAACTTAAGTTGAACCTACCCTGTCCATGCGTGACTCATCCATGCTCTTTGAGTACTCCTTCAGCTTGAACTCTTCACGGTCGATCCGCGAGCTTTCAATGTCGGCCGACAGATGAGGCATGTTGGAGACCCAGGCCACGGTCCGCTCGTTGGCTGGGGTTGGGGGGTTGAGGGTGGATGGAGACTGGGACACCTGGGGAGGAAGGCCAGCACGCTGAATATGAGAACATGAGTTCCCAACAACTTCAGAAACTAATCATGCTCCCCAAACAAAAACAATTAAAATAGTGGATTTATACTCTTAATGTATCTGTAAAGCAATAAAACAAAATACTAAAGCAAAAATACTAAATTAGTATGTTTTTCCCCTGTCCATTCGATTTTAAATATCCCTGTTGTGGTACTAATAAAGGAAAATCTTATCTTATGTTACTGACAAATAGATCAAGAATGAAGAAAGTTAAGATTTAAAACATATTGCATGTATATTTTTGCATTTTTTTTAGCATAATTTTTAGCAAGAATTCTCCAGAAACCAGTATTCTCTGTGAACATTTCCCTTCCAGCGATGTTCCATTTATATAAAAAAAATTTAAAATTTAAAATTTTCTGATCATATTTTGACATGTACACACATTAAATTAACACAATTAACACATTTTTAAAACAGATCATGCACTTTCATGTGTTTTGTCCTCGCCTCATGGTCGGCCATGCTTGCTAAAAAAAAAAAAAAAAAGGTCTCTACTGCCGTCCACTTTATATGATGTGGAACGCTGTGATTGGCTTAAAACATCAAATTAAATACATGTGTGCAACAAGTGGAGTCAGATCACAGAAGTCATAGATCATAGAAAAGTTTTACACATGAGCAGGTTGAATGAGTCATTTTCAAGTGTTATTTTTTCTGCAGGAGTGCCTTAAAGCTGCAGAGTTTCAGCTGATCCCTGGTGCAACTGAAGCTCTTATTCCTGCCAGTATTAGGCCTGAGCTTTATACAATCATTTACACCTGTTGTTGAGAAATAATCGTGAGCACAGGTGCTGACAGAAAAACCTGCAGCGCTGAAGGGCAGAATAAAGCGAATAGAAGGAGTTCGGCGTGCGGATGTTACCTGTTTGGTCATGGTGGGTTTGAGCAGGTGCTGCTGTGGAGGCTGCTGCTGTGGGGACTGCTGAGTGCTCTGACTGGTGGTTCCCTGTGGACTCTGGCTTTCCCTGACAGAGCTCTGCTGGTGGGGCAGGCCCGGGGCAGTGTTGTCTTTGACGGACAGCTGCCGGGACCCGTGCTGCCTGCCGCCGTAGCCGGACTCCGGCGACTGGAGGAGATTCCCGCTCGGCGGCCGCGTTTTACCCAGAGCGGCGGGCGCGGCGGCCGCACTGACGGACAGCTGGGACTTGATGCGCTGGGTGGGAGGCGGGGCGACAGAACTCTGGCGCACGGGTTGGACTGTGGAGGGGGGCGTGGTGGCCAGAGAGGAGTGGGAGGTTCCTGTCTGGGAGGTCATGCCCATCATTTGTTGTTGCTGTTGGAGGTTATCCTGAGGGAGAACAGCAGTTAATGATAAATGATCATTCTGATTTTTGTTTTGCTTCTTTTTGGGGCAGATTATGTTACTTTAAATTTTGTGAGCTGTCAGATTGAAAAACACCCGTGTTAAAAAAATGCAGGAAGCTGCGATGGTTGGGCGTGATGCTTCAGGTACCAGTCAGACAATGAAATACAAATCAGGAAGTTTAGTTTGAGTGATGGATCAATGGGTTTTTCAGTTGCATGTCATTCTTGTCCCATGATTTCTGTCCAAATACTGTCAAGTAACTGTCACATGTGGGATGCAACTAACAACGATTATTACTAAATCTGTCATCTGTTATCTTCTCCATTACTTCATTAATCTTTTGGTCCATAAAATTTCAGAAAATAAGAAAAAACATAACAGCTGCCGAAAGGCAAAGGTGATATCTTTATAACTTATTGTTAAACCAACAGTCCAAAATGATTCAATTTACTTTTACCTTAAATAACAAAAACAGCAAAACTTCACAGCTGTGATGCTGGAGAATGTACAAATGGTAAAAAAAATTAATCAGAAAAAAAAAAAAAAATCAGAATTATAATCAGAATTGTTCTTATAATAATAATAATAATAATAATAATAATAATAATTTTGAAATTTTACAGTGAAATTAAGGATATTTAAATTTAAATTAAAAGGGCTTAAATAATGTATATAGAAAAAAGTTTAAACTCAATTAAAATGTAAAAACACAAAATAATTATCCATCCACCAATAGTTTTTGGACTGTTGGTCAAACAAACACCTTGAAGACGTCACTTTAGGGTCGATGTTTTTTCATTCCATCATCAGTAATTTACATGAAACATGAAACTCAACATGCAGCGGCTTCAGGAGAACACAGTGAACAGACATGTACCTGCACGTGCATGGACATCTGCCTGCGTCCATAGTCAGCCCTGCTGTAGTCGTCACTGTAGCTGTGTGAGTGGATGATGCTGGGTTGGCCCAGGTGACCGTCCCTGGTCCTGAGGGTGGACAGGTCCTCACTGCGAGAGAACCCCCCGTGGGCGAACTGTGGCATGTAGGTCTGGTGAGAGGGATCGGGCTCTGGGGCCAGGAGCAGGGGTGCTGGGGGTTGAGCCCGGCTGTGCTGGTGATGGAGCTGTTGCTGTTGAGGCCCATCAGCAGTCGCCAGATGAAAGAGGGGATTCTGGAAGGAAAGCGGGTAGCGCATGGCGGCGGCCTGCTGTTGCTGCTGCTGGGATAGCGAGTCGGTGGTGGTGCCCATCTGGCTCAGCTGGCTCAGCCGAAGGCCGCCGGACATGCTGGAGCCGCCAGAGCCAGCTGACAACCTCCCACCGGCCCGCAGCTGGCTGCTCAGGCCCGACCCCAGGCCGCCACCGCCTCCGCTGCTCAGCCCTCCGAAGCTGCCCATGCCGGCGATGGAGGCCTGGGAGGAGTTGAGCATGTCCACCGACTGCAGGTTAGACACGCTGTTCATTCGGGAATCCTGGAGGTCCATCATAGATACGCTTTTATTGACACTGAGCACCTAAATAATAAGGGATATGAGAGGCTATTGTGCCCCCTGGTTTTATGTATGTTAGGTGGCCACGGATGATATGGGTGAGGGTGGTGCGGGTGTTTTTACCGCGAGGCCTGGATATCGGAATGCCTCAAAGTATTTCCCAGGAAATACCGCTAGGATGAGTTGCGTGGTGAATCAGTGGAAAAAAAGCAGATGTCATGATAAACTACAGCCTCGATCACACGATGGCAGATTCTATTCAGTATGACGAACATGCATGTCATACTAACCTCTCGCTTTGGTACAGGTAGAACTAGTGGATGGGATGATGATTCCCGTGGTCAGTGTGACTAAACTCACCTTAGGGTCTGGTTCCGTGATGTCCGAGCTGCTCGTGCAGTAGGCCGGGCTGGACCGGGCCAGGGGAGGGCGTGATACGTAGAACATGTCTTTGGAGGACGCTCGATGGGGGTGGTCACGGTCCTGAAAACTCATCTGGGAGCGCGATGGCATGACCCCTCCGGTGGATGTGGGGGAAGGCAAGCGAGTGATATCTATAGAGCTGGAGAGCAGCAGTGAGTGAGGCCAATGACGGCCGAGACAGAAACTCAGACGAGTTACGAGTTTATTCATGAACATGCTGATCCCTTACTTTGATAAGAGGATTTAAATCACACTGTGAAATTACTCCACTACAAGTAAAAGTCCTGCATTTAGAACTCAAAAAGTATCAGGATCAAAATGTATTAAAAGTATCAAAAGTAGTACTCAGTATGCAGAATGGACCCATTCATGTTGTTTTAATTATTCCATTATTATTAATTGATCCAATTTTTCTGTGGTAAATACTGATGTAAAAAGTAACCAGAAAAGTCATATTTGCCTCCAAAATGTAGTTACATAAGTTGAAATTCTCAAGTAAAGTACAAATACAGCACTTGAGTAAATCTTTTTTTATTGGTATATGGCCAAGATTTGCCATTTGCTAATATTCATGGTTTTTCTTCATCTGGTCCAATAGTTAACATATTAAAAAAACGGCTAATAACTATATTTAAAGCAGAACAAATGAAACAAATCATCTGCTTGGTGTTTAAGGTGTCCCACCTATTAAGATCCCTCATCATGAGGTTTTGGAACTCGGAGGAGATGCCCCTGTTGAAGCTCGGCCGGGACAGCAGCCTGTCGGTCTGCCTGTCCTGCACGCGGTCCTGCTGATGGCTGGGCTGCCTCTGGAGGTGAGGGTTACGCAGGGCCATGCTGATGTCGTTCAGGAGGCGAGGCAGAGGACCCAGCTTGATGATGGCATCCTGTGGTTCAAAGAAAACCAGTTTTGCTGAGTTTTGCTGCGGATTTAAAAAATAATTCATATTTGAGTTAGCTAATGTCGTGTAATGAGTGAGGTTTCATTAAAATGCCATATATCCACATCCAACAAAGTAAATGACAGGTCAAGGCTGTTTAATGCCTCATTTAGCAACACAGTTTGAGGTGAAATGACTTTGAGACCAAGTTATTGAAAATGTTCTCCTGAAATTACATATCTGTCTGAGTTTGGTATATACTGTCTGGAAGGGGTGGACACACAGCAACATGTCCAATATAACACATTTAAATGCAACCGATTTAAAATAAATACATTAAATTAATAAAAATATATTCAATAATTAAGTCATTGAGACTTCTGTTATCAGAAATATGTCCTTGCATCTGTGGAAGTTTATTTAATTTAAACTGTAATTACTGTTACTGTTTTGTACTGGACCACATTGTATAATCATGGAGAGCTATTACTTTAACTATAAACCTCATATTTATTATTCCCTGTATAGCAAAGTGTGGAAAAATGCAGCAAAATTCCTAAACAGCATTATTAAACATTTGATAAAAAAATTAAATTTTTTTTTCATGAATCATGAGGGGTGCCAGGGATGGGGGCTGTCTTTAAGTTGTTAGACGAGTGTTATTTTTTTATTAATGCAATTTTTTTCCTTTTTATTTCCTTATTTATATTCAGTTTTCCTTCATATCCTGTCTATCTATCTGTTTCTCCTTTAATGTCCTTAAACAGACTATTAATTTCCTCGTGCTACATCTGTGACATTTGAGAACGTTTGTAAGATATTTTGTGTTTGGGGGAAGAATAACAGT
>JAOWBC010001592.1:22212769-22222893 GCA_028566105.1 Hypoplectrus providencianus
AAGAAAGAAAGAAAGAAAGAAAGAAAGAAAGAAAGAAAGAAAAAAAGAAAGAAAGAAAGAAAGAAAGAAAGAAAGAAGAGACGGATCACTACAGACAGATAACCCCTGTTGAACCACACACTGTATCTAACAATAATAACCTCAGAGCTTTCTGAGCACCTTTACATCTGCATCACTCATCTAATAAAATCCAAATCATTTCCCAGCTGAATCCGTTTACACTTCTGAATGACCACTAACTACGTTACGCTCCGTCCCAACATCCTGTTTCAGTCAGAGAGGTGCTTCATGTTGTATAAGTAGATGGAAAAGTAAATAGTTTGCGATGCCGCAACGTTTACACAAACGGGCTGGGAGCAGGAGACAAAAATGTGATTTCATACATAAATGCAGCGGCACAGTGTTTGCAGATTAGCACAGCCAAACACAGCCACACACAGCAGATTAATCCACATACGGATGCTCGACATCACCCTCGCACGCTCTCTCACTGACCTGTCTTGGTCGGCACTGCGGAAGCGGGGGAGGATCATGTGGCGGAAACTGCTGGTTCGGTCCAGTTTGGGCTGACTCTTCGCCCTCTTGATGGAGCCCTTCAACCTTCTACTGAGGAAACTCTGGAGCGGGTGGAGGAGGAGAGCAGCAACAAGGGCAAACAGATGGGCGAGGAAAGGGAGGACGTGCATGGTGCCGAGTCACAGAGTGGATGCAAAGAGTCAGGTGTGATTTAAGGAGATTGTATGAGGAAGTAAAGGCAGGTGGAGTCAGAGTGACATGTTTTATGGTAACACCAAAATCAAATGGAGACACGGGGATGAAAAACATGATGGGGGGAGAGCACAAGGTACATTTATTATCCACCAGAAATCACACACCCACACATGTCCACTGCAGTGGCTCAGCTGATCCTGTGGTGGGCAGTGCTGAGCCACACAATCCAGCTACAGGGCTCACACAGGGCTGAAGTTTGTCCCACATGAGCCTCCTTACATGAGTCTGACACACTGAGGCAGGAAATCATTCATTGATAAGGGAGTTGGGGTCCATCCAGTGGTGGACAAAGTATCCAGATCCTTTTTTTTTTTAAAAGTAAAATTATTGATACTACACAGTGAAATGACTCCACTAAAGTCCTGCAGTTACAGCTAAACGACCAGAGCATCAAAATGTACCTAAAGTATCAAAAGTAAAAGTGCTCGTTATGCAAAAGGAGCCGCTCAGATTGTTTTATATTGTCAATTATCTTATTAATATTATTGGTGCATTTATGGTAAGGCTTCATTAAACTACCCAACATATTGTTTTTAGGTTCAAAAAAGTCATATCACTTTAAATTGATCATAACCCAAAATGTGACGTCTGTGCATGTGGACGGCAGGTCTGAAGAGGTTAAAACTAATCATAACTTGGGCTTGTTGTTGATGTGACAGCTGCTTTCTTATCTTTTCTTTCAGGGATTTAAAAGACAGATTACACGCAGTGACCACGCTGTTGGACAGTGATGGATATCTGTCTGTTATCAAGCTTTTTATCCAAGTGCTGTTCAGTCTGATTTGAGTTTTGCTGATTCAGTAGTCTGTCTGTTTGGGGCTGAGATGTATCAGCATTTCTCTGAGCTCGGTTCACCGTGGCGAAGCTTTCCATCTCCTGCTCTGATGGTCACTATTTCTCTGACTGCTGAATTTCCCGAAAAAAAACTTCCAGAAGCAGAAAGTGATTTTGTGTAACAAGCAGCAAACCGTGAGCTGCGGTGTCACAGCTGGAGCATCAGCACATATTAAACAGATCTAAGTACGGTGATTTTAATATTTACAGCTTTGTTTTCTTCTGTTGAAATATGTTTGAGAACAGAAACTTTGTTTTAGTTTTTTAATGTGGTCAAACATCTTTAAGGATGTAGAGTGACTTTAAAAGAAGACAATACGATAGTAATCTGGTTGTTTCTGGAAGACGCAACTTACTAAATACACACTGAGTTTTTCAGCCTGTACACACAACCTATGTTTATGTTTTAGAGGGGAGAAACGTATGAATTCAAATAGTCAGGACTGCAAGTGACCTGACAAACTTAAACCATGACTTTAACTGTAATTAAATGTGTCCAGCAAACTGATACAATCAAAGTGGGAGCGAGAACAACAAGAACAACATTTTGTTAAAATTGAGAAAGCTCCCTGCCAATTTCTCATACATTTAAATACTTTGTCAGAAATTTAGAAAATACAGAATCATCTCTCTAGTTGACTTTGTTAAAAAAATCCGGCTCGCTTTGTGACGATCACTAATTAGTATTTAAAATTTATGTCACTTCATAAATGTTGTAAAAAGTGAAACTACTTTGAAAAGATGTGACATTTCACACCTAAATGACATTTATCTGCCCACTATTAGTTATTGTAGTTACTATTACCTAAACAATGACATTCTTATGTTAGTAGACAATAAATGTCAAGTTTCAAAGCTGTTTTCATGCTCTAAACCTTGAACTGGCGGCTGTGAAGGGAACTTCAGAGCTCAAAGCATTCACTGAAAAACACTTTGTGGCTTTTCTTTCTCTCTCTCTCTCTTTTTTTTAACCACTCAGCTTTAAAGAAGCTTCGTCTCTGCAGCTTTCAGGTGCATACTGGAGACTCGCGGTAATATCCTTTATATACCTATAGCATAACAGCATTATGAGTGGGAGAATGACTGGAGGGAAATGACATCTCGTCATCTGGCATGAGTCAAATGGCTTTGAAGCCTGTCTTGAGGATATGACTAAAGACTTGGCTCCATCTGCTGGTTCCAAGCTAATAGCCTGCATGACTAAATCTGATTTGATTTGATTAGCCGCTCCGTCTGACACTTTAAGTCTCAAAAAGTAAAAGTAGTCAACTCACAAAGAGAGAATGAAGGGAGGTAATAGCACGAAGGAGGAAACTCAATCTTCAGTGGCTCTGTTCGCATGCACAGAGTACTCATTTCAGGTTAAAGGACAATATTGGTGTCATTTAGAGTTTCAGCCCATTTGCTGTGCACACTAAATAGCTGTATGTAATTAGATATTCATTTTTACACTCATTGTAAAACAGGGAATTAAATGAACTGTTGACTGGGCTAACTTCAGAGTGGTGGCAAGTGGCAAAATACATCCACTCGTGTATCTATACTTCAGCCAGTCTCCCTTTTTTTACTGAAATACATTTAAGTGATTCAAAAATTGACTGATTGATTGACGATAATGGTTATAAAACAGTGTATAATTGTGTAACTGCACTACGAGCACTTCTACTTTTAATAATGTTACTGAGCTATATATGACATTCAGAACATTAATACAGCAGCTACAAAAATCCTCATTTTGGGTGTGTTGTTCTGTTTTTGGCCGCCAGTCTGTCCATGCATACATATATATTCCTGCATGTTAGTGCACCTGAGTCCCTCCCTGTCTCTTCACGTTTATGTCCTGCTGGCAACTTTTCCACTGCTCGACTCCCCATTTTCAGAGTTGTGCTTCTGCAGTAGATGGTTGCTCATGCAGAGGATGATGTAATGCTGGTGATGCAGGCTGCCCAGGTGAGTGATAGCTAACCACCGAGCTAACCAACCAGCCATTACTTCAGTTACAGATCTCACACAGAAGCTTCACTCATGTACTGTGAAATGCAGAGCGATAGCATTAAGATAGCAACGAGGAGCTCAATAGAGAGCAAACAAAACAAGTAATCTGTAGGCCAACCTGGAAGTAGCACCACCATCAGGTCTACTGAGAATCTGCTGATGGGTTTTGGCTCATTGCTGGAAAAAAAAAAAGCTCTGGCATCAAACCTTAAAGCCATTTAAAATCCTCATTGAGTTAAAAAGCATAGACTCCGGGGTGCTAACATGCTAACTCATTCCAGGTTTAAGAACTCATTCCTGGGGCGCCCTGTTGCCATTTTTATGTTTCTGCTAATGTTAGCCTTAATGTCAGAGGCTGGCCAAAACTTATGGAGGCAATCCCAGCCTGGAAACAAATGATTTTATTCAGAATTAAGAAAATAGAAACTTTAAGTAGAAGTTGACCAGTAGCAGGATGCTACAATATTTTAAGACACCTAAAGGAAATTTGTAATAAATCTGCTAATTTTTGCAGTGAAAAAGATTTGTGGCTATATTTTGTGGATATCTGAGGTAAATCCAGCTGTCCAGAGGTGGGGTAGACAGGAAATATGCTTTGAGTGATTCATTCTAAGCTGTGGCTATCTGTGACTGTTCAAAAAGTTTTTGTCTTAACTCTGACGCTCTCTGCACCCTTCAAATGTGCTTTTCCAATCAGAAAACCTGAAATATTGATATGAAAACACTCATCTCAGCGGCTATGAAATAATGATGAAACACAAAAACTTTGACCCAGCCAAACCGGGGCTTAACATTCCCTCTAAGTGATAATTTAGCTGAAGTCTGTGGAAGCAGATTTTTACAGTGCAACAGTGAACGGACAGCAAATAGTTTCCTGCAAAGGGAGAAAAACAAGTCCTGCTATTTCCAGCAACAGTGACCGTGTGCAAACACCAGCAGGAGCAATAGAACGGAGATGGGCAACATTAACCACTGGCACAAACTTAATAAGACACCATCTATCCTTTAAGCCCTTTTATGTGCACGTTTGATTCCTTGTGATTGAGTTTCTGTTGCCATGAATAAAACAATAAGCAGATTATTTCTGTCCACAGAATGTGTTTCGCTGCCAGTGCCTCTCTCCCTCTTTGACTCTGCTATAAAAAATAGACATGATGATCCCAGGAATAACAGTGACAGCACATTTTTATAGTATATGTTAAATATTTATATTTTTAGACATTAAGGAATTACACCAGGTGTTTTGTATGTTTCATTTAAAAATCCATACCAGGAATCCATTGGTTTTCATTCATTTAGGATGAGCTGAAACTATTTTTTTACACTGAATAACAAAACTAATAACATATATAATAATACATGCACCACTTTTAAAAACACTGTGACAAAGTGCTTCATAATAAAGACAGAAAATAGAAAACAGATTAAAAGTAAATAAAACATAATAAAATAATAAATATTTCACTGAAAGGCTATTTTTTGAAAGTGTGTTTTTAGCATAATAATATGCTTTAATAGGCCTTATTATTCTTTTATGACCTTTTATTTTTTTCTGTGTCATCTTTTCTCCACTCCGGTTTGTTACTGCTTACACCTAATTGAATTTGAGAGTTTTCTGTATTTAAAAGCCTGTATATTCATGAAGCTTTATTATTTTAAGTCCTTAATGGGGATGTTTTCATTCTACAAGCAAACTAATGAACAGAATACAGTACAGAACGGTTTAATCGATTTGCACTTTGACTGCATTACCACACAATAATTAAATCATTTTGACAAATATGAATGCAGAAGCACATTTCAAGTGTGTGCAAATAGATGCTTGTACCATATGGAAATGAATGGAGACCAATGGCTGCCTGGAAGTTAATGCATGCATTCGGAAAACGTCAGTTTGTGTTTGAGGAGCTTGAGGACACAGTGGTAAGTGAAAGGTGAGATGTTTCCGTGTTTTGCTTCCTAAATGCTGCAGCCAGTGTCTTTGCTTCAGCCATGTTTGTGTCACATACCTCAACAGGGGGAAGTGGTGCAATATACGTTCCTCCTGCCACTGGACTCGAACCGGCAGCCCTCCAGTCTCCGCCCCAGTACGAGAAGGGGGAGGAAGAGGAGAAGGCAGCAGGCGAGTGGGGCAGGGTGAAGGACAGGGAGGGGGAGAGAGGCAGCGAACGCGGCAAGGGGGGCGTGCCGGGCCCTTTCTTGGAGCCCTTTTGCTGCGGTGGCTGCTGCTGGCAGAAGGCGAGGGAGGGGGAGACAGCCAGGGAGAGGGGGAACGGGTGAGGCGGGGTGCCGCTGGCCCGGCGGCCACAGGTGTGTGGCGGGCCCAGGGCGGGAGGAGGGAGGAGGGACAGCGAGAGGGACGGAGGCAGCGAGCGAGGCCGGGGACAGGGGGGGTTACTCACGGATTGTCGGAAGGGTTGAATTGGGGCAGTGGGAGGGACCTCCATGCTGGGCTGCTTCCCAGTGGCTATGCTCTTCCGCCGGGCGCGATGATCTAAGAGACGGGGAAAGAGAAAAGGTCGACAGGTAAGAGTCTAATACACGTCGGGGGGAAGGAAAACATCCAAAGGTAAAATGAGGGCTGAAGAAAAAATGAGGGTGCGGAGACACAGGCAGAGCGAGACGATGTGGGGAGAGAAAGACAGGGCCATCGTGGAAATAAACAGCTACCAGAGCGCTGTTATTGACAGTCTGCCTGAAGGAATGAAGGAGGCCAGGAAGGAATATGAGAGCCAGACAGAGGTTAAAGGTGAGCGAGGCAGAAATAAAACCATGCTGGGTCGCACCCATCCACCAGCACTGCACATAAACTCACATACACCTTCGTCTGCGGAGGGGAGGAGGTGGATGAAGTGGGCGAGAGACTATCGGAGACATAGATTTTCTGTCTGGACGTCAGATGAGGCGGATGTTAACAGTCTGCATGTTGAGTCGAGGCGAGAGGGGAGGGACCGCGAGATGCACGGATGGAGAGGAGCAAGCATTAAACAAACAAAGCACTTATTGACTCCCGTCAGTGAGTCGGTGCCTAATGCACTGAATTGGTCAGTAAGGGAATAAACTCCTGTCCTCCGCCTGATGGATGATGGAGGGAGTGTACATGTACAGTCAGAGAACATAGAAAACAAAACACAGGAGGCCTGTTTGACCAGGCAGGCCTGTTTAACCGCTGCAGCACCAACAAATCACATCCAAACCCAGAGGGGCTGATGAACGGCAGACACATGCTGCACCTATCGGCTGTTTTTTTGGTCTTCAACTTCCCCATCCCTCAAAAAATTCAATAAAACATCAGCAACTGTAGGCCTGTCTGCACTGTTGTCCTCAGGAGAAATCTGTATGATGGAAGTGACTTTTGAGACGCCCAGTATTTTTAAAAAACCTCCACAAATGACCCTCATGATTCACAGAAGAGAATTCAAACTCTCACTCCATGGTTATAAATCAATAAATGGTTTGGCCACAAAATGTATCTGACCGTTTCTTCCTGGTGAAGCGAGCTCTCAGCAGATTAGACGTCTCACTGACCTTTAAAGAGACCTTAGAATCCAAATTATATTCCACTTTCTTGAAGATGTTTTTTTTTTTTTGTTTTCACTTTCAGATTCACCCTAAGGAGGGATTTTTGGAAAATATTTATTTTTCTTTTCATTAATTGTAGCATTTCTGTTGTGTAAGCTATGCTTTAAAAATAAATTAGCTCCAGCAGAAAAAATAAAAATGGTTATAAAAGCTTTTTTTTTTTTTACCTCCCTCTTCTGTCCTTAAAAATAAAAGCATGCAAAAAATCTTAAGAGAAAAATTGCTCATAAAAATAAGTAGTAAGCACTGATGCCTTGTAACAGAGTTATTACCACTGAAATTTTACTTTTGCTTTCCAGAAAGATAATTTTTCAACATTTTGCCTTAATTTGATAGTGACATGAGGGCAGAGAGACAAAGAAGGACATGACAACATGCAACAAAGGTCCTGGAGCAGAATCAAACAGGGATGCTGCAGCTACGTGGTTTGCATTTTAACAACCAAACTCCCAGATGTCTATGAGTGCTTTTTTCATCAAATATCTAGTTTGTATTGTCCACTTTATCTGGTGATGAATGACGCTACACAGAAACACAAACCTGCAATTAAGTTTGTAAAACCTGCAATCAAATCTTGTTCAAACATTTCCAATGACATTTTTTTTAATTATTCATCACCTTGATAGCACCACCATCGTTCCTGTACCGTCTAAACCTCAACAGAAACAGGAAAGTCTGCACCGAATGAAATGCAAATGAATTAATTGTTAAGTTATTTCCCTTGAAAACCACCAACAGGAAACGCATGCGGCGCGAGAGGAAAGTTCAGTCTTTGTACGAGACCTTGTGCCACTCCATCTGGTAGCTTTTGCTGGTTAAGTGAGACTTGTGACCTGCTGATGAAGCTCGATGAAAAGCGGGACGAACACCAAAGTGATCCTCTGGGGATCATGAATGTCTGTGCAAAATTTCATGGCAAGCAATCCAACAGATATTCAGACCGACACTGCCATCTGGAGAGCTGCGCCGTCAGAAACCAACACGTTTCTAGTGTTTGACTGGAATATGTAAAGTTATGAGAAGTCAGCAGCGTGTTGCACATTTCCACCAGATGAAGACAAAACGATCCTTTGTCTGTTAACTGCAGTTCAATATCATCATTTTATCATCTCCAGACTACAGCAGGTCAATGCAACCTTTTACATTTCTGCACATCTTGTTCATTTCCTGTCTTCTTTTCATCTACCTCCCTGTTCCCCCCTTTTATTTTTTTTTATTGCTATCAAAGCCGAATCTACAGCCTGATAACCCTCGTTTAAAGTATCAGTCTGTTACATTCTTAATCCTCGTCTATTTTCCCAGCACCGCAGCCTCTCTCACCCGGCTCTTCATGCCGTCTTTCTCTGCTTTCCCTTTGCTCTCTCCCTCTCTCAGCCTCTTCTGTCACACAGTCGCACTAATACTCACACACACACACACACACACCATCACACACACACACCTCTCTCCTCTCCCACGCAGCTATTTTACATAATTCAAATAGTGCATTTATCCCTCTACCTCTCTTCAGCCCCTGATCTCTCTCCTCTCTCTCCTCTCCTCTCATTTTGTTCTCCTCCTTGCACCCTCTCCTTCTTTCAGACCGTCCTCTCGTTCACTCCCCCTTCAGATATGTGTGCCATCTAGAACCCTCCATCTTCTCCACATTACCTTCATCTGTATTTCTCTTTTATCCTCGTCGCCCCTCTCCCTCTCACTCTCTTTCATTTACCTGTCCAAATGGCAATCTTTTTCGCCGCAATCCTGCCCGTCTCTCCGTCTGCCATCCTAACATTTTCACCAACCCACGCAAGGAGGCGAAAAAGATGACCACGAAGGTGTTTGTCACCCGGCCGAGACATCAAACTCTGCCAGTGTGTGTTTGCCCAAACCCACAGCTTCAAAACTATGTAATCAAACTGTGGATGACTGACTGCTGGAGGAGTCTCCTAAATTAAATCTGAAAGAGAAGGGATCGCACATGAAAAGGTTGCTGTCAAATCACAGGAGAAGGGGAAAACTCAACATTTAGCTCCATTAAAAGGTGTCAAGAATGCCTTTGACAGCTGATTATAATTCCATGAAAAGTAACTTAACTCTAATCTCCTCAAAATTGGGTTTTTGTAATAGGGTTTCATAATGCCAAACTTTCTATTTGAAAAAATTAAACCCATGCTTGCAGGAAGATTGACATTAAATTAAAGCATGGAAAAAGAAAAGGATGCTTTTTTTTTTTTGGACCTGGTACATTTTCAAGCCGTTATTGATCGGCTAATTCCTCCAGGAATCCTCCTTCAGTGGAGAGATGCTGAATGAGTTTTGGGTCATGAACTTTGGAAGCGTTCTCCAAATCCCTCGCTCACAGTATTACTCACACTTTCTTAGGTGTTTGTTACTCTGCAGGACGTGTTAATTAACAGCAATTATCATGGGTGCTGCCCCGTTCGGCTGGAGGTTGTGCCATCATTATGTACGCATCAAAACTGCAGCCCTCTCAATTAAAAGGCTTCAGAACAATGATATCGAGATCCACTTTAGAATATATTGTTTCCCAAACTAATTAGTTTCTCCTGGAGGAGCAGATTGTGCCAAGCAGAGAATGGTGATTTAGGACTCAATTGGCATCGGTCTTCAGGCGAAAAAACAAAAGTTTGGGCTGTTTCCTGTGTGTTTAGCTATAGACGGGGAATTCAGAAAAACAAGCAGTCTGTGAGACGCTGTGCTGTCATCACCCTGCAGGGGCTGGGACTTGGTCCTTTTGGTGCCAATTTTGAAGTCAGAAGATTCAGAGACAGCATGTGTTTTATTACATCCTCCAATGGAGGGTTTCATTGGGGTCATAATTTCAGCTGGAAATCAACCAAGTCTTTGTCTGCTGTAGGTAGCTGCAGCTGCTGCAAGTACAGGAAACATGCACAATGAAAACACACTCTGCTACTCAAAACGGCAGATTTTAGCAGTTA